>QNUK01000099.1:980000-1245000 GCA_013621035.1 Clarias magur
TGTGCTTGAAGATTATTAGATGGTGTAGCATCAGTGCTAGTCGTAGTACTATACAAACAGGGTGAATGTTATGGCTTATTCCCTTTCTCTGTCTCCAGGTGTGTAGGAGGATACCTGAGTGTTCCTTCCTACACACCGGCCTGCTTGCACAGAGCTGACAAACACAAACTAGCGAACTGTTCCTGCTCATTCTGCCTATGTGCCCCTCTACACCCCCCACCTCCCCACTTCTTATTTCCAATATTGATGTTAACTTCAGCTGCTGATCATCGTCTCTGTAAAGCACCGCTGTATGTGTATGTGAGCACACAATGTGACCACGCTCCACTACACGTATTGCAGCAGCAGTAGTAATATGTTGTAAGTATGTGAAAGGTTGGACGTGCATTGTCAGGGTATTAAAAGCTTATTAGCGGTACTAAGCTTCTCTGTTTGCATTAAACACAACTAACTATTGCTTGTGCTAAAATGCAGGACATTTGTAGGAAACACAAAATCAGAATTGAGATAGAGGGTCCACAGTCATTTCAGGCTAGGGGATGCTGAGAGTGACTGTTTACTCGTAGCTCGAAGTGCCCGAGGCATGCTTGAGCTCGCCTTGTGGTAACTGCAGAACGAAGTGCTGTCACATTTTACATACTGTATGTGTCGTCAGTTCTTTCAGGCAGAAGTGTTGAGCTGCATTCGCCGTGACTTATTATCTACATTATTATTTCTTCCAGTATTTTTATTTTCCTGCTCCATTTCCTCATTGGTTATTACATACAGTTGACAAGGAAGATGGATTCAGTATGGAGAATGAGTAAATTAAGAGACGTGATCGTTATCACAGGGGAAGCATGGGAATGGGCAGCTCTTAATTTCTCACCCATGTATGTAGAGGGCCACAGTGATGGAGTGCTGGTTGGGAGGAGGAGAGATGTGCAGATGATGTAAGTTTCTGTCTGTCTCTCTCTCTCTCACACTCTCTCTGTCCTGTTCTGTTTTGCCCGTTCCTTCTAGTTCACATCAACCAGTTTTCAAATTTTTTTTTTGTTTCACTCTCCTGCACTCTGAGAGAACTGTCTGTTCTCATTAAGAGTTGGTTTAATACTGAAGACGGTAAGATGAGAGAGCGAAGGTGGACGAGCTGGTGAGAATATGGCATGGCTAAACAGATACAGATGTTCAGAACTCTTATCACCTGGCCACTCCTTTACATTATGTCTCAGCCCTTTCTCTGGTCTTTCCCAACAGAGGGTTTGTCTATCGTGAATCTTGCCTTGGCTCAACTCCAGAAAGAAAGTCATTTTATTGCTGGTGCTCAGCCATTTCCCTGAAGATCCCACTGGCTGCCGGAAAGGACTCCTGGCATAATGACATTAGCCTGGCTTTAAGCCTTCTCAGAAGCCTCCGCTGGGCATGGTCAGATCTGTGTTAGCAGTAATTGACAGATGTTAGAGGGCAGTAATTTACTCTAAATGAGCTCCATAGCTGGCAGCTAGGAGCTGATGCTCGGTCTTGGAAAAAGCGGTGTGTACAGTGAGGAAGCCAAATGAGAAGGTACCCTGAATGATGAGTGGCTCGAGGGATTCGTGTTGGGAAAACGAGACAAAGAAAATAACAAAAAAAAAAACGGAAAGTGTGTTGCTGTGAAGAAAGAATAGAACATTAGCACCCTGGGTTGAATCGTATATGAGACAGCTGCAAACATCTCCGTCGCAAACTCCACCAAGCAGCCGTGTCTTTACTTCAACCTGTGATCCTGTGATGGGACGCATCTACGGGCACCGGTTAAATATAAAAGAGTAAAAATAATTAAGCATTAAATACGTGTTTTATTCATGTTCGACTCGTTATACGAAGTCCTGTTGAACGGCTCAGGGTTTGTTGTGTTGATTGTAGTGAGTTCTGGAATAAAGTCTCGTGCTCAGGGGAAATCACTCAGGGGTTCTGCCTTATAGTACGTCTGTAGAGAAGAGATAGACTGTGTGTGAAGTTTATCCCTTACCTTTTTTTTTTTTTTTTCTCCTTTAAGGAGGTTGGTACAGGTGCAGTTGGTGGGCATGTTTCCACTGGGGTTCAGGCATTGTGAGCTCTGTGCTGTGAAACCTCACGCTGGAGGCATGCGTGAAATACATTGCTTGAATGTTTTGATTTTGTGTAAAAACTAAGGAATTTCTCCACCTCCACAGCTTTTCTCACCACATCGTAGCTACTTTTTTTTTTTTATATTTATTTATTTATTTATTTATTTTTATTCCAGGTGACAAGTTTTGTCATTCTGTGATTTGACCAGTCTGATAACGCCATCCCTATACAGTCTGATCCAAAGAGACACAAGATCTTACACTGGAGCCAGGACCTTAAGATTCTTGGAAGTAAGCCTCAATAAGTAATAGTGACCGGAATCACCAGGGACCACCCGGTACTATATCATCTCAATACCTAGGTTCCGATTTGATTTGTATTAATATTGTATAAATGTCTGTCTGTCTGTCTGTCTGTCTGTCTGTCTGTCTGTCTGTCTGTCTGTCTAAACAAACAAACAATGCTCCTACCACACTGGAGCTGCACCACTTTACCACCTCAAATGCAAACATCTATAAAGTAAAAAAACTAATTATTTTGGAGTCGCTTAAAAGCATTGTGAAACGTAACTGACTCGATTTTGCCTTCCGTCACTAATAACTAAAATGGTCTTCTCTCCGGGAAACACACTTAACATTAATGTTCTTGTGTTCCTGCTGTGGGAATATGCAGATTCATATCCTGGAGGAACTCTTCCGTGCCGACCCGTTTCAGAAACCGCTCTGGTACTGAGTCATTTTGATGGCAGTGATGGTGGATTTTAACGTTCGTTCCTCTCAAGCACATTCCACTAGCAGCTGCTCCTCTTCTTATTCCTACCGTGTGTTTCTGGTGGAACTACATTCGTCTATTAGCCACTTGTGATTTTATAATGTGACTGGGGGATGTTGCAGGCAAAACAATTTTCCGTAACAAGCTCTTGGTTAATGAGTGATACTTAATTGGCTTATATTACGAAGATGTTAACAAGGTTCATCTTTACTTTGGGGAAAACGGGCCAAAGTGTTTCTTTATCACAGCACTTTTGATTTGATTAAACCGCTACCCCTCAGGCGTTCATATCTTCTCTGTACCGCCTAATGAATCCGATAAATCTTCTGAAATAAAATAAGATGAATATGAATGGATTGAGAATACACTCAGTTATTGTTTTGCCGTAGTGTACACTGATCCAAATAATGTTCTTGTGAGAGTAGTTTGGATTTGCCAAGTGCTTTGTTTTTTTTCATTTCATGACTCACAGCTCAAGGTGCCCTCGGTGTTAGTTTATTAGCATTTGTCCCATCAGTATGCCTGTCCCTATCCGGTCATCATTTTCCACCTGCTTAGATAGGGCTCATAATTATTACAGTATGTGAAAACCTTTATGGATAAATAAGATCTGGTGAAGATGTACAGCCTAGTCTGAGCTTAAATGGCCACTATATTTGAGTTGCATTGCAAAATGCTTAAAAAAGGAGAAAATGTATTGGTTCATTCTCTACTCATAAAGTAAGTTATAGATCTTGTTCACAGTGAGAAAAGCTGCAGTGACATTTCTCCATGAATCTGTTTTCTTTTTGTTGTATTTTTAGTGGGGTTTCTGCATGTTTGTAATTACAGGACATAGATGACTTGCAGAAAAATAGGGGATTTGAAAGGGAGTTTTTCCTTGCCACTGTCGCCCTCGGCTTGCTCATCAGGGACTATCTGACCATTTTTTGATTTATACACATTCACATTTCATACTAACTTAATAATTCTTTTAATTGTGTAAAGCTGCTTTGCAACAATGAAAATTGTTAAAAGTGCTATACAAATAAAATTGAATTGAATTGAGTTCCATATCATTCTTCAACCAGTGTTTTCAACTCATAATTCAGATGTAAAATGACATCATTTTTAGTTTATCCTTTTGAATTGTAGATTCATTGCTGGTACTAATATATATATTTTTTTATTTCTGTGGTTGATTACAGTGGAACCTTGGATTACGAGCATAATTCGTTTTTGGAAGCAGGCTCGTATTCCAAATCACTCGTAAACCAAATCAAACCTTCCCATAAGAAGTAATGAAAACTCAAATAATTCATTCCACAGCCCAAAAAAAGAAATACAGAAAAATAATTAATACAATGTATAAAGTAAAAATAAAACCAATTAACCTGCACTTTTACCTTAAAAAAAAAGTTTAAATAAATTCCAACAGATTTGTTTCCATTTGTGCGCGCAGACACCATGTCTGTGTGTGTCTGTCTGTGGAATTAGCCCCTTCCCTCGCCTCGTCTTACACAGTAAAACTCCTCCCCCCTCCCCCCACCTCGCTTTTTAAGTTTGACAACAAACACACACTGTTTTAACAGGAAAAATAGAAATCTCTCTAATGACACTCGCATGAGCACACACTATTGGAATCACTGCTGTAAAGTTAAAAAAAAAAAAAATGAACCAGCAACTTACCTTTGAAAAGAATCGCGACAGAGCAGAGTGTGTGTGTCTGTGTGAAGCCGGGGAGAGGGGGTGTTAAGGCGAGAGAGAGTGTGTGTGTGTGTCGGTGTGTGTGTCGGTGTCAAAAAACTCGGCATTCGTAAACCAAGACATGCTCGTTTTTCAAGTCAAAATTTATTAAAAAATCTTTGCTCGTTTTGCGGTACACTCTTAATCCGAGGTTCCACTGTACTAAGATTCTAAAATCAACTGTCACTTTACAAGCTACTACATACTATATACTACTACTACTACTACTACTACTACTACTACTACTACATCATGTACCATAATTGCCTTTGTTGGAACCACAATTCTACTTTTAAACAAAGTATTCTGTTCCGGACTTGTTGTTTGTTCTGACTTGCAATTAAACGAACATTCTGCATAGACATGTTAATGAGCAATTTGACAATTTCTATAGAGTTTATCTGATCTAAAAATGTATTAATAGATGAAATGGTGATGTAAAACATACTGGACAACCCAGCTGTAATCTAACGTTAGCTTAGCTTTCCTTACTAGCCAGGTTGCCCAATTTTCCATCGTTATTCCCACAGCGAGCTCTTTCATAAAACTGTTTGCAGTTTGTCTCAGTTTTGAATTGACCGCACAACAGCATTAACTGCCGTATGTTCACAAGCATTTCACAAGTGCTGAGGGGGAAAGTGTGTGTTTAGTTATCATTGAAGATTAATGATTGTTGATGTCTTTGACTATTGGTTAAGAAAAATTTCAAAACATTTGCGACCCTAAAGCTGCTGTTTGAGCTTGGCCATTAAATACATCAAAACCACACCTCTCTCTCTCTCTCTCTCTCTCTCTCCCTCTCTCTGTCTCTCTCTCTCCTGTCTGTTTACCTGATAACACATATGACTTAGTAATAAACCTTAAGATCAGATCCAGTATAAAATATAGATGATTCCATGTAAATACGTGCCTTATTGTGCTCAAAAGCATAATATATGCATGCGTTAACGTGCGTAAACAGTCCATTAAATCAAGCGCGCTATGGGAGCAAATAAAAGGTGCAGCGGTGCATGGTTAATGTTCTTCATAAGACCCTGAATCAATGTTCAGTGATCCCCAGCTTATTAAAATACATTAACTCTTGAACCACATCTATAAAAAATAAAATTAAATAAAAAAAGTTAATCACTCCCCTCGTTATTTCAAATTGAAAATTCTGATATATGTTTAGCATCATTTGTTTTTCACACAAAATGTGTGAAAAAATTCTGTGTTAGATGTGAGGAATAAATCAGCCTTCAGGTCCACTAGCATGCTTGTAAATCCACTGAGAATGTATTGGGTGAGCTGTAGAGTACACTCTTGATGACAACAACAGCCTAAAGTTATTTTTCTTTTACTTTTTTTTTCTAATGATATTCTGTTTTATACAGGTATCATGTTAATAAATGTATTAGCTTTGGACTAGGCGAAAAGACATATTTTGGGTTTAATAACTGGAAGTCTAACACAGAGTAACCTTCTTTATGTTGTAGGAGGAGCACAGTGTTTCTTCCTGTCAGGCATCAGTCTGTAAAGTCTAAACGGCAGGAGCCACACACATATGCTGTCTAACGTGCCCTCTTTCAGATGGACTATCTAGTGCATCAAATTCAGACACAGGACTCTCCTCTCCCGACCCTTTCTAATAGGTTTGGTCTCAGATGGCCAGTGAGGGAGTGAGTGCATCTGTTGCCTTTGTGTGTATGGTGGATTTGGCTTATTAGGCAATTACCCTCAACCCCCTGAGTCTGGCTTCTGCTCAGCTACGCTCTGTTTGCTCCACTGTGATCCTGATTTATTAATGAAACCGCTCGGTGATTATTGACAGTGACCGTAATACCATGAAATTGTCACTTATTATAGGTTACGCTATCTCTTTAACAATCTGGCATTAAGAATTCCTACTTGCTGAAAGAAAGGGGTCGATCCCAAACCTGTCCCAGCACGACAGTGCTCCTGTGCACAAAGCTAGGTCTATGAACATGTTGTTATCCTGAACACAACCCCCTGGCTTCAATCCCATGAGCTGGAACATTGACTCCACTCCAGGCCTCCTCACCCAACATCAATGGCTGACCTCACTAATGCTCTTGTGGCTGAATAAACACTAATCCCCAGAGCCTAGCTCCAACATCTAACATCTTCCCACAAATGTGGAGGCTTTTATTGAAGCAAAGTAAGGACTATATCTACAATATGACATTCAACAAGCACTCAGGGTGTGTTGCATACTTTTTGCCAACACTGCATCTCAAACAGTAGAACTTGATATGCATACAGTCTGGAAACCTTGACTGATGTGTGTAGGATGGATTGTTTGCTTTAGTCCATACAGATTATTACACTGTACACTATATGAGTGGCTTTCTACAATCACTGTCATGACATCATGTCAGCTATTCTATTAACTATGAGTGACTGAATACTACTACTACTACTACAACAACAAAAAAGAGATACTACAGAAACTAATCATTTTACAGTGAGAGTGGGGGGGGGGGGGGGGTGAGAGAATCCAGAAAACAGAATGCACAATGCATTGTCTTTTAAATTTAGACATATGTGTGCTGTCAAACAAGGCATACATATTCATAGAAACTGACAGTGTGCATGCACACACACACAAACACACACATAGAGTCTCATACATAAACATACCTCAGTAAGTCTTTGTGGTCAGGTGGTGGGACTATAACCATGTCCTTCCTGTGGGACATTTTAAATTGGTCAGTAGACAAGACCATCTGTGGTTAGAGATTTTTGTAATCCTTTTTTTTTCTTTTTTTTCCTAATAAAAAAGGTGGAAAAATATGATGGGTTAGCATGAAGAGTGTTGAGTAAAGGGCTGTCTAAAGGGCTAAGAGCCTGATGGGCTTAAAGGATGGTAGTGAGACGGATTTGATGCTAAGCCCTCTAGTATACTTTTCCATCCTGTAACTGATCTTCACCGTGATGCCGTTAAGGCCGGGTTGTGGCTAATGATGAAAAAGAAAAAAGAAAAAAGCAAGAAACAGAAGATGTTTGATAATCAACCAGCTAAAAATAGAGCCATGAGCCATGCATTTACCGGTAAACACAAGCAAGTGAAATTTTATAGTTACGCCTATATCCTCAAGCTGGCACATGGCTGGTTTATGTTAATGTTGATGGACTTAAAAGACCTCGTTTTTCTTTTACGGATTTCTGCTTTAAACGCATTGTGTTCTACAAGAATGTAGAGTTTCAGTTGGCTCAACGAAGAACGATTTTGTCGGTTTGTTTTTAGCAGCTTATAAATCGCAAAGACTAGCAAAAAAAAAAAAACGAAGAAAGCCTTCATAATTTCTTCTCGTTAAAAGTCCTGTATCAAAACAAATTACACGAAAGTGCATCAGAGAGCCTCCAGGCTGCTTTTGTGCTCTCATGCTAATGTGTGAGCGAGCAGCAAGTCTCTGTAGCAGCCATGCCAGGCACGCTGCTGATTGCCTTTCTGCTGGGAGAGTGGGACTACAGGATGTTTGTAGAGTCTTGGGTAGTAATCACTTTTCTGTGCATATTTCTGCTGATCCAAGCACTAGTGTAACAGGCTTAGTGGCAAGAGCCAGACTCCTCAGCTCACTGATATGGCCTGCAGTGACGGCTAAGCTAAAGGAAAAACAGGAGGGGGGAGTTGGCTCATGGAGAGATGGACAGGACAGACTTGGAAAACAGCTAAGAATAATCTTATTTTTATAGCTTTTTCTTTACCACTCATTTTATTACAATCTATTTTTTTATCCGGTCTATATACACCTAAGACAAGCAGTCTTTTTATTTATTCATTTATTTATTTATTTGTAGTTGCCCAGCAGACAAGTAGATTTAAAACCCAGTAAAAAAAAAAAAAGATTTGGTGATTTGGCCAGCCTTGTGCCATTACAGCTCACGTTTTCCATCTTGTAGCTTATATTTTAGTCTTTCGGCTCGTTTCTTTTTAACCTTGTTTTTTGCGCCCCTGCCTTTAAAGATGAGTTTTGTCTCCAATTTGGAATTGAATGAGTTTTGAAAGGTGTGACACTGCAACTTATTATAATGCCAAATCCAATAACCATCTTGGTAACTTTATTTATATTTGGTGTCAGATGGTTCATTTAGAGCTGCAAACCTGTCAGTTACTTGATTAATTGCTGGCACGCTGTCATTTGGCTCCTGATTGCTTTGCTACATTGCATGCTCATTGTTTTTTTTTTCATCCCAAAGTGCCAAATTATGCTTTTTTTTTTCTCTCTCTCCTAATTTGAGAAACAGGGACAAGGCTAATGAGCTGATCAGTTTAATCGGATTACAAGTCTGTTGTTCCCAAACATCCTGTTACACTTTTCCTTTAATGACTGCTCGATTATCCCAATGATAAGAGCCTTGTAATGCTTCACTAATAATCCACGGCTAAGTCTGAAGCCGAAGTCAAACATAAGCCCAAACCAAATGGGGTTCGCTGCGGGTCTGAGAGCTACATCAGTGTTCTAGAAGTACTCGGACCAATTATTTTAGGGTGTGTTGCCATGCTTCTGATCCCTTTAGCCTGGGGTCATTTCCCAGGAAGTGCGTTTTCATACCGAGACCATATCCATGTCTCAGCCAGAGGATTTAATTGGAATTTAGCTAGCTCTTCTATGTTTATAGTGCCATATAAAATTCCTAGTGAAGTATTCTTTGATATTGAGAGTGCTTTCTGCACAGTCGTATCTTAGCATCAGTGCGACTTCAGAGGGCTCCAGCGCGGGATTTTATTCAGCACACCCACCACTAGCACTAAACTTCCCCAAAGTGCATCCTTCTCTCTTTTTAAACTCTGCTTTCTGTTCAGATCACTCCTACTCCTCTGTCTGTATCACCTGCTGGTGTGAAGAAAGTCTTTCTTTCTTTCTTCTCTGTCTCTCTTTCTGTCAACATTAATTTTACTTCATGTGAAACCTTTACTGATGGATGTTATCGCTGCTTTACTGCCAGATGAATCTTCATCCTTCACCACCTACAGTAACCCGAGTTATTTCACATCTCCTCCTCCCTGTAACTTTCCCCCTCCCACAGCGTCTCATGTTTCCTGCAATTTCTGTCTCTTCAATGGATTTATGTCACACTTGGTTTCATAATAAAATGAGAACGGTCTGTTTTTATTTCCTCCAGAAAATACACATAAATGATTAGACAAAGAAGAAATGCCATGACTCAAATGCCATGTTAATAGTCACTGTTCGTAGTCATTGTAGATTAGAGCTCATTTGGGTGCAATTATAAAGAACAGAAGAACCTTCTTGTTGCAAAACAGTCATCACTCCGCACCACATGAAATCTCATGAAGCTCTACAGCTCTGTACCAGTAGAGTTGCGAGTAAAATCACAGAGGAGGGAAAAAAGAAAAAAAAGAAACATCAGTGAGGCCTGTCACCACAGCAACAAGGAGCATCACATGTCAGGGTCATTTAACAGCTAACCAGTTCTTACCAAATGAGCCGTTATTGAGACTCACATTATTATAGTCCTGGGTCTGAAATGCGCATACACACAAAGCTACACCCACACACTGTACACTCACAAAAGCACACATAGCTGCGATGTTGTCATCTTACTGAATCCTAGAGAAGGCCCCTGCCGTGAGCTGCTGTCTGGTATCAGGCAAGAGAACCACATTTCTCTCAGTCCTTTATCCCCTGCTGCCTTTGTGTGACAGAGACCAAGACAAAGACCAGATGCAGTGTGTAAGCGAGGTCAGGAGTGCCGGGAGCACAGAGTATAATTAGCCTCCTATCTGTTTCAGCTCCCTTTTCTCTCTTTAGTCTTTGTCTGCTTTGCCATTAAGAGAGGAGCAGCTGCCTGGCATGGGTCAAGGACAGGGTTGAGAGGGTGTGGCTGGTGATGTGTGTGTGTGTGTGTGTGTGTGTGTGTGTGTGTGTGTGTGTGTGTGTGTGTGTGTGTGTGTGTGTGTGTGTGTGTGTGTGTGTGTGTGTGTGTGTGTGTGTGTGTGTGTGTAGATTCTGTTTGGTAAATTGTCATTCAAACTGACAAAAGGGGCAGAATTTAAGATTGAGATTGTGCCCAGTGTGCTACTGTGACGAGCGTATAAATAAGAAATGCATCATGTAAACACAGATGTGCTGCATATTGAAGGTTTGACTGTTTTTTAATGTTTATCTTATCTGTCTTTATCCATGATCGAAATGGTTTGCATACAGGCTCTTGCTATAGATAACATTGTTTGCTATTGGTATAAACGAGAAACCTTCCTATACTATTTAACCTGTCATGAAGGATTCATCAAACATTTCTATTTGGCCGTAATGTGACTAATGGATAAATTAAATGGATAAATGCATAAATAATTCTGAAAAATCAAAATGCAATGTTTGAGTTATTGAGAAACATGTTGACTTTCATACGTTTCAGATATTGCACTGGATATATTCTGTCTATATGTAGCCTAATCAGCCTAACTAGCATGATACTAGTTTTAATCATGTTTAAATTGTTACCATCTCAGCAAAGTGTTATTCATTATATTTTTTAACAGACATGATTTCATATTTCACTGAATAGAAAGATGCCCTTGATGTTGATTTCAGAAATGCCCGCAGTCTCATCAGTCAAGCAGATATGTATTTGATAAATGCTTTATATATTTTATCAATATTTTCCCTTTGCATGTTCTCAAATGTACCCCAAGAGCTCATGATGCTTCACATAGTGCAACTGATTAGACATAATATAGACTGTTAGAATAATTCTCTTATTGAGGGTCTTGCTTAAGATTTAACATTTTAAAGATTTACTAACCACCTTTACCTTTGATGCACTTTGATCTTAAGATCAATCTATGTGCGAAAATGATTTCTCATTCTCCCAGTACCAGTTTAAACCTGATGAATCTTGCCATCATCATCAACTTGTCTGTGTTTTCAGGAGAGAAAAAAACAACAACTCCAATGTGATAACCTTTTCATTCAGTACATTCAAGTCACTATGAATAAAAGTTTTTTCACCCCAAAGTTCACCACTACCACTATCCTTTCAGGTGTTAATAATATTATGGACGGTTCTTAACCCAATTCCAGTAATTTCACATTTCCTTAGTTGTTTTTCCTTGATGCAGCCCAATAATATAACTCTTCTGAAGTTGTGACATTTTTGTCCAGGCGGTGTATGAATACATATACAGCTTCAGATTTGGCTGGGTTTTTTTATTATTTTTTTTTTTTTTCCCTATAAGAAACCTTCCCAGGATGGCTTGCAGGGTATCTTGAAGACTAAAGATTACAGGTTTTTACTCCCCTGCAGTTGAGAGTGAGTGGGATTGAAAACACTCCTGCGCACATCATTAGTTAAGACCAGGTATTAACGTGAATGATTGAACTGTCAGAGGCTGAAATCACAGGCGTTGCTGACAGTGCTGACATTTCTACCTCTGGGAATTTTTTTTTAGTGTTCTCAAGTAATTCTGGTGTCAAGTGGTAGGTTCATGTTTAATTGAAAAGAACACTTACAATCTAGACCATTCACATATCAAATCCACCTACATCTACAGATATAGATGTTAGCAACTCTAATCAGATACAGAAAAATTAATGGTGTTACACTGGTTTTTCCCCCCTTTTGCCACCAAAACAGTGGTGGTCTCTGTGTTATGACACCTTTCTATTGGAACCAGCAATCATCTTTACCACAATTGGTGGTGCTGTAGCTTTTTTTTTTTTTTTTGGATCAGACTTCCCGTGCCAGTCTTCACTTCCCATGTGCATCAGTAAGCCCACCCATGGCCTTGTAGCCAGTTCACTGATTTTCCTTCCTTGGATCACTTTTGGCATGTCCAAACAACTGCAGCTTGCAAACATTGCAAAAGTGCTGCAGATTTGGTGACCCAGTTGTTTAGCCATCACAGTTTGTCACATCTCACATGTTGCACTTTCAATATTACATTGCAATGGCAGCTGGAAGTGGATGGGATATACAGTATTAGGCAGCTAGTGTACCTTTTTACTTGTGTTCGGAAAACAGACAGTCATACGGATTTGAGTGACTTTGACGAGGGCCCAATTGTGATGGGTAGATGACTGGGCCAGAACAACTTAAAAACTGCAGCTGTTGTGGAATGTTCCCAGGCTGCCGTGATCACCACCTACCGAAAGTAATCCAAGCAAGGAATACCGGTGAACTGCAACAGGGTCATGTGTGGTCAAAGGTTACTGATGCACATAGGGTGCGAAGTCTGGCCCGTTTTGTCTGATCCAATATAAGCTCTAGTGTAGATCCAATTGAGGACCATTCTGACACCGTGGGTCAGAACACAGTGCGTCATTGTTGTTGCATCACTATGAATGCCTATTCTTCCAATCCCTCGAACATTAACGTTCATTAATAATTATTAATAATTAAATTCAACAAAAATTTATTTTTTGTTATTATTATTATTATCTGAAAGCTCTTTAAATTCGATGTGTTAAAAAAAACACCCTTGTACTTTTCTATGCTTTATTGAGTTTGGGAAGTGGTTATGAACTGCCTATGGCTTCAGGATCCTTTTTTTTATGCTCTTTTATATTAGTACTGTAAAGTGAACGCAGGCTTCTGAGGCCCCAGTTTAATAAAGAGCAGGCGTATCTCAGAGACGGCATAAAAAACATCAGAAGTAATCAAGTTGCGATGCGCACCCCCTCCTAGCAGCGTCTGTCGGAAGTGTTGTGCGTCTAGCGTTGGGAATCTCATTAGCATGCTATTAGCAGGGGAACAGCATGGTTCTTGAAAACAAGCCATAGAGGATGCAGCTAACCCCTCACCATCCCCGCCACCCCAACCCCTCCCACCGCCCCATCCACCCAGACATCTCTGATTTTCACCAATTATAGACTTAGCCAGCAATCCCATGCAGCTCAGGGAGCCTAGTCTTAAAAAGCGTATTGGGATATCATTTTAATGCGATCGTTAAAGAATAAAGTCATATCAGACCTTTTTTTTCAATTCCGATGTACTTGCAGTCCATGGAGGGCTGTGTTTCCCAGCAACCCTCTACCTTCATATCCAGTGAGGCCATAGCCTGCTTTTGCTGCTCTAGTGTTCATAGTTCAGCTCTCTTCCCTTTACAGCGCTAAAGCTTGACAGCACACCCAGCACACTTACTGTCTCTCACACTGTCTCTGGAAAGTTTGGAATTAAAATGCTAGTCACGGAGTCGGCTGGATCTGTTCACTCATACACTTTTTCATGGTTGCCTCTCCAGACCAGTTCAAACTAATCAATTCTAGCTCACTCACTGATGAAATGAGAAATTAAGTGTATGGTACATAGAGGTCCGGGTATTCATTCATTTCTGTGCACAGATCTGATTCCGAGTTCTACCAGTGTTAAACATGTACAAGGACAATCCAATCCAGTATTCATATAAAGCACTGAATGCTCACTTCTCTGAGATCGAATACTCGCATTAAAGACTCATTTCTCGTTTCTGTGAGACTGAATTCAGTAATCAAATTCCTGACTGTATTGCTAATGTGACACAGCGGTGAAGATTATCATCAACTAGTATCTTAGGTTCTTATTATCATTATCTCAGCAGAGTTTAAGCCTAATTGAACGCTCACTTAAACAGAACAGGGTTCATCTAACACTCAGTAACTGAGAAAACAAATATAAATATTGAGAAATAGTGTAATTGTAAATGTTACTGTTAATTTAACTGTAATTTTAATAAGGCTAGGAGATGATGACGGTGATGTACAGTATAATAATGACAGTGTTTCAGGTCGAAGAGTGGAAAGTACATTACATTAATAAAAAGCTCTAATGGTGCAAATAATTTGCTGTGATGATCCATGTTATCTTAGTTTAAATAAAATCTGTGCTTTAACCCTTGAAAATTTCTGACCTGTCCCTGGCTGCAAAAAAAAAACATTTACAAACCCGTAGTATAACCTTTCTTACAATTAGGAATTGTCTCTCCCGCAGGCAGACATACAGACAGACACTTTTATTGATCCAAAATGACTTTCCAGAATATATTACAGATGCTAATGCGGGTGAATTCTCATTTGTGTTTTGGACATCATCAAAGATTTATGATCATGACACACTTGCTTAACTGTATATGCACGGCAGGTTTAGTTCACCCTGTTTACCCTGTTTAAACATTCATCCATTATGACGCTAAGCACAAACAGACAGGTGTCATCTGTCTACAGGGACTGACTACATCTGCTTATGGATTGTTGCATTGGTTATTACATACTGTAGGACTGATTACTGATTACACCAGTTAGTGTGTGTGAGATGAGAGGAATCATTGTTCCGACACAGATGAGCTTGTTTAACATTTTAGCGTATGGCAGAATCCCCTGGCTGGAAACCCCCCCACCCCCACCAGGTCTTGTCTCTGTTCGGCATTTGCAGCCTGGAATAATGAGCATTCACATCTGCGGGGTTTCCTCATGCTACATGTTCTCTACAAGTGGTAAAGGGTTCAAAGAGTAGAAAATCATTCGCGTGTGTGTGTGTGTGTGTGTGTGTGTGTGTGTGTGTGTGTGTGTGTGTGTGTGTGTGTGTGTGTGTGTGTGTGTGTGTGTGTGTGTGTGTGTGTCTCAAAAGCTACATTTACATGGACGATCTTTATTCGAGCTAAAGGAAATCATTAAAATGTCAACTTTACCGTTTACATGGATGCTGATCTGATACGAAGTGTGTTTTACCTGCTCAACGCATTTAATCAGAATATACACATTTTTAATTGTGCAAAGTGGTGCTGCTTTGAAGTGTTTAATCTACCAGAAGGAGGAGAAGTAGTATTACATTTCCAACTTTGAGATTAGGTTAGTCTTCCAATAAATCCCACCTTCTGAGTTATAATTGCTTAGAATAATTTAGTCTCATTTATGATTCACTACGAATGAAATGGTGAGCTAATCTACACCTGTTCCTTAGCCAAAGACAGAGTGAGTGAAAGTAAACACAGTTGGGAGAGAGTGTTGTTCTTGCGGAGTAATGGAAGCAATATTGTCCTCTCTAAATCTTCCCCTCACCCAATGTTTACCCCCATGTGGGGCAAACATGCACAGAAAGAATACACACATGGACAAAATTGTTGGTACCCTTCGGTCAATGAAAGAAAAACTCACAATGGTCACAGAAATAACTTTAATCTGACAAAAGTAATAATAAATAAGAATTCTATGAATGTTAACCAATGAAAGTCAGACATTGCTTTTCAACCATGCTTCAACAAAATTATTTTTTAAAAATGAACTCATGGAACAGGCCTGGACAAAAATGATGGTACCCCTAACTTAATAGTTTGTTGCACAACCTTTTGAGGCAATCACTGCAATCAAACGATTCTGTAACTGTCAGTGAGACTTCTGCGCCTCTCTGCAGGTATTTCGGCCCACTCCTCATGAGCAAGCTGCTCCAGTTGTTTCCGGTTTGAAGGGTGCCTTTTCCAGACAGCATGTTTCAGCTCCTTCCAAAGATGCTCAATAGGATTGAGGTCAGGGCTCATAGAAGGCCACTTTAGAATAGTCCAATGTTTTCCTCTTAGCCATCCTTGGGTGTTTTTAGCTGTGTGTTTTGGGTCATTGTCCTGTTGCAAGACCCGTGACCTGCGACTGAGACCCAGCTTTCTGACACTGGCCAGCACATTTCTCTCTAGAATCCCTTAATAGTCTTGAGATTTCATTGTACCCTGCACGGATTCAAGCCACCCTGTGCCAGAAGCAGCAAAGCAGCCCCAGAACATAACAGAACCTCCTCCATGTTTCACAGTAGGGACAGTGTTCTTTTCTTGATATGCTTCATTTTTAATGTGAACATAGAGCTGATGTGCCTTGGCAAAAAGTTCTATTTTTGTCTCATCTGTCCATAGTACATTCTCCCAGAAGTCAACATGTAGTTTGGCATATTCCAGTCTGGCATTTTTCTGATTTGTTTTCAACAATGGTGTCCTCCTTGGTCGTCTCCCATGTAGTCCACTTTGGCTCAAACAACGACGGATGGTGCGATCTGACACTGATGTTCCTTGAGCATGAAGTTCACCTTGGATCTCTTTAGAAGTCTTTCTGGGCTCTTTTGTTACCATTCGGATTATCCGTCATGAATTTGTCATGAATTTTCCTCCCTTGGCCACGTCCAGGGAGGTTGGCTACAGTCCCATTGATCCTAAATTTCTGAATAATATGTGTAACTGTAGTCACAGGAATATCTAGCTGCTTGGAAATGGTCTTATAGCCTTTACCTTTAACATGCTTGTCTATAATTTTCTTTCGAATCTCCTGAGACAACTCCTTTCCTTTGCTTCCTCTGGTCCATGTTGAGTGTGGTACATACCATGTCACCAAACAACACAGTGACGACCTGGAGCCCTATATATAGGCCCACTGACTGATTACAAGATTGTAGACACCTGTGATGCTAATTAGTGGACACACCTTGAATTAACATGTCCCTTTGGTCACATTATTTTCAGTATTTTCTAGGGGTACCATCATTTTTGTCCAGGCCTGTTCCATGAGTTTATTTTTTTAAATAATTCTGTTGAAGCATGGTTGAAAAGCAATGTCTGACTTTCATTGGTTAACATTTCATAGAATTTTTTTCAATTATTACTTTTGTCAGATTAAAGTTATTTCTGTGACCATTGTGAGTTTTTCTTTCATTGACCGAAGGGTACCAACAATTTTGTCCACGTGTGTATGTGTATTTCAACACAAGATACACGATCAGGTTTAAGTCTTTACATGACTGAAATTTATTTTCACAACGGATTATCAAAGGTCTACCCCACTCATCTGGAATTCATTCCAATTGTACCGGACTGAGGGGGTGATGATGCTTTTTTTTATTTTTTATTAATTAATTATTTTTTTCATTGAGCTGCTATTCCCATGTAAACGCACCTAAAGTTACAGTTACAGAGTTTTATACCTCTCTTAACTCGAATCCTAGTTTGGATATGGTGCTCACTACAGATGGTGCTTTTGTTCGTTTAAGATGGTCAGAAAGAATAAAAAAAAAAAAAGCACAAATTTAACATCTTGCATCAAAGCAGAGCTAATCAGTAAGCATTCATAAGTTCTTAACATCGTGATCCTTTCTGCAGCCTTATACGCACTGTATCCTTGAAATCTGTTTCCTGCATATGGAAATATCTGTGAAACATTTCTAGCCGTTTTTCTTTAGACAAATAAAAAGGTTGTTGTGAGCATGGTTGTTATACCATATGTATGATCATTTTGTTGACTCTGTAAGGATGCTATGAAATGTAAACTAGTAATGGATATCATGAGTACATAATGGCGCCGCATTAGCCTAATAGCGCCCGAGCTAAATAGAAGCATCGTACAGTACACTGTCATTATATTACCTTAAAAAACCTTAAATGTGGTGTGTGTTGTGAATATTTTAAGCTCTCCATTAGGCTTAAATGTTATCACTAAATTTGATTCATCTTGTTTTATAAATATGTATGGAGTAATTGCTTAAAGCCTGCACGATGCATGATCTTACGTGATGGATGAGTATTCCAAGCTGTTCAGTCGACTAATTGTGATCTCTAAAATCAGTTAATGGGGGTTTAATTTTAATGGTGCTGGCAGGAGAAAACTATAAACTATGTACCTGTGTAAAACACCGCTCCGGGCGCACTGGTGGCTGAGCAAACGCTGTTGTAATAAAGCTGTATGTGTGTGTGTGTGTGTGTTTGTGAGAACGGGAGAGAGAGAGAGACCTGGAGGGGAGGCAATTTTTGTCACACCTGATTTAATGAGTATTGCTGTCAGGGTTATCAGGCTTGCTTTAGGCATTGTGTTGGTTTCGGAGTGATGGCTCTTACATATGAGTCGAGTGTGTCTCTTGTTTGCTGATATTCTGGCACTGAATAAATATCATATTTATATTTGTACTTCTGTGTGTGTTTTTCCTGTGAGCTTTCAACAAAACTAATGTGAGACTATAAATACATATAATTGAAGACATTGTCCACATACAAAATATTCATCCAAAGGATTTTTATAAACTCTGTATAAGTGATAATAAGACCCCCCTCAGTATTGGGTGTTTTATGATTCATACAGACCCGATGAACTCTGAGAAAAGGCTCGCATCGATGTGTGCTTTCAGGAAGCGCATGGCTTTCCTCTATCTCAGCAGGCGTGGCATATAACACAACAGCGCCTTATGTGACGTATTATAGGTTAACAGAGACTGGTCAGTCTCAATCCCGGGTGATCTCTCAGTTAATTGTTCTTGATGCACTACCGCTTTAGCACTAATGAAGTGCAGCAGGTTCGACTGATCCACTCTATACAAGATGTCAGTAGTTTAGCTGCTAACTGTTTACTGCTTTTTTAAACTCCCTGCCAGCTGCTTGCACACACCGCACGTCTCAAGACATCAGACCCCAGTTCAGATGGGGTGGAGGGTGATGCGGCTAGCACAAGATCTCCCAGATCGCTGTCACTCCCTCCGCACCCAGTTTAAAGGCACAACAACAAACACGACCTACGGTTCCTCCTCCTTTCCGCTCACACCGAAAGCTGAGGTGCAACGACGGTGCGGTATTCCTGCCCTGAACCGGCTGTGTGAATGCAGCTGTTCACTACAGGCAATTTGGAAACGCCAATTAACCTACACTGCATGTCTTTGGACTGCTGGAGGAAACCGGAGGTACTCACAAGGAGAGCATGCGGATTACATGCACAGAGGACAGATGGTGAGAGTCGAACCTCCAACCCTGTCGGCATGAGCCAACAGTGTGAACCATTAAGCCACTGGCCAGCCAAAAAGGAAACATGTGATACAAAAAGAGAGGAAGTATGAAGATATGAAGATATAATAAAGATTGGGATGTAATGCAAGTATCGGAAGCAGCTGCTTAGTTGATACATGAATCTTTAAAAGGAATGTATCAGAGATCTTATTTTCTTTCTTTTTAGTTTTAAATAAACTATTTTGTGCTTACATTAATTAACACAGTGCTGCTGTTTTGCCGAAAGTTTCTGAGCGAACACAAATATCATGATGCATGTCATGTGTCACAGAAATGTCTCAAAGCATCATGATATGGTGTCTTTATCATTTCTTTATCACCCTCACCGCACAGTTGAACCTGGCCATGAAGTCACTGATGCTCAGTCTACCTTCAGATAGCTGTGATGCTTCAAAAAGTCTCATTGCATCATTTTGCATTCCAAGTTGTATCTTTATATTGTTAGTATATCTCTGTCATTGCCATGAGCATTCCCTTTGATTACTCTCTCTATATATACACACACACACACATACATACACACACACACACTGTACAAGTTTTGTCTTGGATTTTATCATTTTAGATAATTGCATTAGCCAAGCTTTGGATGTGTTTTCTTTGATCTGATTATACAGTTCACATAGAGGTGCTTTCCAGTCTCCAGGCAATGTGTAAATGTAATAAAAGCCTGTTTCTAAAAGAGAAAGCAGTAATACACTGTAATGTACCACCCCGCTCCTGTCTCGTTCTCTCTTCATGCGTGCGAGTCTGAGTGATGGACAGGTCTGCAGTTCCTTTCTCTGTGATGGATCGCTTAGTGGGTAGGACATGACGGAGCTCGCAGTTTTTGAAAGGTGAAGCTTCTCTCAATTCTCGTGTGCTGCTCTATGAAATTTCTTAGCATGGACATGCTTTCAGGGCACACAGTCGAAATGAGATCTAAGAAGGAGAGACTGAATAGAACTGATAATAGGGTGTTGATTAGCCGAAGAATGTGAGAGAAATTGTGTGTGTGTGTATGTGTACAGTACACGACAGCTTGGGATAGATTCAAGGTAATATACAGGCAGTCATGCATAGAAAGAACTGGTTTGAGAATGAAGAAAAACAGGTGTATTAAACGATTCTAGTCTGTGTTGTAACGTGGCCTTGTGTTCTTTGTTCCTTGTCGCCTGTCCTGCATGACTTCTTGTATACACACTCACCAGAGATTTATTTATTTATTTTTTTCCCCCCTTTTTCATTTTTCCAGCAGTGGCTTACTGTATCTAATGCATGAGCAGCTGGAGAGCAGTGACCTCCGCTGTGACCAAAGCTCTTCTCAGCAGCTCCATGTAACTTTAATTAAACGGTTACGGTCACGCGATCCCACTCGCTTGTTACCTCCATCTAAACAGCGTCTCTGACCATGAGTTGGCTCCCCGTCCTCCAGCACTTGTCTGTAACTCTGATTATATACTGCAATCTACAGAGGGAGCTGTCATTATTGCATAGATTTAGTGTGCGTTTCAAATTAATTGGATAGTGTGTAGTAATTTAGCTGCAATCACAAGTCCTGATGGAGAGTTTTGTCCCCTAGCATCACACGCCACCTGTCTAACATGCTTGCTCAAACACTCACTGGCAAGAATAGGAGCATTTTTGGTTTACAGGATGCCAGACTTCCCCAGCAAAAGTAGATAATTTTCTATTTAGACCTGTTCTCATGAGCTGATGACTTAAATGAATATTTACCTGTAGTGTAGTGAAGTGGCAGCGTTCTCCTAGATTTTGACATTTCCATTAGAATCATTTTCTATTTTCTGTGAGTAAAGTTTGTACCAGGAAAGGTGTTCTCAAAATCCTTGCTGTGTCTTATTCTCTTTCTCTCAGCTTGCGTCTTAAATATAGTGTGTACATGGAATGGAAAATGACAGGTAGTACTACAGGTAGAGTTATAAGGCAAGGTACTAGAGGTACTGTACATGTATAATGCAAAGTACTTTGAGTAGAGGTATATGACAAGTTAAAGGTATAAGGCAAGGAACTTCAGGTATAAATTAAAGTAAATGAACACGAGTAAGGGGGCAGGGGTAGCACGGGGAATAAAGTGTTGGACCACTGATCAGGAGGTCCCTGGTTTGAGCCCTGATGCTACCAGGTTGCCACTGTTGGACCCTCTAGCAAGGTCCATCACCCCCAAGTGCTCAGATAGAATATGGCAACCCAACCCCTTAAAAACCTGCCACAGAAATAATAAATATATTGTATCTCTAGGGTGGAGTGGTCCCCTTTCACCTTTTACTTTAACGTATTTTACATCACGTATAAGGCAAGGTATTAGTGTAAATACGGATATAAGGGACAGATACAGGTATAAGGTACATGTATAAGGCAAATTGGCCCATATCTGATTTACTGGTCAAAACAGATTTATTTATTTATTTATTTATTTATTTATTTATTTTTAGTAGAGGGGTTCATAGTATGTTTTTATGTGATGTATATCTGACATTATGTCTGAACATATAATGTGCCTAGAGTCACCTACATGCATAATGGAACAAGATGTATTCACCTTGAAGGGAAAAAAAAGTAAACAAATAGTGTGTACGTATATGTGTGTGTGTGTACAGTCACGGGCAAAAATATCATCAACCTTGCAATTTTGTCAGAAAATGCAGCACTTCCTCTCAGAAAATTTTCAATTAGTTTACTTATTGTTTTAGTTTGCACTGGAACAACACAAAAAAACACAGAAGAAAAGTCAAAATACACTCAGAACTCACAGAAAAAATGGACAGGATAAAATCAAGAAGTTTACAGCACATGGCATTGGAGCTAACCTCCCTGGATGTGGATTATGGATAAAGAACCCCGATTAACTTCCAAACAAATTCAAGCTGATCTGCAGACACTGGGTACAACAGTGTCGGGTCACACACTCCGTCGCCGTCTGAATGAAAAGAGACACTATGGTAGGAGACCCAGGAGGACACCACTGCTGACACAAAGGCGTAAAAAAGCAAGACTGGAGTTTGCCAAAACTTATGTGACAAAACCACAATCCTTCTGGGAGAACGTACTGTGTACAGATGAGACAAAAGTAGAGCTTTTTGGTAAAGGACATCATGGCATTGTTTACAGAAAAAGAAATGAGGCCTTCAAAGAAAAGAACACAGTCCCTACAGTCAAACATGGTGGAGGTTGAAAAATGTTTTGGGGTTGCTTTGCTGCTTCTGGCACTGGATGCTTTGACTGTGTGAATGGTATCATGAAATCTGATGATTTCCAAAGACTTTTGGGGCGCAGCGTATTGGAGGGTGTCAGAAAGCTGCGTCTTCCCCGGAGGTCATGGGTCTTCCAGCAGGACAGTGACCCGAAATGCACTTTATAATGCACTCAGAAATGGTTGCCAATAAGCGCTGAAGAGTGTTGAAATAACCAGCAACGAGTCCAGATCTGAATCCAATAGAACACTTGTGGAGAGATCCCAAAAACAGCAGAACGACCTGGAGCAGTTTGAAAAAGAAGAGTGGTAACTCATTCATGGTTACAAGAAGCAATTGATTTCAGTTATTTTTTTCCAAATGGGGTGCTACCAAATATTAAGTTAAGGGTGGCAGTAATTTTGTCCAGTGCATTTTCTTTGGGGGAACATTTTACTGTTCTTCTGTTTTTTTTTGTGTAAACATGTAAGTACCAAAACATTTGCAACTGCAACAATTTTCTGAGAGAACTGACAGAATTGCAAGGGTGCCGATATTTTAGGACATGACTGTATGAATGTATGTATGTAGATGTATAGATAGATAGACTGCTTATTGGGTTTGTGTTGCTAGTTTCTTTAAATTTATGTTCCATCTGCACTGCAGCCAGGTTCTCCTGTGGTCATATTCAGAGCGGTTATGATAAGTGCCTTCTAATCTTGCTTGCAGAGCAACATCACCCCAAATGTTTATGATGCCTTATCTCAACATTCCACCAGTATGCTGTCATTTTCCATCTTTTTAAAGGAAAAATCATCTTAACTGTTGGAGTATCCAAAAACCTAGCTGGATCAACATGGAAGGTAGATGGTTTCTGATTTGACGTTTTTCAGACTGTGGTTGAGATCTGTATCTGATTTAAGAGCACATATAGAAGTTGCTCTTAAATCAGAATAAACATTCTCAGATCCTCTGTGATTTGTGCTGGTCGCAGTGTTGTGGAGAACAGCTGATCTGAGTCACATATAAGCAAAAAAGATCAGATTTGGGGCTGCAGTGTAAATTTAGTCTGCTTTTTTTTCTCCACTGATTCTGAATCCCTTATTGTCAAGACGAATAGCAGCTGATTGTCAGGAAATACCTACCATCCAAGTGCTGTTATTTCCCTCACCTACTGTAGGCTTGTCTTTAGATTTTAATTCTCACCTAGCCAGCATGTGCTGCTAACACTGACTTCCTCACGCTGAATTTATTTTTCAAGATGTTTTATCAGGTTGCTTGTGTTGTAGGAAGCTGCTGTAGTTCTTCCTCTTGATATTTTTCACAGAGCACAGTTTGCAGTCTGCTTTGCTTTGATTGCCATCATTAATCATAAAAGATGTCCAGATCGCTGTCTGTTCATGTCGTCTGTTCATTAGCCTAACAGCGTACAGTAGGCGTACATCTCGTAGTAAGTGATTTTAGTGGCTGGTGATGAAGCGTATGATGATTTTTGCTAAATCAACATGGTACTTGAACATGAACACAGGAGGCAAAAATCCTGCCTAACGAAGACGGCAGTCGCTTGCTGTGAGGATGTTGGTATCAGGTAACTGAAATCTGCTTTGTCGATCTTCAAACAAAAATACATTCAGAAAAAAACAACAGATTTCAAAAAGAGCTTCTGGTAAAAAAAAAAGAAACAGTAAACCCAACACTATGGGAAGCTTTGGTCTTAATTTAAGTATGTTGTTTTATCTATATAAATTAAAGAATTTATGTAAAGTTTTGTCTGTACATTGATCAGAAATCGATCTTTGTTTTACACTGGAGGACCTCCAAACTAGTCTCAGAAAGGTTTTTCTCTGTATGTCCAGCCAGATTTTGTCAACAGCATCACATAAAACTGGCTGGACAGAATGTAATGAAACATTTGCATATACACTTGGATACCTGCCTGAAGTTTAACCTGCACCATGAGTGAAATCAAAATATTGAGTAAAAGCAATGTTATAAACAGTTATGTGCCAGATTTAATAATTTACTTTAAAATACGCTACTTTGCCCAATGTAAATAAACACCTGCACCATCGATATTAATTAGAAAATTATTCTAATTTTCTAATTAATATCGAAAATATTAGATAATTATATAACTAAACTGAATATTTTCACTGGGATTAGTTAATAGTTTCACTGCTGAAATAACAGTGCTGAAGTGGTATAAGTGAATTTTAACATGCTGGGGTCGTTTTAAGACAAAACGTCTAATCTACTTTTCTAATTTCTCATCTGTGATTCACTCTCCGGTTACCGAACAGTGAGTGTATTTGGCTGACGACGAAAAGAAGTATAACTTGCTGTAATCATAAACTTTTCTATATCCTCTCTGTTTATTGATTGTAATGAGATGAAATGACGGTAGGTTCAAAATCTTGCTGTGAACTACAATAGGTAAACTTTCTAGAATTTTCTAATATTTAGCCACCAATCAAGTGGAAGCCAGATTAAATTGCCACATCAAACAATTTTTTGTAAAATTACAGTTACAAAAAAATAATTAAGAGTTTCATTTTTTCTTTGTTGCTGGCAGACATGTACCTGGGCTTCCACCTGAAATAGCATCACTGATTAAATTAAATTAAAGCTAATCAGCCTATTTTTAGCTTTAACCTTTTAACTATTTCTACAAACCCCTTTCCCGTCAACGATGGGTGCTAACGCTAATAACCTATGAAGATTACAGCACGGCAGTGCCAGCGAGAGACATCGTTTTTAATTAAAGGTGTGTGGTATTTACTCGCACTGCTCCTTTAAATAAGTCAAACTATTAAATATAAAGTTACTATGCAGGCTAGTGAATCTTTAAAGCAGACCTAATGTCAAAGCTAGATTTATTTATTTATTTATTTTATAATAAAATCTGCACCGTGTAGCTGCGATAGAAATGCAGGTAGAAACTCCAATAAGATCTCTCCTTAAAGCCAAAACCCAGTGAGAATGATGGGAAGTCAGGCTTCAGTCAGCAGCTCTCACACAGGTCGACTAGAATGAGGGCCGCTCTGTTCAGGGCCAGGGCTAATAGTGCTCATTATGGAGGCCTGAATGAATTATACATAGAAGCCCACAAAGCCCGGCTGCCTCTAACATGCAGGTATCGATCCCTGTGCCATGCTCCTTCTGAATCAGGACGGCAATGCACTATAGCAAATGAATGTCTTATAAACTCGCATCAAATATTCCATTTTCAGTGTGTGTGGATTTACTCTATCCTTCTTGCAGCTTGGATGAAGGCAATTAAGTATTCCATCTGATTCTCTCTAATAAAAAAGAGTTTTTCACTTTACTTTCCCCTTAAGTCTCTCTCTCTCTCTCTCTCTCTCTCTCTCTCTCTCTCTCTTTCTCTCTTTGTGTCCTTTCACTTTCTCCCTCTTTGTTACTTCTAAAAAAACAAGTAAATATCTGAATATGTAATGAAGGCCTCTCACCTGTACTCTTTTTTTGTTCTCTCTCTCTCTTTCACTTTCATTCTCACTCTCCTATTCACTTTCTCTCCTGCTCTTGCTTTCTTGTCCTCTCTCTCCCTCCCGTACTATCTCTTTCACTGTTTTATTCCCTCTTGCTCTCTTTCGTTCTCCCTCTTTCTCTTCCTCACACTCTTTCTCACACACTCATCTTTATCAAACTCACTCTTGCTTCTTGTGATTCACTCTGAGGTAGACAAAGCCGATGAGCGTGGCTTGGGAGGCCAGCTGTTGAGTGTTTTATTATGCATGGGGACCCTGCCGAGCATACACCTCTCATCTGTCCTCTGAGGCCCATGCCCACTGTAACAAGCTCACAACCTATTACGTCAGGGAGCAGAACCGCTCGGGGCTCCTCCATATGTACCGAGCATTCGTATCCACTCCACTCTTAAATTAAATAAAGCATTCCTTTGATGTGTGTAATGCAGACTTGATGAAGCACACACTGCCTTCTTCACACATAGACCCAGGAATATTACAGAGTCAGCCATATTGGATATTAAAAACCTCACTCAACTTCCTGAGTTCAGTGAGGACCTATTTCAAAATCCTGTCCTGTCCCTGGAATACACTCTAGTTTGTGTACCAGTCATGCACACACATTGACAAACTCTTTCACACTGAGTGGCAATATTTAGCATAACCAGTCATGTTTCCAGCATGTGGGTTTTTTTGGGGGGGTTTTTTTGGAGGTGGGAGGAAACCAGAGAGCCCAGATAAACCCCACAAAGATCAGAGACACATAACTCCACAAAGACAGTAGACTGACAGTAGATCAGGATCGAATCAGGGATTCTGTACCACCATGCCACCTCATGACAAAATCTGTATAAGGGAGAGAGAATCCAGAGAGAACAAAAGCACAAGCTACCTGTAAATTAGCTGCAGAGTTTTATTCAGCATCTTGAAAACACTGCAGCTTTGACAAGCTACAAGCATTCTCGTCACCCCTCAGATAGTACACCTTCTCCACAGCAAAGCAAGTGACAGCTACATCAATGTCAAGGGTTCACACAGCCTCTCATTTGTCTGTTTAGAACCAAGAAGTGAAATGTGAATTCAGTGTGGGTGGGAAAGATATTCATAAGCTCGAACTGGAACATCCAGCTGCATAACTTCGGTTGATTACAATCCACTTGTGTACTGTATAGGAATGAGGTTTATTTCTCATCTTTTTCTTCTCTGCCTCCTCATTGACTATGCTTGTTCAGGTTAATGCTTGGAATGTAGACCAATACTTTGTAACTTATAAATATAATTGTTGTGGAGAGAGTTAACATTTTGGACTACAATCTGTATTCCCGCTCTTCTTACAGTGCTTAAAGTATATTAGTATATATACTGTGTATACGTATGTGTTTGCTTTCCTTGCAGTTAAGCCTTTTTAATCTGATTCAGTGTGAATTTACTACTTGTGCTTCTGAAGTGAGCAGATTCATACACTCTCTGGCCAAAAAAAGTTGCCATTTCAGAAGTTTGAAATGATTAAGCTGTATCAAACAAAGAAAACAACTAAGGAGATTTCAAATAATTGGAACTGGCTTAATATTCAATACATTATCGAAACTTTGAAGGACAGTGCTGAACCATCAGCTTTGTAGAAGAAATGTGATCAGGGAAAAAAAATCATGGATAGTGATCACTTAAACACATGGTGAAGTTGCGTGATAAAAAAAAACATTTCTATTCGCACACAATTTGATGAGAACTCTTATGAGACTTATCAGAATAAGGGTTTGGATTTGCTTAAAGATTGCTTAAAGAGGAGCATAAAGATTGGACTTTGGACCAATGGAAAAAGGTCATATGATCTGATGTGTCCAGATTGACCCTATTCCAGAGAGATGGAAAGCGATGCACCCATCATCCATTGTTCAAGCCTCTTGTTGGTCAGCTACATTAAAATGCAATGAAATGAAACTGCAATAAAACTAAGTCAGCTGATGACCTGAAATGTCACAGGCATATGCTAGGACTCCAATTGTGAAACAGTGGTTCTGGGAGCATGAGGAGTTATTTTGACAAATGAACTGGCCACCAGACTGTGTGCTATAATCAAAGCTAAAGGTGACTGAATTTTTTTGTTTTTTTTTGGCCAGCCAGTGTGTGCGTGTTACACCCGACCTGTGAAGGTGTGCTGTGCTATCGGGCATCAAGACATTGCCAGTAGATCCTTTGATAGACTGTTTTTGTCCTCCACATCCCACAGATGCTTTATCTGATTGAGATCCTCAAAGTGAACTTTTGTCATGTTCCTCATACTATTCCTGAACAATTTTGCAGTGCATTCTGTGCTTCTGAAAGAAACGGTCTGGAATAGTGTTTGGGTGGGTGGTACGTGTCAGTATAACATCTGCATGAATGACAGGACCCAAGGCTTCCCAGCAGAACAATCCCCAGGGCATCATCTTTGTCTAGTGCATCATGGTGCCATCGCTTCCCCAGGTCCGAGCCATTTATGCACCCAGCCATTTATGTGATGTCATATTCCCTTCTCCTGTTGCAGCGTGGTCCAGTTCTGATGCTCATGCTTGTCCACATTTCCTGCTTCCAAAGTTGCTGCATTGTATATCCCACCTCTCAACAGGGGTCATTATAATGAGGTAATCTGTGTTACTTGAGTGTATGTAGGGTGTGTGCGAGTTCACTCATCTGGCTTGTGAGCATTTGATTTCTCCACAGTGTGTCTGTGTACGAGTTTTAAATGCAGTCTGATTTTAAGTGGTGATGTCCCCACTTCAGAGACTGAATAAGTGCCCTTCAGTAAAGTGGAATGACACAATTTACACCATTTCCACACAGAGCAAAACCCAATTACTGCTCCTTCATTGGGTTCATATACTCTGACCTTAATCGTCAGGAGAAAATGAAACGGTAGTGTGCAAAAGGGAGCAAGGCAATACCGGAGAAGAGACTCCTTTCCCATTTCACTGTATTCAGTATTTCAAAAAGTAATTAGCAAAAGTCATTATCCATCTATCCTTAACAATGAAAGTGTGTGTGATTATCTCTAATTAGATTGAGAGTGAAGAGAAGTCGGGTGTGAATTCCACCAACAAACACACCGAGTCCACTATGGAAGAAGGATGGACTCAATTGTCTACTTCACCCTGCCTTTCATACTTAGCAGTTTCCTGGCACTTGTTTGACTCCTAAAAACGTAGCTGATTCTTTCGAGTCAGTGTGTACGAAATGTGAGATTTATGTGGAGAGTAAATTGTAGCTACACTTGTCCTCAGATCAAGTAACACCAAAACCCGAAAAATCCTCATCCCCATTAAAGAATGTAAACAGCTTCCAGTCTGTTACCTCGGTATTTCTTAATGGCTAGACTTCAAATAACCAAGAGCACCCTCTTGTTTTGGAGCACTCCAGGTTTTCAGAAAGAAAGAAAAAATATTGATGAAGCATAAAAATGCCATTAGCTAAACCTGACAGTTCGTTTTTTCAGCTTTAAATGAAAAGCAGTGAGATACAGGACTACTGTGTTCAAATGCTTTGTATACAAACACATCACCTTTTACCCCGAGTTCTATCTGAAGACTTTCCATTCATTTACTTTTTACTTTGTCCTTGATCATGTCTTTTTCATTTCTGCCCTCTCTCTTCTTCATTGCATACCTTTGTCCCGTAAACATGAATGTTGTTTGGTGTGTGTGAATGTCTTTGTCGGCACACATGCACAAGCTCGTCCCGTCTGTCTGTATCAGTTTAGCAGGGCTGCTAAGGGAAAGTGTACAGAGGTTACATTGTTCCTGGCTGAACGTTAGGCCTGTTGAGAGCACGGTGCACATCGAATGACCCTGAGTAGAGGCAGAGTTCAACAGCAGGGCCTCCTCCTGCCCCAAACTCTGCTCACCTACAACGCCTCCACCAAATCATCCATTCACTCACCTAGGATGTAGCTGTCTCCACGTCTCTGTGCGCTAAATGTCAACTCAGTGGGCAGCAGGGGAGTTTATTCATTTCCAGTTAAATCTAGAATCACATTTATCATCCTCATCCCAAAACTGGAATTAGGACAGCAGGAGGGGGCGTATTAGGGTTGGATCAGGACACCATTCTAAAAGGGTAATATAAAAATGATGAGTCATTCTACATTACTGATTCTCATTTTGTGATTCTCATACCCCCCCCGATACCACTCTTGATGTAATAATTGAATGGAAATTACTGTAAGTAACAGCAACAATAGGCTGTTATTTGTTGTTTTTGCAAAAACCATCAAGCACCATGAAGTGTCTCTCATAAAGACCATCCCAGAAAAGCAACATCATAATGTACATCTGCTGCTGATGAGAAGTTCATTTATGACCTATACCTATATTTGAGACTCCAATGGACTTGTGGTTCATGTGTACTGTTTGTGTGTGTGCATGTGTTTGTTGTGTGTGTGCACCTGTGGCAGTGCCAGAGGCGAGTTTTGGCTGCACACACAGAGAGAGGACTTCGCTTTATGTTACAACAAGGAGGCCAAGTGCTTGGCTCTCGTAATGTAACGATTAAAGAGTCCGTCTCCCTTTCTTCTCGTCCTTTCTTCTCTCCTCTCATCTCCTCTGTGGGCGTAGAGGAGGTTAGCTCCTTAGAACTTTGCATCTATTACAAAATGAGGGACTTGAGGGAAATGTGGGTACTTTCAGAAAGCAGGTCTCATCTTTCTGTGCCATACTGCTAACATCCCCCGGGAAAATCTGTGTAATGATGGTGTGGAAGAACAGCCTCAGTGATACGGTGCAGATGTACTCAGCTACTAGCACATCATATACTGTGTGTGCAGTTTTGGTGAATATGTTCTCGTTGTATCCTCAGATTCCTGTTTTCTCTTCGCCATACTGCTCTATTGTCTATCATCAGTGAGTTTCTACCTGCAGAACTGTTGCAAATGTTGTTGTTTTCCGTATTGTGTATACTCTAGAGACTGTTGAGTGTGAAAATCTCAGGTGATCAGGTATTTCTGAAATTCCAAAACCAGCTAGTTTGCCACCAATATCCATGCCCGAGGTCAAAGGTTACATTTTGATGTTTCATGTGAATATTTACTCAAGCTACTAAATTGTGTTGAATCTGCATGATGTTGCTCTGCTGTTGCATGATTGCCCTTTGCACAAGTTCATGAATGAGGAGGTGTACAGATGTTCCTGAGGCAGTGACCAATGAATACCCTTCATTTGTTCACCCTTTCTTTTGGGATGCATTTATTGCAGAAATAAATGTATGATGTCATTTGTGAGGTATGCATCATAGGGAGTGCACCATGAGATCGAAGGTCAGGATGCTTGGCTATCAATTACAGGAGGAAAGACACACTTATAATAACATAGGAATTCTCCATTGATGCAGTGCATGTGATGTTCAGGCGTGTGTGTATGTGAAAACGAGTGAAATTGAAGAAAAGTGAGGGAAATTAATATGCTGATGCTAACAGGGCATACAGGAAGGACTGTGGTTTTAACTAATGATTAGTTCACTGATTCCCCAAATGCACAGCTTAGTAAAGATATGCTGCTTTGTTTTGAACCATCCTTTCTCTTTAGCACCAGTCTTTACATCGTCACCACACTTCTGAATGGAGGAAATGATGCTGAAAGGGTGCTTTTGTTGGGGAAAGGGGAGGGGATACCACCCTCCACTCGCTTCTAATTGTTTAATTAATCCTTAACACATTTGCATTTGCATTAACTGTGGGATTATGTTAATTGACAGGCCATTTTCGTCATTGCATGCGTTTGATATTGTAATGGAGATGAGCAGGGTTAACTCTCAGCGTGCACCGGAGTGGGAAGCCTCATTTGCTTCCGCTTCAGGAGGAAGGATGGATTTCTTTTTTTAGCTTGTTGTCTTAAATCAGCTCCATACTGTAGCTAAATGATTTCTAATGCCTGATAACAAGGCACAAGGCACATGGCAGATGAAGACCCGGTGTATGGAAAGTAGGAGAAAAGCTGATTTTCAGCTCTGCAGATTAAAATAATTAGCTGTTGATGACATCTGGAGTGCAGAAACAGAAAGATTAAAGAGGAAAAGGAACATATGCTTTTATTTATTGGTGAGAGAGAGGAACTTGCTTTATGACAGCGAGTTAGGTATAAAAAAATGTGGGAGGAAGAAAACGCCTGTTTATTAGGGGACGTTTCTCTCGCAGGAATTACACATCGCGACAATGTATTCACACCATGTTTAGTGACTGTTTTTCCTGATCAGCATCAAGGTTGAATCACAGCTCGACTGTTGATTTCATGTCAATTTGATTTTGTTGCATTCCGATTTTCGAATCTATTCAGTTTGTCTGCGCTTATTGTTTAATGTATTAAAGTATTAAAAACTATGAAAAGTATATAATATGAATTGAAATGCTGTGTGATTTTTTTTTTTTTTTTTTTTTCCCTTTACATAAAATTTTGTAGAAATAATCTCTTCTTCTGTGCCACACCCCAGTCCAGTAGGTGGAGGTATTGCACCGACCTTCTATAACCTTAAGTAGAAGAAGAAGAAGAATCCTTTCAAAAAATGCAGAAGATAGAAGTAGTTTGTATTTTCTGCAGGGACTGTAGTTAATTAATCAACTTATTGATTAAAATCAAGTGAATTGATCAAATATCAGATCAGATTGATTAAATTGCATACTCGATTAAATCACACAGCTCTAGTCAGGATCAAAGTAGTTTAAATTAATTTATTATTTATATTTCAGCAAATTGAACCAACCGAATGTTGATTAAGGTTACAGGCAGGTACACAATAAGTGAAACTAGAGAGGGCTGGTCATATTTCCTGTGGGACCAGGAGTTTAAGTGCTTTTACAAAACAGTCATGCTTATCCAGCTACAGCAAAACCACTTCATAAAATTCCTTCTTTATCCCTATAAATAAGAAATATCCCCATAGGGCAGTGGTGGCTCAAACGTTTAAGGGTCTGGGTTACTGATCAGAAGGTCGGGGGTTCAGACACCAGCACCACCAAGTTGCCTCTGTTGAGCCCTTGAGCAAGGCTGTTAACCCTATGTTCTCCAGCTGCGCTGTGTGCTGGCTGGCTCTGTGCTCTGACCCCAGCTTCCTAACAGGGATATGTGAAAATCATTTCACTGTGCTGTAAGGTACATGTGACAGTAATTGAATCTGAATCTCAATCTTAATAACCTAATCAGTAATGTGACATTTAATGTAAATGTAGTGCCTCTATTTTTCCATGAATTCCCTGTATTACTACGTATTGTTGCAAAATATGCTGCAATATGAACATGCAGCACATCCTGGCATCTAGGCACCTGACTTATATCTGAGATGTAGCCTTGGCCACACAGCAAATACAGCTCAGTTCCACTGTGTAGATTGGGGTCACAGAGCAATTGGCGATTGCAGAATTTGGAAAGATTGTCATGAAGGCAGAAGATCGTATCTAGTTGCGGAATGTGTTCTTTCACCTGCAAACTACATGAGGTTACAGAGAAAACAACTTTCATTTTGAAGCCCATGAACTGAATCCTGAACAGTCCTTTATTCCAATCAGCCTGGAAGCTCACTCGGCTACTACCTTCCCTGCCTCCGGGTCAGGGCACATCTCCCAGACAAATTCCACATCACCAAAGTGCGAGATAAACGGGTCCCTTACGTCTGGAACTAATGAATGTTGCTGACCCTGAGACAAAATGGTGCTCGCTGACAAAGGAAGGGAAAGTTGCGGTGAAATGAAGGTTGTTCACTGGTCCCTTTGACCGCAAGCGATTTTACACCGATTACACCAAAACTAATTTTATGTTCGTTTACCGTTTAGGGAATTCTCTGTAACCGAACACGTTTTAGGGAAAAGAGTGTATGTTTCTCTGGCTTGTGTGTACAACATAGCCAGAGCTTGAGCTACTTTGGTTTCAAATGAAATTGGATTGTAAGAAAAGAGAGATTTGCTCCAGGCCTTAGATCACTGACATGCTTTTAGGTGTATGAGTAATTCTCATTGAGATAATGTCTTTGGTTTGTCCCCAAGGCTGTTAGCCTCACTAATGTCTTGGCCTGAATGCAGAAGGCTTCGCTCTGGCTGAGCTCACTTGCCGGAAGCCTGGAATGGCAGAGGAAACCTTAGCATCGATAGCAAAAGTTGTTTGATGTCCTCTATTGCTCAAGGAGTTGGGAATTTCGACTTTAGCGTTGGCATGGAAACAGCAGGCCGTTTCTGCTTGGCTCTTGTTGGGAAGTTGTTATGGTAACAAACTCTTCTTTCCTTTTTTTTCCTCCCTTTTATTTTTGTGGAGTACTATCTCTGATGTGTTGGTAGTGAGCTGCAGACTCGTGCCTCTCGGGGTTAGTGGAATACCTGGTTAAATGATGCTTACTGATTTCAGGCCTTTCCTTATTTGGATGGAATGCTCATCAAGTGTCCGTGGTGTGGGCGGACTGTTGGCTTTGCTGTATTGGAACGATGAGAATTGTTCTAGTCCTTGCCCACGCATACTTGCGCGCACACACACACAACGCCTTCACAGATGAATGTGTTATGAGGCAATAGCCCTTCTCGTCTCCCTGACTCTGGTAGTAACAGTGAGTGCGGAGTTTTAACACGATCAGATTGATCAGGTTTAAAACCGTTCTTTCTTTCTCTCAGACCAGTTCTTTGTGAAAGGGATTTAAGCCTTTTGCATTACTCTCATGTACATGAGGTTGCTAACTACGTTTTCTTCCCCCAGTATTGGACAGAATTGTGTTGTGATTATTGTCGGTGTATAAAGTAATTGACTGGACTTTCAAATCTTTTGTTCTGGTTGTTTAATCCTTTTATTAAGGAAATTTTCATTTCTATAAATCTGAACACAGCATTTGAATATATTGTGCTACTTGTTGGTGTGTTGTTAGCAGAATTGTCCTCTATTGAGATATTAAACGTCATGCTAATGTCTTTAATTAGTATTATTAGGATTTATTAGTATTGACAGAAAAACATAATATTAAAAAAACAGTGCTTTTTGTGTCTGTCTGTCTCTCCTTCTTTCCGCTCCTATTTATGTCTCTCTTCCTTTTTCCCCCCCATATTTTCCTCTGTCATCTCATTTCATCTGCAGTGTGTAGCTTTGTCACTCCACCTCCTTCAAGCCATCTGCCTCCTTCAAGCCAACTTTAAAAATCTGAGAGCAAAGTGGAGTTTGAATAATTGAGAACACAAGTGCTCTCTCTCTCTCTCTCACTCACACACAGAAACACACACACACCTGCATGTTTGCGTGGTGAATGCTAGCATTCTCGGATATACATTCCTTCCAGCAGCCACCATCAGCTTTAAAAGCTTAACCTCAACCACGGCTTCTATGTGCTTTCAGAGACGAGCTGTGGTTGACGATGACCTCGTTCAGCTCAAACAACAAATCATGACACACATTAATGCTTTTAATGCAGTTAGCTATCGACAAGTCGCGAATAAGCAACCTCAGTGGAAGTGAAGTCTGTGTCTGATATACCGGATGAATTTGGATGGTAAAATCCATGCTTCTTCAAAGGAGTCTGTGCTCTAAAAGCACTCAAACACTGACACCACGTCTCCCTTTCTCATCTGCTCTGTAAGCTTTTCCATCATCTCAGTCAAGTTTCCATTATTTTAGTTCTATTTGGAGAGAGAGAGATTGACTAAAGTGAGTTTGAGAACTTCAACCTCTGTGTGGAATTCAAAGTTTTTTCTTGATTTCATTTTTTTTTTCAGTATGTTTTTTGTTGTCGTTGTTGTTGAAATGTCCATTTTTCCTGAGTCTTTATTTTAATCTTAAACTGATCATCTCTAATTGACTTATTGAATGAAACCAAAGTTTTTTTGACTGTAATGTCAGCAGCATTTTAATATCAGTTCTCTCTCTCTCTCTCTCTCTCTGCAAGATACAGTACAGTTTGTAACACAACATGTTCTTCATGTCAGATTATACAACAAAAATCCTTAAACAACAGACCTGTGATTTAAAGGAAATCACTTGATCATCAACCAGGGGCGAGAAAGTGCAGAAAATACGGCCATGCTACATACACACTTGGTACAACTTGGAAGGATGTAATATTGCATGAGGTTGTACAGGACAGGAAAAAAAACCTACAATATAGACCTGGCTTGTGTTTGTTCACAATCCTTTCCTGCTTCTCTGACACACCCACGATGCATTGTCAAAGAAACATAAAAAAATATATATATATTTTTTCTTTTCCTGAATTATATCACAGTAAAATTGAATTCTCAAATCAGAAGCTGTGTATTCAATTTGTATAACAGCAGCTCTTCGGTGGCAATAAAAAACTCCCAGAGATAACAATAGGAAGAAGATACCATGAGAGGAACCAGATTCGACAGGAACCCCAGACTCATTTGCATGATAACGCGGGCGTGTTAGGCGGCTGGAAGTTCAATGTAACAGAAAAGTCGTTTAAGTTGATACAAAGTCCACTTTTATTTTTGGAGGCTCCGGTACAAAACCGTTTGTGGGAATTTCAGTCCTGAATTATCGAGCGACTGTAGTCATCAGCGGACAGCTGCCTGCATTAGCCGTTATGATAAAGCTATTCTTTACCACTTGTTTTCTAGAAATCGAAAGAATTGCTTTTCAACAAGGCAATTTACAGTAGATACCAAGCCATACTGTTGAACATGTTTTCAACGATGTTCTTGTACACAGCAGGTAAGCTCATTCTTGCAAGATGACTGAGCAGGTGGTGATGAATGAATAAGCGGACCCACCAGGCTTCAGCTCTTACAGCTAAAATAATTGAAGCTATCTGCGTGGGAATATGTAGTGAATGCTGAGGAGCTAAATGGTTGTGCCTTGGATTAGCACAAAACACATGACGGTGATGTAGAGGATATTAAGTTTGTATTATTAAGGGCAAAGGGGAACAAGGTTCATCAGTTGAGACTGTGTCTTAGAAAGTCAGTGAGGGGTTTTATTTTTCTGAGGTGATCAGCAGTAATAATAACAAGGTTAAGTTCGACTGCCCAAGGAATTCTGATTAAATTTGAATGCATGTCAGAACGTGAGTGAATAATCTTCGTGATTGCGATTGTCCACGTCTCTTAACATTGTCTCCCCCCCCCTCCCCCGCAGTGATTCCGGACACGCTGTCTGTGACTTCGCCCACCCAGACTCAGTCCAAAGTGGAAGGGGACACACTACTGTTGAACTGTGAAGTGACGCGTCAAACGTCTCAGCACACCCACATTGCAGTCGGCTGGTACGCGCGGTCCTTGGACGAGCCGTCCGCCCCACCGAGGGACCTGGTCACCCTGACGCGGGATATGGTGCTGAGGCCTGGGATGTCCTACCGCCAGCGTCTGACCTCCGGAGACGTCCGGCTGGACAAGACGAGCAGCACATCCTACCGCCTCACCATCTATAGCCTTCAGCCCACAGATCAGGGCCAATATTACTGCGAGGCGTCGGAGTGGATCCAGGACCCTGACCGTTCCTGGATCGCCATGACGCGCAAACAGTCTGAAAAGAGTGTGGTCAAAGTTCAGCCCACAGGTGAGTGCCGTCTTCCTCTCTCTCTCTTTCTCTCTCTGTCACATATAGGGATCTCAAACAGTTTATTGACCTTGTTAATATCCAAGTGGGAATTTTGTAATTTTTTTTCCCAACTTGGAAAGGAGTTTGAAGAGTTCAGGGACGTTAAGCCGATAGTGGTCATGTACAGGGGCATAATCACGATTTAACCTTTTTCCCATGTCGGTGTTTTAACATAAATTGTGATTTTATTCTTTGCAGATACACATAGCTGTGTATTTCAGGGTTGCACAAGATTTCTGATGAATATGACACCATCCCTTGGTGTCAAGGTGCACAATCACCCTATGCATTTTCATCCAGTGGCATTCCACCTCCAAATAGATCACACAGATTTGGAAAACTATCGAACAGGCTTTTTTCGTCAGATCGATTCTGTCGTGCCTGAACACAGCCACAGATCAGCTGACACCGTGCAGATGTAGATCCAGTTTCAGGCTGTTATATGCTGTGTGCCGATCGCTATCTGAAATTAAGCTCATTACCAGCCTCGTAGGAAGCCAACAGTCAATCCTCTTAACACTGTTCTCTGGGTAAAAGTTTGTCCAAGGTCTGTGCACTAATGCATCATTCCATCTCACTGACTCGGGTTGTGTTTTACAAGGTTGTCATAGTGTAGAGTGTAGTCAAGACTGGCCTGTGGAATACAAACAGTCTTAACTCTCCCTGGCCATGCTTGTGGAATAATAATGAAAAAAAATATCCATAAGCCTTTAGAGAAGAAAATTATCTTTTTTTTTCTTGTACATCCTATACAATTCAGATTTATTACTACAATTGGACTGTATAATGAGTCTCCACTATCTCTCGTCACAGTCCATTTCAAGCCAGTCAAGTCTCTTGCCCGTGCACCTTTTCCCCCCTCAGTGAAGACACTGTGTTGTAGCGGATGTAGGTCTTCACTGTGCTCAATCTCAAGGCGGTAACTCAATCGTAGTGCTCTGCCGCCCAGCAGCTTGATGGGAATGAAAGGTGACAGCATACCTCCTCATCAAACACACAGCAAGATGGGATGTCTATAACGCCACGTTACCGGCTACTCCAGACTTCAATTAATAGATGTGCGATTGGAGAAGAGAGAGAAGTGAACCAACCCACGTGGCTCTGAAGGACATATGGCCACACATCAGAAACTTGATGGATTTGATTTCTGCTGGGTGACAGCGGCAGTGGCAGCAGTATATAAAGGCAGGAGAAACAGCGAGCTGAAGAGCATGTCCTTCATAGAGATAAGAGGACAACATGATAAGAGAGGAGAAAGGGACAGATGGGCTACGAATTGGCCCTCTATATGAAACTCTGTCAGGTTGTTTAGCAGTGCTGAGAGCTGAAGGGTATAATTTATTCTATGACTACAATGGTCCCCTTGATTTAAGGCAGCCCTTTGCTTCTTTGATAATTTTTCACCCAGGCATGAAATTTACAAAGTTCTCCCTTTGAGTCAGTGCAAGTAGTAAAATTAGTAACAAATCATTTTTCAAAAATTAAAGATTAGTGTTATATATATGTATCTCTTTTTACATCTGGTCTAACACGGGCCAGGCTCCTGTGGCCTGTTCCTCAGTAGGGTTACTGTTTTTAAACAGAAAAGTTATGAACGGAGTGTATTTGGGGCCAGACATGCCCGCATTTTCCAACGCCGGGTGTCCACAACAGCAATCATCTGTCTGTTTTTGTTGAACGTTTGAATAATTTTTTTAAAGCTTCATATTTGATGCACTTCTCTGCTGTTTGCGCTTCATGGATCTACGTACGTATACTGTAGGTGGGCTGTATTTACCCAGAATGAAAGAGACACCAAACATGCCATGATTGAACAGTTTACATTTGGTTTAGGAGAGAAGTCAGTCAGAATTCTAATACGCTCTGTGACGCTGGGGTGGATTTAATGATAAGTGCATTTTAATTACTAAGTTTCACTTGCAGGACCCACAAGAGTGACATGAAGCAGAATGATGAATAATTAACCAAGACTAAGGTCAGTCATTGAATCTGAAAGATTAGGTTAAGCTTTGTCAAGGTGACGTGAAAAAGACAGAACAGATGCGCTACGATTGCTCTGCATGCTGAGTGAGAGTAATTGTCATTGGAATTACACACTGCGTCCCCTGAGCTAAGCAGGGATGAAGAAAACTGATTTGTCTTTTAAAGCCTGCTGTAACCAAGTGTCCTTGAAGCAGCTGAGCTATAAGGATAGGGTGCTCTTTCTGAGCTGGCAGAGCGTTAACCTGGACCATGATAATGCAGAGGGCAGTGTGTGTGAGAGTGCGCGCGTGCCTGTGTGTGCGAGAGTGCGCGCGTGTGTGTGTGTGTGTGTGTGTGTGTGTGTGTGTGTGTGTGTGAGTGAGAGTGCACGTGCGTGAGAGTGCACATGAGTGTGTGTATGAGTGCGTGCGAGAGTGTGTGCGAGAGTGCGCGTGTGTGTGCCTGTGCATGTGGGTTGTGTGCGCGTGCGTGTGTGAGAGTGTTCGTGAGTGTGCGCGTGCGTGTGTGAGAGTGTTCGTGAGTGTGCGCGTGTGTGTGAGAGTGCGCACGTGAGAGACAGTGTGTGTATGTATGAATGTGTGTGTGTATATACTAGTGTGTTTATACTAACAAATAAATGAGCACAAGAAAACACAAGCGTTTGTATGATTGCTTGAACATGACCAGCACACAGAAGATGGAGACTCGTATAGCACTAAGGCTTGTGGGTAATCTTTCCCCCAAACTGTGACCTGTGTTCACATCCTGTGTCCTCATTTTCCCCTCATCCGCTATCACAGAGATGGTGTACTGATGCATGACTTTTTTAGTCTTGTTTTTAGATTCCTCCTTTTTTTTTTTTTTTTCAAATTAGGATGTGTCGGGGTTTCTTCATTCTCCTCTTTTTTCCCCTCAGGTCTATCTCACTCTATTAGATTTCGTGCACTCTTGTTTCACTCAGCACACATTACACATAGCGAAATCAAATCTCCCACAAGCATTTTCCCAAGCATCCAGTAACGAGCCTTATTTTCACTCATTACTCCTCACGTGTTGGTATTAAATCTTGAAGCATGGCTTTTGTTATAGAGGGCAGGGGCAAGCTCTTGTAAATCATAACAAGATTTTTCCTCACATTTAATCAACACAATACATAACAGATTATATGATTCCTGGAAGTTAGCCTGCACCTGATATAAACGTACTCAGCAGGACAGCATGAGAAGCAAATGGACATGTTAAGTGAGTGGAAGAGGAAGAGAATTGAGCCCTATTCAGGCAGGATTAAATTTACATGTGAACATGAGGTAATTCCACCATTTGCAGGTGTTCCTTTGTGTTTTTATTTCAGTCTGAACCGGATACTTCACCTTTTTTTCCCCCTACTTCCTTTAAGATAATTGCATATCAAATTCCTTTCCTTTTCTACTTCCTCTCTGCATGCAAATTTTAATCTTGTCCAGACACATTAAATTAGAAATGTCTAAACATTTTTTATTTAAACAAGGGGGGGGGGGGGGAATATGAATTAGTTATGTATCGTGATTCCTTTATTTGATAATTCATGTCTTGCCACACTGATTCCCAAAGACATTTTTAATTATATAAATTTGCATTCAAGGTGGTAAAATGTTGCTGTTCCTCTATACTGCTACAAATGGAGCTCTCTAAACTATTCACATGTCGACAGGCAGCACTGTGTCCTGTGTGACGTGTGGTTAGAATTGTAACAAAATCTGAACAAAAATTTAACCTCACATCAGGATATTAAAAAAATTGTCTGGTGGTCTGTGGGTGCTTACATCTCTATTTGCTACTATATTTACGTCTGCTACTTCAGCTGAATATGCACTTCCTGAATCACAAAGAGTTGAATGCTTTAAAGGATCTCTCGGCAGGTTGCTTGGTACTATATGAGTCCATATGGCCGATTAGCAGAAAGTAGAGACTAAAATCAACCAGAAAAGTGCAATCCTCATGGCTGATTAAAGGAGATCTTATGAACTAGAAGTATAAACACCATTTATAATATCATGCAGTGTTAAGCTTTGTAGAAATTAATGATGTTAATAGCTGCTGCCTGATAAGTAAACATAATCCTAAGTGATATAACACCAACGGTTAAATTGACAGGTATATGATCATTTATTTGTGACCCAAGATAAAACAGCATGGCGGTATTTTCCTCCTGAGTTAATTTAATTACTGCCTGACTGTGACAGTTTTAGAGACAGGCCTTTAGACTCATTAATTGTACAAGAACTGTCAGTTGACATCTTAGCCCTGCTTAATGAGCAACAAGAAGCTGGTGGGTGGTCCTGCACAGTGGGATACCATACTGCTCAGTTTTCATTTATCTCTACTCCCCGTGTTTTTGAGCGGGACAGATGCGCACGTATATGATGTTACATACATCTCTTTGTCATCCCTTTGAAACACTGCACATTTTACTGAAAACCAGACAACCGCAGGTTGGAGTGTCCTCACTCATTAAACACACTGTCCAGATCCACCAGCTATCCATAACCCTGCTGTGGGTGTATATTATAGCCATTATCTCATTTAAACCATAATGTGGCATGAACATTACAGGATAACAAAAAAAAAAAAAGCCAGCAAAGCTTTGTGCTTTGATCTGGCGAACCTTCATTAGGCAGCTGTATTTGGTGATCTTTAAAGAGACTGGAGCTTAACAGGCTCTAATATGCCATGATTAGCCGGCAGATAGAGCTAGCTGAGCAGAGACACAGGCAGAATCCTGATCTGATCATCCTCTCCCTCTACTGCCCATCTGTTTTTTTAAAACCTGGCCTGCTATGTATCTCTTTACTATATATGGCATCCGTTATTAAAATGCATGGTGTATGCCCTATATCTCTCCAAATCACTCCTGCATCGGTTTACTGTTCATTCTGTTATTCCCTTTTCTCATTTCTTGCCTCATCTCATGCGCTGCCTCATCTCATCAGCCACTCCCCTGCCCCATTCTTCTTTTTTTTTTTGTCCTCTTTCCTGTAATAAATGATTTTTGTGCTCAGCTCTGTTTTGCCCTGTATGCTTTAATCTTGTAACTGTACATGTCAGATGGCTGCAGGCAGTGACATCCTAATAGAGCAACACCGCTATCGAGTGCAGAAATGCCTACAGCTACAGGCTGTTGTCGTCACATGATTGGTCACATGATCGGTCCGATGTACCATGCATTTATTTTTGAGAGTTTGTAATTCAAAATAGGACGTAAATAACATGCACATGTAAACATTTCTTTAGCGTTCACTCCCTCAGAATGAGTGCTACATGGCCAAGAGCTTTGAACTAGTGCTTTAATACAGTTCTTGTGAAGTCTGTTTCAAGTTGTGCGTAATTACAGCTCGAGGCGATCACCACTGAACGAGAGCGATGAAGTGGAAAATACACTGTTTTTGCAGAAGAAAGCATAGTGTGCAATGTTGAAAATTAGTTGTGCAAATAAGTTCACATTTGTAGTAACTTAGACCTTTCAGTAGGAGTTTCAATAGTTGGTTCTGTAAAGATGATGATTTATTGTGCTTGTGCAAGTTGTCACAAACCCTTTATTGATTACAACAACTCTTATCTTAATCTGTTTTTTTTTTTTTCCTTCTTCTCTCTTTCAGATCGGGACTTTAGTATCCAAGTGACAACAGATCGCCGGGCCTACACGGCAGGTGAGCCGCTGGAGCTCCGCTGCACCATAGATGCTCAGAATGTTGCTGAGCGTTACTTCTCGGTGTCGTGGGTCTTCAGCAGCTCGTCTATAGCCGTGGTGGGGCCCAGCGCTGTGCCCCTGCTGGGGGTAAACTATGTACAGCGTGAGGCCACAGGCCTCATGACCATTCGTAAAGAGAGTCCATCTGTCCACCTGCTGAAACTGCAGCATCTGCTTCCCGAGGATGCTGGGAAATACATCTGCAGAGTGACTGAGCGGGAGAAGACACCCACCGGAGAGTTCATTGATCGAAGCAAGCGCTCCCGTAATGTTCAGATCGCCGTGATTCCCCTAAGTGAGTATTTGTTTCTCAGTCTTAGTCCCTTAAGGCAGGTGAATGAAAAGGTGAGTTTCCTAAGCACTACTTTTCTCTCCCACCGAAGTAGAGTAGTGTTATATTCTTAACCTAACCAGACAGTAAAGACAGGAAATGGCACATCAATAGATTCAGTAATAGTGTGGGCAGCAGGCCATTAGAGCCATGTCATCCTTTTTTCCAGCCAGATTTCTCTTACTCTCTGTAAAGGCCAGTGGGGGGGTTTGTTTACTCAGATCCACAAATCTTGAGTTTAGACTCTCGATTATCACCTAGCCCTTTCCCCCTCACTGAAGAGTAATGAAAGAGGAAAAGTGGAATAATGCCCTGTCTGAACTCCATTGCCATTTCGGACAGAGTAAAATCCCCCAGAATGGGAAGTAAAGCATAGTGTCCATGCATATATTTATTTTCATTGCTTGTGTTAAAGAGGTGCTGCAAAGGTGGCGTGTTTGAAGCGAATACTAAAAAGCTGAAAGAAATGAAATTGTGGATAAAAACGGAAAGGAGCAAAGAAGGCATCATCTCTTCGCTCCTTATAGGAACGCACCACTCTGAAACATGTTAAATACTGGCATGTTTATATTGATCTACTCTGCCTGGTCAAAAAATGTCACCATTTCAGGAGAGTCAAATTACTGGGCTGCATTTAGCAAAGAGAGCAACTAAGGAGATTTTAGATTACCTGAGCTGGGTTAAGAACCCCTCAACACAACCCTGTGCCAAACTCTATTATGGATGGAGGTCGCTTAATACACTTTGTGAAGTTGCGTGTTCATAGCCATGTTCAATAGTGACAGTGTAAGCATTTCCATAGACACAGTGTTGATGAGACCTCGATTGGTACTTAACAGCTTGGTGGCCATAAGAAACCCACTTGTTAGTGAGACTAATCACTCATTTTTGTTTTTCTTAGCAGTGCATACGAGTGTTTTGCTTGGTGATTTTGTTGGTAAATGCTACGATTTTTGCTATTCTTGTGAGAAGTCATCGTGTGTCATTCATGCTGACATCACAAAGGGACTTTGCTAGCGCCATTACTATTGCATTAAGTTGGAGAATCGATTTTAATGGTCAGAAATATGAGAGATAAACCTCAGCTTCTGAAAGAAGAGTTTCTTTTCTCACAAACCATTTTTCAGCAACATTCAATGTAATATTAATACCGACTCCAAAACAAAGAGTGCAAAGTGAAACACTGGGCACAGTGCCGCTACACAAGGTGAGGAGGTCAAGTAACCTTTGAGTTTAGACAGGAGGTGGGAGAGCTGCACAGAGTAAATTACTGATGTGCTTCTCAGTTAGCTTCTTTAAGCTTCTTTAAGTGAAGGTGAAGAGAAGGCTAAATCCCAGTGCTGAAGTATTAACAGGTAGTTGCATGGCGCTGTGGGTCGTGTGGAAAATGATAACCAAAGTAAATAATAGACCAAATGTTGTCAAAAAGATGTCAAAGGAGTAAAAAAAAAAGGGGGGGGGGTTATCTCAGGATTTCATTATGAAATAAATCTAGCCCACTGCTGAATAAAATGTAAACATTAATATTCAAGTCATTCATGGTGGATATTTCCTTCAAACGATCTACAGAGTGAATGAAGGACTCGCACTCTTAACAAAGCACTCCAGCTGGGATGAGCGTGGGAACCATGTGTAGAGGATTTAACTGCCATATCTGACCCCTCCAGCGCTACCTGAGCATTAGCCACAGGAGCCAGGATGCAGCCCAGCAGAGCATATCCTTATACCTTCCTCTTTAATACTTCACACTGTTGCAGTCATGCAAAAACATACCAAGGGCTGGAAGCAGCCATGTCATAACCCCAGCTCAGGCTGCAATTGTAAATATACATTCATTCGGGTGACAGGGAAGGAGATCCTCATCTTTCTCCCAGATATCTGCTTAAAGGAGCCATAAAAATGCAAAGCGTAGCCGAAATAAATACATTAGGGCCAGTGACCCAAGAACGCACCCTTCTTTTATGCCAGTGCTCCACTCCTCATGTACTACAGAAGGAGGGAGGAGATTCTGCAGATGTCTTTCTGAAAGATCCTCTTTATTAGAGTAATTTGTTTGGCTTCGTCCCCCAGGAGCTTTTCTGCAATCTATGCAGGGTTTATGAGACCATTAGAGCGATAACAACAGCCTGGGGCTGCTGCACACACACACCACAATTGTCTATATTTCTTCCTTTTCTTCTTGGTTTTATTGTTTATTATGTTTGTTCTGTCTTTATCTCCATCTCAGTTGCTCTCACTGTTTTATTCAGACACACACACATGCACACAAACACAGTTTGACACCCTTTCTGCCCCTTTTGTCCTGTTCTTCATCAGTTCCCATGTCTGGTCTTCATGTGGTGCATTGAGGCAAAGTTTGACAGGACTGCCAGTGCACCAAAGCCACAGAAACCCTGCTGACAAATTGGGCCTGATGGAGGGTCTGTTTTTCAGTCAGATAAGAAGCAGCTGCAGCAGTGGCAAGAATCTCAAGTACATTGAGGCTGAGAAAACATGGTGAGAAAACAGTCAACATTAGGCAGACAGTGGAGAGGAAGAGACAAAGATGGAACTGCTCACACACTAGCTGATTTAAGAGCTTCTTTTCTTATGACTCAGGTGGCTAGAGATAAGAAGCAGAGGAAAGGTGAATGTTGGGAGATCAGAGTGCAGACGTGCGATCTCTCACATTCGGTTTTGACAGACTAAAACCTGTATTTAATCGTGTGGATTTGTAGTAGTTGTATGTTTCTTGGTGAAGTGTTTTGCCATGTCGGGGCAAAGTTTCTGCATAAAGAGTAAGAAAGGCTTTGTAATAGCACGCAACAAAATTTGTGCCTCTTCAAAAAAATTATTTATTTATTATAATTTTTTTATCTTCTTTGATTGTGAAGAGCAGAGGTTGTGTGTAGAAAATCCCAACTGAAAACACTGGGGACAGGCTTTGAGCCACATTGTGCTTGCAAAATCCTCCACTGAGCTTTCTGATCCAGAGACAGTGCCCAAAACTCTCTCAGTCAAGATCCATTAATCATTGTACAATAAACCATGACTCAGCTGGAGCAGCCTGAAAGAACCCCACACAAAATGCACGAGCAACATGAGGTGTTGCAGGCTCATCTCTACGGCAGATCATTCACTAAGTATGCTTTTAGAATCTGATTAAATAACATGGAAGGTTGCATTTTGTATCAGTTCGTTAAATAACGAGGTCTACATGAGGGCAGGAATACTCTGAAAATGATTTGGCACACATACAGTATAAGGAGCTTCACCAGTCCAATTAAGTTGTGAGTGCTTTTAAATAATTTCTCTTTCTCTATCTTTCAGGTAGTAACATTAGTGTGTCATTGACCAGCAACTCCTCAGAAGTGCTGGAGGGCGAGCACATCCACTTGACATGCTCAGTGCATTCGACAGTCGGAGCTCTGTCCATCGCCTGGCAGTGGGCAGACAAGAATGGCGGCACTCCTGCTGTTGACTTGGCATCAGTGGACCGCTATGGCACTATACAACCTGGACAAAGTTACCAAGACCGGCACAGCTTCGGGGAGATCCATGCGGAACGGATCCGGTCAGACACCTTTACCCTCACCCTGTATAATGCCTTCACCGATGATGAGGGGCAGTACCACTGCATTGCCACCGAGTGGCTTCAAAGCGGCAGTGCTCCAGACTGGGAGTGGCAGCAAATAGGGGAGAGCACAGCCACCACTGCCATAACAGTGAAGTCTGTAGGTAAGGAAAAGAAAACAGCGGCGTAATGATTTTGTTGAGTTCATCTGTACTAGATTATCTACTGGACAACACACCAGTTGTAAAATTACAATGCAAAACATGTGTAGGTCCCCATATGGCTCCTGGGCAGCACTAGCTCTTTAGGACATGACTCTGCAGGACTTTTGAGGGTTGCTGTGGTTGTCTGGCACCAGGACATAGGCTGATAGGGGATCATTTGGGTGCTGCGGGGCCTCGGTGGATCATATTTGTTTGTTTGGTGCATTTTATGAATGCTTAATTAGATTAGGATGAGGGGAGTATGCAGGCCATGTCGGTGACATTGGTTGCTTTGCCTACACTTTGTTCTGGTGCCTTTCTTTCATGGCCAGCATTAATTTGTGCTACATTGGCTTTTCTCTGGTATCGGCACAGACGGGCCTTTGGTCCCTGCGTGCATTGGTGAGCTTTGGGTGCCCATGATCCTATCACCAGTTTGCTGGTATATACTGTAAATGATCATCAGTGTTCATTTATTAGTGGTATTGGTATTAATGTTATTGCTGACTGGTATATATATAATGCTGGGTTTTAATGATGGTAGAGGTAATTATTATTATTATTATTGTTATTATTAAAAACACATAGACATAGAATTTCAGAGAATCAGAAATGTGCTCATATTATAAGTAAAAGTAATAGTTTTGCTTTGGTAGATAACCCAACCAATGCAGAGTTGGGTCAAAATACACTTTACTAAAGCTTGCATATCTTGACGAGACCTTCACAAATGGAACTTGTGTCGTGCAGTTGTTGGAAATGAGTTTCACGACCCATATGAAAAGTATTCATAGTTGGGTATTATTTCCGCTTATATGGAAGTGATTGTGAGTGGAGACCGAGGTTTAAAAAAGTGGCAGAACAATTCCTTCCCGTAATCATCCTTTTCCCCCCGATCTTACACTACCGATGCCTACTGGTTGGGAAGGTTAAAGGTGAGTGTGTTCAACTGTGATGATCCGCCAAGAACTGGGCGCGAGCAGAGCAGACAGTCCCCTTTTGTAGGAGTCTACAGCAACTTTTGTTCCAGGAATCTGGGTTGAGAATCTGCGTGAACGATATGAACACTGCCTACTCAACTATTTTATCAACTACAAGCTGTTTGACTTTATGCCTGTTCTTATATCACCAGAATATTTTATGTAGTTCAAAAGCAGGTCACTACTTAAGATCTCCTTACATGTGTATTAATATATGACGTTAATAATTCTACTGCTACTCATTGACTCGACACCCAATTTGTCATGGTGTGTACCTGTAGATTCTTTTCGCTCCCTCACAGCGCTGCAAACATACGTACATACGTGTGAGGAAGGCAGATGTTTAGAATTTCGTCAGGTAATAGAAATCTCTGTGCAATATTGTGCAACATTTTAGTTCATATTTCTAAAATTGGACGATAATCTAAACCACATTAAAGCTGTGCGCTCGTATTTCTTTCGGCAAAATCTTTTCTATAACATGTTTGACTGGAGGAACCACACAGATATGTAAATGAATAATGGAGCAGTAGGTGGAGAAGAACAGAGAGATAAACACAGTGACAGGAGGTGCATAAGGAGAGAAAGGTTTTGAGTAGCTGACATTAAAAGACATTCAGAGGTCACAGTGGTGAGGCACCTGCTGCACCTGACAGTTTGTGTGGGTGCTTTAAATCTTTGTTGTTGTTGTTATTGTTTGGGGGCTGATGTGCTGCGCATGGTTCTGTCTCTAGACTACAGGATGAACAACATGCCAGTGTAACTGATGGTTGTAGGTTAAACTATTACTGCCAATATGGTTGCGTAGTAGTTAACACTGTGGCCCCCACACCTCCAGGGTAGAGGGTTCGATTCCCACCTTGGGTCCCTGTGTGTGGATAGTGTACGGTCTTCCTGTGCTTCAAGGGTTCCTTCCCGGTACTCCCGTCTCCTCGCACACTCCAAACTCATGCAGAGAAGAGGAATTGGCATTTCAAAATTCCCGTTGTTTGTATGTGTGTGTGTGTGTATGTGTATGTGTATGTGTGTATGTGTGTGTGTGTGTGTGTGTGTGTGTGTGTGTGTATGTGTGTGTGTGTGTGTATGTGTGTGTAAATGTGTGTGTGTGTGTGTGTGTGTGTACTGTAAATGTGTGTGTGTGTGTGTGTGTGTGTGTGTGTGTGTGTGTGTGTGTGTGTGTGTGTGTGTGTGTGTGTATGTGTGCGTGCGTGCGTGCGTGCGCGTGTGCGTGCGTGCGTGTGTGTAGGCATATGTACAGTGTGTGCGGTTTATGTGTGTGTGTTTTTTCTTGTGTCCTGTGATCGCTTGGCACCCCTCCTCGTGCCCGCATGCCCCAAGGCAAAGGCTCCAGGCTTTCTCTGACCTTATACAGGATAGAGAAGGTATCTATAGGGGTATAGAGAATGAATGAGTAAACAGTTACTGCTTTGTGAATTTTTCGTTTGTTTTGGACAACAACAAAAAATTATTTTAACACAATGGGTTAAAAATACAAATGATATCATGTTTATTCAGAACAGAAATTATTCACACATATATTTCTCATCTTGTCCTGTATGTCAGAATTCTGAAAAAAGTCTCACGAAAGGTTGCTTGGTCAAACAAACATAATTAATAAAAATATATTTTGTGGTTAGTTTCCTTATTGCACTTTTTCCACTTTTTATGCTCTTCTAATATCTCCTCTGTATTCAGTTAGATGATCATTTTTACCTTGCAAGCTAATTAATTGAGGTTATAGCAGAAGTTTTCACTAGGTCCAGCCTTATGTACTGTACAGTAGGTTTGATCTGCATTTATTTCGCTCATGTTCTGAGCGTTTATTAGGAACACATCTGTTATTGTCTAATCAGCCAGTCAGGTGTCTACCTTGTAGTACATAAAATTATGGTGATAAGGACAAGCGGCTATCAGTAATGTTCATATCAACTATTATAATAGGGAAAAATTTGATCTCTACGATTTTGGCTGTAGTACAATTGTTGGTGCCAGACAGACTGGATTGAGTATTTCTATAACTGCTGATATCCTGTGGCTTTTAATGCACAACAGTCTCTAGAGTTTATGGTGCAATTAAGACAAAAGCATCCAATGAGCAGTTGTTTTGTGGATGGAAATACATTGCTGATGGAAGCAATCAACAGAGAATGGCTGGACTTGTTTGACCTGACAGAACCATGCTGGGCAATTGTTGTAAGCAAAAAAGCGTATCAGAAAGCACAACAGTTGAAACTACTTTGAGGTGGATGAGCTACAACAACAACAAAAGGCCACATCAAATTCAAATACTGCCAGCCAAGGACAGAAAATTGAGGCTCTGGCGGGCTCAGGCTTACTAAAACTGGATAGTTATGGACGGAAAAGGACACAGTCTTGCCTAATGAATCTTCATTTCTTCTGAGGCGCACAGATGGTAGGGTCAAAATTCTGTGCCATCTGCAGGAATCCATGGACCTTGTATCCTCCTGGAAATGGTGTAATGGTGTGAGGAGTGTTTTATTGCCACACTTTGGACCTATTAATACGAATCAGTCAACTGAATGCCACAGTGTTTTTCAGTGGTGTCTGACCATATGCAATAATGTATTAATAATGTACAATAATAATGCATTATAATGCACCATGTCAGGAAGCAAAACTCTCTTCAACTTCTTAATCAGCGTGGCTGTGAGTTCAGTGATCTTCATTGGCCTTTCCAGTCACTAGATCTGAATCAATAGAATCGAGATCTGGAAAATTTGGAGGCCAAGTCAACATCTTGAACTCTTTTCTCATGTTTCTCAAACTATTTATGAAATATTTTTGCAGTGTGGTAGTGTGCATAATCTGTGGATACAGTGCACTACCATTAGGAAATGGTGTTGCCATGTTAGAGTGTGTTGGGTTGCAACAACATTTAAGTAGGTAGTACGTACTGTATCAAAATACAGTCCACATGAGTGGCAGGACTTAAGGTCTAGTAGAGCATTAAACTGCCTTCCCAGGGCTTGAATTCTTTGTGTATCCTGGTACCATCTGGACCTGCCTGACTCATCCTGGTGCCCCACTTCTGGTTGGAGATCTCATCACATGGATGTCCCATGTGTCTTTTTTAAATAATTCTTTTGATTGTGTAAAGCTTCTTTGCAACGATGACAATTGTTAAAAGCGCTGTAAAAATAAAATTTAATTGAATTGTTTTTATTTTTTTGTGCCAATAATAGGCACTTTTGAAGGTAGTAAGGGGTCAGGCATGAGCACTGTGACTGGGCTGCAAGCTCTAAGCAGCATTGAATGCACTAAGACAAATTTGATGCACTGTTTGTTAGAGACCTTTCTATTATATTATATTATAATTTTTGCTACAGTACCTGTTCCGTGGGGTCGCTTCAAGGTTCCTTCCTTGAGCCACTTTTGGGTTGGTACTAGCCACTGCAGACTTGGAATACCCCAGAAGACCTGCAATTTTAAAAGATGCTCTATTCTATTATATTCTATTGATCACAATTTGTGTCTCGTCAGGATCGCTCAGATCTTGGTTGCCCAATTTTCCTGCATCCCATACATCAAATTTTAGAATTATCTGTTCACTTGCCTAAAATATCCCACAGATGGGATGACAGGTGTGATTTAAAGAGCCAATAATGAAATTATTAATTTTATTTATATCCCCGATCCATGTTTTTTTTAATGTTATAGCTGATCATACACACAATATACTGTACACACGCTGCTGTGTCCCTGTGTGTAATGAACAAGCATTTGGCTTTCCTGTCCTGCACCTGGTCTTCGCTTGCTAAAAATGAAGACAATTTATTTTGTTCTGCACTGAAGGACGGCAGGGACAAGGAGCCATTTATGAACATGAAAGAGCAGATAGCAGAGCAAAGCACAAATCATATAATCCACATAGACATGAAGAATATGCAGGAAAAATCAGAGAGGAATAACAGAGTTCATCAGCATTCTTTCACAGTCCTGTTTGCTTGTCTCTGTGCCCCCTACCTGTCTCTCTATGTCCTCTCTATCTTTCTTTGTCTTGCTTAAAATTTGTCTCCCAGTAAGTCTTGTCATTTTCTTATGATCTCTGATCTGAAACCCATCAATCACTTTCTCTCTCTTTCAACTTCTGCGTTCTGCTCTTTTACCCCTCCCACTTTTATTCTGATCGCTTTATCTTTTTCATCTCGGGTTTCTTTTCATTAATCTCTTCATGTTGGTGCTGTTTTCAAGGTATCCAGTTTGGGTGCATTTTATGTCTAGAAAAGAATATTTTATTAGAGTTGTTTTATATTATGCTCCGGCGCTGATTAATTCATAATTCTGATTGGTTAATTATTTATTTATATTAAACCAACGGCTGAGAGGAGTTCTGGCTTAAAGAAACACTTATTCTAATACATTATTGTTTCTATAGTAAGTTAGGGGTGGACTTGTTGTATATGCTGAATCCCGCATGCAGACAACAAAATAATTAATAGATTAATAATAGGTAAAGTTTTCAGTCAGAAGTATTTATAGGTTTTTCAGTGTTATTTCGTAAAATGAAAATCTACTTGTTTCCATGATATTAACTATAAGAGAGAAATAAAGTAAGGCTGGTAAGGCAATGATAATTTACAACAACCATAGCACAAGAGATAACAGGAATGAACTTGCTTCATAGAAGGTCCACTATCTTAAATCAAAATATAAATGGAAACAAAGCATTTAATGTGTCAATCTTTAATAAATAATACATTTCTAGGTCTGTTAAATATACTTCAGCAAGCGCAGTCTTTAGAAGAAAAAAAAAAACTTTGGAGTTGTACCACACTACACTGTTGTTGTTGTTGTTTATTTTCCCATAACATTAATGCCCCTTCATGTAATTTAGCTAATTGTCTCCCACTGCGCTTGGACAAAGAACAAACACTGTGAGACTTCCATTTCTGGCTGGATCTGGTCAAACCTAAATTGTCCTACAAGACATTTTCATTGGTTTCATTGCTTTTAAGTGGTCCTGGTCTTAACTCTCTGGGATCAATACAATAGTCATTCCTAGTAATTATCCATCTTCTCCATTTTTCTAAGTAATCATCAAAAGCTCATATCTGTCAAGTTACTCAAAAGAGATTTAGCACCCTGGAAGAAAACCTAATATAGTCACATAAAATCAGAATTGAAGCGCAAAGTTTAGAATTAGTGGTTTGTTTTGTTGATGACTGTATTCCATGTGTATGCATGTCTATTTGTGTTTGTTTGTGTGCGTGCGTGCGCGCGTGTATGTGTGTGTGTACAAATATAGTTTACTGACAGTTTGGTATCCAGTACTTTTTCTACCTCCTCCACTGCATTTCTCAGAGTAGCAAGGACAGATGAGAGGGAGTAATAGAGACAGAGGCGCATAATCAGGAAGCTTGTGGTGCATCAATAGGCTTCAGACAAACGAAATCACAATCAGTTTCCAAGAGGTGTGTTTGAGAGGGTGCTGCTACTTTTTGTAACCCAATAAAAGCTCTGCTAAGGTCAGACTGAAAATCTGCAATTTCAAACACTTGTTTATACTGCACTCCTTTCACACGCTATAATTAAAAGACCTGGATCTTTTCTAAACAAGTGTGACTTGCCTCCTACACAGGATTCGGAGGCTTTAAAGGAGCAGAGGCAGAGGCAGAGGCAGAGCCTCGTGGCAGCTGTTCACCACCACCACCACAGTGTCGACATGCTAGAGCAGCCAAATGGCACTATGCCTTCTTTTGGGAAACCAATCAAGCCCATTTTCTCCTCTACATCTTCAAGTGGGGAAAATGAGCAGTCTGGGCTTTCCTGTGTAATGAGGACTTTTCCCATTGCAGTAATAGCTTTAAATGGCAGGCAGTAAAAACAGCACATGGAATCAGGCATCTGTGTTGTCCTCTCCACTTCCACTAGGGCATGAGTAGACATGTTCATGTCGGAGACTTGTCAGTGCTACATTAATCTATTGGTCATCCTGACTGTGATTTTGACTAGAAGGGGACATTGTCACGAGCAACCAAGGGATGAACAGAAAAGCAGTTAGCCCGTGTAGCGTGGATGGTAAACCCAAACGTGGAAGCAGCGCGAGTAGGCAGGATAACCACGCGATTAGTTTAAGAACTCTCTTACACGAAGAGCAAGGATCTACACAAATAAACCCGCGTTCTATCAACACACACTCAATCAAAGAAGCAACCCGAATTGGTGAGTACTCACAGAATAGTCAGCGTCAGCAAAGGCATGGGCGAACTCAATGACTGAGCAATGTGAAGCGCCATCTTGTTTCCTTTTATGCTTCCTGCAACCCGACCGTTTTACTTCCGTGTCCTAGTGCCGATCGTGGTACGAGTGTGCATGACAGACATGGAGGTTAAGAAGTCAATCTGCACACTCTGCTGTTAATGCGATTAGTCAACTTTCAATGCAAATACTGTAGAGTCACACCAACATACAGTACGTGCTTAACCAGTACTTGTGCAGTCAGACAACATCTTTATTGCGAAACAATTACTACACCAAATATGCTTAATAAATCTTGCATTTATAAAATATAAATACATTTATCATTCTCAGCTAATGTCTATTTTGTTCCTGTTTGACCCTGTGTTTTCATACCTGCTTTAATTGCAACATATGCTAGTTAACCTTCCACAAAGTTGTACTGTGTTACACCCGTATGTTACTCTGTTCACATATTTCTCTGGGAAGAAAATGTGCAAGCATATGGACAGATACTATAATGCTTTTATATACAGTTTATATAATTCTAACTAAATATCCCAATTACAAACTCTCTATCACAATGTATCTTGTCTTCTCTTCTTCTTTTTTTTTTTTTTTTTTTGCCAGAGTCCTCATTCTTTGTGTCAGCCTCGTCACGCACCCCCAGTGTGACCTTCGGTGACTCGTTTGACCTGCAGTGTATCGTGAAATCCCGCCATAGCCCAAGCATTCCTGCCTCGGTGACCTGGCGCTTCCAGCCGGTGGAGGGTGGCAGCGAGCTGCGAGATGTTGTGACCTTCACACGCGACGGCACACTGCAGTGGGGTGAGCAGACGCTGGGCCTTGGTACGCGCACATCTGTGGACCGTACACGCAACAACACCAACTTCCGCCTCAGCGTCACTCGAGCTGGGCGCAAAGAATCTGGAACTTACCAGTGCGCCGCCATCCTGTATCGCAGAAATTACGACGGCACCTGGAAGATCGTCGCTAACCGCACATCCAACCTGCTGGGCATCAGCGTACTGCAGCCAGGTTTGTTCCTTTCTGATGCTTCTGCTGCTGGGAGAAGTGGTGCATGTTGAAGTGATGTGTGTGTTTATAGGCTGCTTCTTGGAAATGAGACAAGGTTAATAGGCTATGTGTGTGTGTCTGTGTGTGTGTGTGTGTGCGTGCGTGTGTGTAGAGGGGGAGGCAGGTTCTCTTAATGGGTGCAAGTGGAAGAAGAATTGGTTGCTTATGCTCCCTCCCCTCCAGCCTCACTGAAGGTAGCAATTAAGGGAAAGAGAAGGAAAAGCAAGTGATTAGAGGGCAAAACGGGCTCGTTATACCCTCTCAGATTCCAGACACTGCACTTAGACACAGATATTTATGAACTACAAATTCAGTTTCATTGTGAACCAGTTTACAGTAGGACCAAGCTGTGATTCTGCAGTTGTTTTTTTTTATTTTTATTATTATTTCACTATAATTCTGTACTTTTAGAACATGGACAAATCCTAATAGTTAAACAAGATTTATTTGTTAAAATGTACACTGACCAGAATCTTTAATGAAATCCCTCCACTGATTTATGCAAATATCTAATCAGCAAGTTATTTGACAGCAGTGAACCACCTAAGCTCATGCAGATACAGGTCAGGATCTTCAGGTAATGCTCACATGAAATGTCAAAATGAAGTAACAAGTATGTAACTGTTAGAGCTGGGGAAAAAATCGATTCAGTTATGAAACACATTTCTTTTGTGTGCAGATTAATCTGTCGTCCCATTGACTTTAAAATAGATTCTGAAATTGTATTAAATTTATACTAGAGATGCATTAATCGATTATCCAGTGACCGGACCTCAGCTTGATCTTGAAGCAATTTCAGCTTGATCAGCCGTGACCGATCACATTGGACATAATCAATTCTGTACTGAGCACTCGTATTAGAGCACCTCAGATTAGAGCCGTTATGACGGCTTTACTGAGCATAAGTAGCAGACACATCAACTGTATCAATATCAACCGTTAAAAGAAGATTTTTTCATATTCTAGATGCCTTCAGTATTGTTTTACAATATAGTAAGAAATACAAATCAGGAAAGACATTGAAATGTAAAATATTCAAGTTATGACTCAACTTTTTTTTTTTTTTTATAAAATTGTAACTAATTAAAAAAAATTTACTATTGATCGGGATATTTATAAAATCATGATACATACAGAAATGTAATATTAATCAAGATGACGGCGAACGTGTTGAGCAGAAAAGCATTTCAGAACACACAACATGCTTGATATTAGATGTAAACACCTCCGATGATTTCTGTCATTTTATTTTTGTCCAAAGTCAGTCTATTGTTTTCCTTGCAGAAAAGAAACTTGATTCTAAAACAAATATCAATTGTGACATTGATATCCATGTATTGGTTTATTGATTTGTAATTGATTTCCAAGCCAAATATTTAGAACGATTTGTTGAATTTCCAGAAAGCTGCACATTAAGGCAGTGTTTACTTCAGGAAAAGCAGCCAACAAACACAATGTGTGGGAAAGTCCTTAAGACTGCTGAAAAAGCAGCACAGGTGGCTGTGTGGCAAAGCTGTAAGAGTGCCAAGTGCACAAAGTTGCCTTTAAGGTAGATTCTTTTGTTGGAATTTTTAATGCTTAATGCATTAGCCCGAAGTCAGGAGTGATGAAACAAAGCCATACGTGAAAAAAAAAATCAGATTCAGATTGTTCAGGTGTGTAGTCTAAATAGGTTGTTGAAGGGAACAATAATAGTAAATTGCGGTTTAAATACCTTGTACATTAAACATACAGTAGAAACATATTTATGGGACTTAAGTCTCCATCTGTACTGGTATAAATGTCCGCTTTATGATTTTGCAGCACATTTGTCTTACTGTTTTATTACAATCATCTGTCTTTGGGGCACCTAACTCATTACCCCTGTTCTGTACCTGAAACACATTTACAACAACCACACCCACTACCAAACGTCTACCATGTCCGTGGCACTGCTGTGTCCCAAGGTCTCTTTGCACTGATGGGGTGGGGAGGAATAAAAATTGTCAAATCAAGCTTAGAAAGCGACTTCAGTCTGGAGTTGTTTACATAGATATGTTCTAATTCCACTGAGCATGGCATACGCCATCAGCACTGAGTATTGGGCTTGTAGTGCTTTGTGTGAACCAGCACCATTAGTAGTACAAAGTGAAATTATCATTATGATCTGACACACGGGACACGTCCTCAAGCTGTAGCTTTCTGCTTTGTTGGCTTCGGGCCATTTGTTTTTCTGCTCTGTAGTGAAGCTGAGCACAGGATATTCTGTACTGTTTATAACCTGAATCCCCCCAACACCACCACCAAAAAAGTAATTTAAAAACTGTTAGGATGCCTTCCCCCATGTTAATGACGAGTTGATTTCTTGTCTCAGCTCTAATAAGCCAAGAGCACTTGGAGTGAACGCAAACAAAATTAACCTGGAGTGAAACTTGAACACTTCGATGAAAAAGGACACAAGAAGACAAAAAAAAGTCATTCATTTCAGGAAGTGTTTAATTTGGCATGGTGATAAGGTGAACTGTCACTCCTGCAAATTGGCAAACAAAGGAAGCAAATACAAAGAACAAGAACAAGTACTAGGATGGAGCAACTGGTCTATAAGTATAACTGGTGTCTATTTCATTATACTGCAGGATTACTTTTCACCCTCTGCTGGTCACATGACAGTTGACACATCACACACCAGCTTCTCACAGGAGCATGACTGCACTATAGCTCCATACAGCATTCCGATCATTGGTTACGGAGAAAATAAGGCTTGGCAGGACCGCTTTACACATTCTGTCACACACATAGTTATGAAGTGCTTAGAAAACAAACATGATACAGGCTGAGGTTCCCTTTTTCAATGCCGAAGCAAACAAAAAGCTGACCATTCATGTTGGAAGTCTTTTTTTTTTATTAGTAATTGGAAGCCCAATTTAAAAAGAAAGGTATAGCGATTTTCTCAGCAGGGAGTGGGTCATCAGGACACGCTATATAGCTGTTGGGTGGACAAAAATGAAACCGGACCAGAATGGACAGATTTTTAACATTTCAGGAGTCGTACATGTTGTGAATGTATTTCTATGAAGTCGTTTACTTTAACATTTCATTAATGTTCATTTCATTTAATCCTTTATACATTGCTTCCATGCATTAAAGGATGTACATGAAAAAGTCAGCACTGATTGATTTTCTGCTTATATTTAATAGATAATGCATCCTATATGCATATCTCCAGTATAAAGATTCTGTATATATTGTGCAGTATATTGTGTTGTCTGGCACCGACAACCATCCCACGTTCAAAGTCACTTAAATCACTTTTCTTCCCTATTCTGATGCTTGGTTTGAACAAAGACGATTGAAGCGTGTCAGGGTTTGTAGTGATCGTGGGAGGTGTTGAACAGTTAACATGGTTATGAAGCTTATAGTTAATATTTTGGTATGTCTTCTAGTTTGGGTTTTCAAAAAAGGATGCAAATCTGTTTTGAAAATGTGCTTTGTCTGAACTGCTCTGCAATCATCTGTCAGTTACTTCAATTGACCTTTTTTGTACATATTTTTGTGTTGACATTCTACAGTTTTTTTTTTATTTTTTTATTTTAGTGCATTTTGGCATGTCAGATTTTTTGCGCAAAGCAACATTTTATGTTCAGTTTCCCCTGCAGGACCATACCAAACCTTTAGAAGGTGGTGCTTTCATATCTACAAAGGTATCAGTAAGGAACGTGTTTCAGCTTCAAAGGCAGCACACATCACAACATTGCCAAGATATTACTACACGCTCATTAAATCCGTTAGATGCTTAGATGGAATAAAATATAATTGGAGGTAATAGAGCACATATCTTGTAAGTGCACCAGGCATTTCTTGCTAAAAATAAAACTGTAAGCAAAGAATATAATAAGCAACCTATTCGTTCCTTTCCTTGGTGTTATGGGAAATCTGCCCTTCAAAAAATCCATCACATTAATTGAGGACATAACTTAATGTCTTCCTGCCTTTAAGTACATATTAAGTATGTTGCTTTTCAGACAAATCCATATACTGCAAGATATTCAGCTTAACTGTGTGGCTTTATCTGCTGAATAGGGACGGAGGGTGAATATCTATGTAAATAAATTCATCCTTAGAAATGTAATGATCAAGATTAATTTAGACTTCATAATATTATATACCCTGCAATGGATTGGCACCTTGTCCAGGGTGTACCCCGCCTCGTGCCTTAAGTCTTCTGGGACAGGCTTCAGGCCCTCCAACACCCTGTACTGGATACAGGGTAAAGTGGTGTAGATGATGATGAGTATGTGAGTGAAAATACTATATGCCTTCATCATCCTGAGCAAAAAGAAACCACTGGCTCTTACTGGGTATTTTTTAGCCACTCTGAAATGCACTAAACTCCTCTAGTTTTTGTCAGCTTAGGCAAGTGTGTAGGATATTTGGTCATCTCATTCCATATACAGTAAAACGTACTATCTTAAACAAACTGTCTCTGGTGATCCCTCTCACTGGTGTTTGATTAACATTCCTATAGTTCTGGGTCATCTGGCCAATGTCTTAGTGCTCAGATAGCATAACAATAGTTTCTCACTTATGGAACAGGTTTATAAAAGCATTTGATTGGCTGAGAAGGGAAAGGTTTCTCTTTTTAAAACTTTTCTTTATCCTAGGAATCATGGTTTTCACTCCTATTGTGAGAGCTTCAAATGAATCATACACAGGATGTAGACCATTTGTTTCCTCTTCTTGTCATTTTCTTATACACAAATGTTATACACTTCTGCCTAAATATTACCATCTGACGTGCTAGTACGAGGAGAAATAGCTTTAAAACAAGCAGAAAGGGGAGTTGAGCTAATGAGGTGTAAAACCCTTCTGGTCTGCCAGGGTGCATTATTGAGAGGTATTAAATCATGTTTACAGAAATGCCCTTTAATATGTATGAGGTGAGCCTCTTTCGTGTGAAAAGAAAATGTGTGGGCTTACATCTGTGACTCCTGTCTCTGCAAAAAATTTTGTGTGCGTTTGTCATAAACAGAGATAAGAGTTCTTTCCTCACACAGCAACTACAGGATTAGAGAGAAGACTCCAGATAGAATACTACTATGCAGTCTTTCTAACTTTTCCTCACTTAATCTTTATTATAATCGTTGTTCTTTAATTGTTTATTTAAAAGCATCTCAGAAGACACAACACATAAAATCTTTTGATGGAAGGGTTACAACAGCAGAAGACTACATCCACCGTTTCCACCGCTGTCAGTCAAGAGCAGGAAGCTGATGTCATCATGGGCACAGGCTCACCAAAACTGGACTGTTATTTACTTTTAAAATGCTCGTACCCATGACAGCATCAGATTCCTGTTTTTTGCTGACAGGGGTGGCAAATTTTCAATGGTGTAGATTCAACAAGGTGCTGCAAACATTGCTCAGAGGTGTTGGTCCATATTGACAGATTTGTCAACTGTACATCCATGATTTGAATCTCCACTTCCACCACATCCCAAAGGTGCTCTATAAGATTGAGATCTGATGACCGTCGAGTGATTTCATTGTGATGTTCAAGAAACCAGTTTGAGATGATTGCGGGTTTGTGACATGGTTCATGATCCTCTGTTCATAATGCGATGGACCTGGTCAGCAACAATACTCAGGTAGCCTGTGGCACTTAAGCAATGCTCAAATGGTACTAAGGGTCCCAAAGTCTGCCAATCAAATATCTCCCAGACTACATTACATACCACCAGCCTGAACTCTTGATACAAGGCAGGATGGAATCACGCTTCGTGTTGTTTATGCCAAATTCTGACCCTAATATACTCATCAGTCCAGGCAAAGCTTTTCCAATCATCTTTTATGCAATTCCGAGGGCCCATGTGAATTTAGCCTCGTTTTCTTGTTCTTAGCTGATAGGAGTGGTGCCCGTCAGGGTCTTCTTCTGCTTCAAGGTTTGTTGTGCTGTAAACTTTTGACGACTGAAAGGTAAATAACGTTGAATTTCTTGGTACGATGACACCTGGGGAAAAATAAAATGGAAAAGCATAAGGATTCAAGCAAGGGTCAAATTGTGATGTGAGCAAATTCTAAACTACAGCTCCTGTGCCCAGTCTGCAATGCTCAGGAGCTATCAAAAGTGGAAGGAAAAACAATTACCCTTTCCCTAGCTTACTGGTTTTCACTGGTAATGAGGGAATGCTGGCCTGAGTAGTCCGACCCAGTAGAAGAGCTAGTGCAGCTCAAATTGCTGAGAAAGTTAATGCCGATTGCAATAGGAGGGGGTCGGACACACACGGCACATTGCAATTGCGAATGGGGCTGCATAGCCACAGCCCATGCTGACCTGTGTCTACCGCCAAAAGCTCCTACAATAAGCAAGTAAGCATCAGAAATGGACCATGGAGCAGTGGGAGAGTGTGACTTGGTCTGATGAATCATGTTTGACTTGTCCTCCAAATTCTCCAGATATTTATTTATTTATTTATTTATTTTTTATTTTCTTAGAACTTTTTTTTTTTATTTAGCTATTTCACACACTTACCTTACCTGTCTGGAAGAAATGTCAAGTTAAGGAGTCAGGGTAGTAAATAAAGTGAAAAATGTAGTCTGTCTGCATAAAGTTATCAAAAACCTTGCCAGCTAAATTTGTTTCCTTAGGAAATGATCAAGGCTTTGCCGAGTTGCATGCATGAAACACCTATAAGCCTAATCAATTTAAAATGGGGACTGTGGCTTATACACATTAATACCAGGAAATAATTTAATAAGAAGTAATATATGCATAAGATATGAATAAGAACAACTTTACCCAGCAGAACTGACTGAATTATTCAGTTATACATACAGTATAATCAGATTTCAGTGCTGATGTACAGTAAGTGTAGAAAAGAACATCGAAGTGAAGGAATGATGATGAGGTTTATGTTTAAATACCTGAGAGTAGTAGTCTCCAACCTTTTTTGCACCATGGACCAGTTTTCTGTAAGACAGTTTTCCACGGACCGACCATCACACGCTCGTAACAAAGCATAATAAAGTGTGTAATGTAAACAGTACTATAACACAGAATTAGTGTGCGCACTGAGCCCGTTTTCCTGTGATGAGACGTTCCCATCTAGGAATGATGGGGGACAGTGAAACCTGAAGTGTATTGCTCATGTCCAGTCTGCGCCGTAATTAAATTTTCTATGCTGTCACTTCAGACAGCCGTCTCACAAGGATAGGTTTGTTGAAAATGGAAGCATGGGTTTTAATGCTTTTGTGGGGACTTGCTCATATGCCGCCTGGATTTTAATCCAAAATCTTAGCAGAGTTGACGTTGCTTTAAACACACTTTTAAGGACATAATTTGTTATACAGAGCATGCTTGGAGCATGGGAATCACATATTGTAATGTGCAGAAGGAAGCGAATGGAGACTCTGATAGTCAATCAAATGGAAATAAAATCAAATATATATTTTTCAGTCTTTCTATGCAGCCCGGTACCAAATGATTCACGTCCCGGTTCTGGTCCGCGGCCCGCTGGTGGAGGACCACTGCTTTAAAAGATAAGACTGATGTGGATGATGCTAATACTCAAAGGGATAACTCCTATCATTGTAAATTCTTTCTTTTTTTTTTTTCATTATTTGTACGTAGGTGGGGTTTTACATGTACAGTATAAGCGTACTGTAGGACAGTGAAGTGTGTAGAACTACAGCTGTACTATATAAAATGACATTTGTTCATCCCAAGGTTTTTCCCAGAGCACCAGACATTTAGACTGAAAAGTAACTCTTTATTATAGTAATTGTCATACTGTTTATATTTACTGCATCTGAGGAAAGTTTATTATGTTGTGCCAAATATTAGCTTCTCAGAATCTCCAGCTTTGTGTGATTCCTTTGACCTGTCTTTAAAATGGACCTATTTCTGGTTTGTTTTAGCTCTTTGCAAATTTCAGCACAAATTGCAACTTTGAGTAGATCCAGCCAGCAGAGTTTGAAATCCAATAATGCAACGAGTTTGTGACATCCTTAAAGAACTGCACATTTCAGTGCTTAAATTTACTTCTGCTGTGAGATGAGAACTCCCTGCCAGCATCTGTGCGTGTGTAGGACTGTAGTACTGGCTGGCTGTGCACTTGTTGCCACATTCTCAGCACTGCTGCTGTGTTGTGTTTAGTGACGGGGACTGATCTGTGAAGTGCAGCCATTTCTCATTACCCTCATGATGGCTGCCATCGATCACCTGTGAAGTAAGTTTATCATCATAGCCTCTTCAAAGGCATTAAGCTGTTTCTATTTGTGTTTTTGACACAAAGGAACCTGTCGGCCTCTTTTCCTCTTTATAAGTCCCTCACCTATGAGAAATGTATATGTGCTCATCTTATTCAGAAATCTGAGGCTGTTTGTAATATATTTATTTAGTCCTTTAGCATGGAAAGAATTTCTGTTTGAAGAACTGTCTAAAAAAAAAAAAAAGCACATTCAGTGGTGCTTTAAGTATCGGAGAAATATTTAATTCAAGAGGCAGCTAAGAATGGCTGGGTGGAACTTTGCTGTGCAGTATTCCACACTTTTCATTGGTTATTGCAAACTTAAGGCCCTTAACCCATTGCAGAACTAGGATTAAAATCATAATCGCAACACATAATAGCTATTATAATCTCAGAAGGCTTCAATTTATTACAGGTAATATAATAAAGTAGCGTTTGTCAATAATTTAAGTGTTTTACATACATTTGAGGTGATAAATAAATACATTAAGTCCCCGACCTACAAACTTATGAGTTACGAATTTCCGCAGATTCGAAAAAAACGTGGTTTGCAAACTAATTGTGGAAGTAGCTCACGTGTATTGTACAAAAATAGACACTGCAGTGCACCAGATACCAATATTTACTATTATATACAATATTTTCATTGTGTAAATGAATGTATAAAATGTCTGGGATATTGTACATGTGTCGGGGTGCAGGACAAATAAGTCGGCCTCATCGGTTTCAATGAATCGGTCCAAAAGCACGATGATAGAAAATGGCTGTCCATTTGGAGATGGAGATTAATCCTAATTTCGTAAAATCCTCAACAGAACAGAGTTCACAGTCGAAGTGGAAAAGTTTGACAGAATGGTGTCCGGGATTCCCCTCGCAAAACGTGAGTCAACTTAAGTTAAGTCAAACGTAAGACAAGTAAAGTCAACATCCATGTGTGCTTGCGTGTGTGAAAGTCGTCCTACACAATAACCCGCCCTCCTCCCTCTCCTCCTTCTTCTCTCCTGTCAGGGCTGATTCTTTTCAAAGGTAAAGTTAATTAGTTTTATTTTTACTTCACATTTTTTATTAATAATTTTTATATGAATATTTTTGAGTTGTGGAACAAATCATTGGAGTTTCCATTATTTCTTATGGGGAAATTTGCTCCTAGATAAAATGGGGTCCGGGATTCCCCTCCTGATTTAAAGGCACAGAGACAACATTTCACTGAGAGATTCATTTCCTTAGCCGCGGTTATGGTTTTTGGCCACATGATGGCAGTGTTGGGCAAGTTGACAGATTTAGTAAAGCAGATTGGTACGCTTTATATATGTACATTATATATGTACATCAAAGGCGTATATACGATTCGTATACATGAACAAACCCGATTTACTAATGTGCTCCTGGAACGGAACTCGTTCATAAGTGCGGGACAACCTGTATTGTCAAAACTTCATTTACCCAAATATTTGCTTTTAATACTGTATCTTCCATTTAATAGTTAAATATCGCACTTTAAATCATGATTGCAATATGAGTGAAAATAATATCAATGTAAAATTTATTTCATTAATTTGTGCAGCCCTTGTGTGTACCATAAAATCAGCTAATGTCAGAATAAATATATCTAAAGACCAACATTTAAATGCTTGGTTGTTTTGTAATTAATGAATGTCAGAGAATTACAAATATCACACTTTAACTATTATTATTTAAACTAGCTACCTGATGCATGCAGGTTTTGTGTCTGCACTATTTTTTTTGTTGACAACCCAATACAAAGTATGATTAACATACAGAAAAGATGAATACTGAATGACCAAAGAGTAACCAAATTGGCCAAGGAGTGATTTGACTCATGGTAGAACATTTTTACAAAACGTTCTTTATTGGTAATGAACATGCACTGTTTTCTAATAGTGCATATAATGTACCTAGCTGTTTTAAACTTGAAGGGGAATTATAAAGCAAAAAAAAAAAAAAAAACTAATTGTGCGTTTAGAGTGAAATAAATGAAGTAGAAGGTATGAACAATTGCATTTTGGATGAGCTCTGAGACCAGTGATAAGTTGTTAAAGAAATAATAAAAGATGAGATGTGTATCACTGGACAGCTTCTGTAAGCTATTGTTGCGAAGTGTGATGGTTAATGAAATTACAATTTGTACATCACTGTAAACTATCACCAAATGCAAACAATACTAAGAGCTGTAAATTGTATTAGTTTTTTTTTTCATGACAAAGTAAAAAGTATCAAGTCAGATCTTCTACACAGCCATAGCTGGTGTGAACACACATTTATTATTAGGAGTGTTGATTTGACACAAAAGCGGCAAACTCTTCATTTCTTGTGAAACCAGGATAAGCCATAGGACAATCCAGAATAGCACTGCTGAATTAGAAATGATGGGATGTCTTGTTTATGTGCTGTGCTCCATCACTGCACGTTTCTCCTCACACGTTCACTCAGCTTAGCATTAACTTTGCTTATCTCCTTCGGAGTGATGGAGGAAACTCAAATAGATGTCATTTCATTAGAAGTCTGGTGTGACCATGTGCTCTCACTTCCTTTCTTTGCCTTCTTTTAGCTTTTGCAGTCAGGGGTAACCATTACAACACGCACATCACAATAACTCGTATCTGAATGTTGTAAGTGGTACTACATTTTGTACTATAGCTTTCTTTGTATGCAAGTATGAATCTTATGGTTTGTCTTCCAGTCGCCGAGTCACGTTTGGGGTTTTATAGTATATAAGAAATATAATAATAGTATACACATGTTCAGTTCTCCAGCTCTCAGGGGAAGTTCCCTGCATCCTCCATCTCTGCGACAGAATCTAATATCTGTAGTAATAATGCTGGATCTGCCCTAATGGAGCCATCTGCAGCCTCAGATTAATGACGGTCTCAGGAATGGGATATTAACATTTTCTCATTAGTGTCTTTTCTCTAGGATACAAAGTAATTCTGAGACAGAAGAAGGGAGACAAATGAAATGTAACTGGAAAAAAATATATATGCCCTACAAAAGCTTGAGTCCATGCAGGTCGCCTACACACACTCGGCAATATGCATGCAAACGCTCACAAATGAAGCAATCGCTTTCTACACATAATAGACGAAAAAATACTACAATACGACCTACATCAAAATGCCGCGCAGTGTGGCAGCTCTGATATCCCAACCCTGCCAAATACTGGTATCTTAACACAACGGCTTCCTGACCTTAATCCTAGCTTCTTAAGGATTGGCTTCAGGGATTCTAGCAGGCATACACACGTCTACACATACACATTAATGCTTCCCTCATAAGTGTGTGTTATATTTGTAGAGTTGATTGCTTAATCCGAAGTGTTCCAGCTGCTGAGGTAAAAGGAGCTACAGAGCATGTCGTCCTCCTAGCATGAATTAAAACTGGTTGTTCGTAGCCAGCCGTTTATCAGCGACTCTCGCTAGTAGTGCTTGTGTTCACCTTTATTATGTAAGGATTAAATTTTAAAGGGGCAAGCTGTTATAGGAAACGAAGCAACGGCAGGTTTTTATGATTCTGCTAGACATCATGTGAAGTTACTGTTACCACCACAAAGTTGATTATTTTCCAATAATAAGTCTTCAAATCATGTATTCCTCTTATACCACAGCAGAAATTGCACTTTTTAACTTAACATTAACGTAACTACACGTATAATGTTTAGGCAAGTAGCTGATCATGTACAATATTAACTCTTTATTGCTGTTGCAGTTGTCTCTTTCTCGACAACCTTTGTTTGTTTGTTTTTTGTTTCACTGGCCATTACTAAAATCATCTTCTTTTTATTATAAATCATCGAATCCTTTTATTATTAGTTCTAGATTATATGAAGTGTCCTCTACAAAACTCACTCTGACTGGATGCTTTTAGAATAACAAATTTAATATGAGAATGCCCGGTTAAAATTAATGAACTAATTTGGGCCTGATTGGAGAATTTAGTTGCTCTATGGTAATCGAGAAGTAAAACACACCCTTTTTTTTCTATAAATCTTTATTCTGTTCTAGGAGAGTATCGGCTTTCCATCAAATCTGAAGAGCATGTGGTTCTCAGAGAAAAAACAAAGTGTTGATCTCCAGCTACTAATTGAATGTTAATTAAAATCAATCGATAATGGCGTCTCTCTCTTGTGTGCTGTGAGGCATTTTCTCATTAATGTTGTCCTTCTCCATGCTTCTGTTAAGTGTCTTGAACATAAATGAATCCTGGCAGTGACGGATCCAAGCACTCGACTCCGGTCATATGCAGTGGGCAGCAGGCAGCCAGCCTGGCTCCTCATAACTCTCAGTCAGGGATTGAGTGTTTCAACATGACCGCTGCTATCTTCTTGTCTTTTGTGAATGGAACTCAACTGTCCATCTTCATTATGAGTGGAGTCGCTGACTACAGCTCAGAGCAGCCTGCCTCAGGGCATCGCAATCTCATAAGTCATGCCCTTCTTTCTTCTTTTTTCTCTTACTTACTCTCCACACTGTCCTTCCTTCCTCCCTTTTCTCTCTCGCTCTTTCTCAGCTTCTTACTCATTATTCGCCAAAAGGATCTAGGTTACTTTAAGCAGGTCATGTTTCCACCGTAGTATCCAGATGGAGCGTTGTCCTCCCAATAGCCTGCAAGCATCTCCACTGAATAGAAAGCTAGTGCCTCAAGGCCATCTGAGGGGCTGATAAAGCTGTCTGACTTTTGATGCTTTAGAAATATGATGACACTTGTGAGGCCAGTTTTAATGGTGGCGTGATTTGACCAACAGCTTGCCTCAGGCAACGTCACTGCAGTTTCTCTCCAGGAAGCTCTTAATTTAATCACCAGCGCATTGTCTGACGCCTTATTTTCCATCTGGCTGCTAAGGCAATAGAGCTCGCTCTTTGACATTCACAGAAACACGGTGGAAGATAGAGGACGTATGGTTGTAACGCATTCACTTGGAAAATCATTTCATAAAAGCTCAGTGATTAATTGTCTCTGAGGAGATGCTCAAGGTCAGCCCTGAGCACCGCAGAGGCTTCGTTAACCTACACACACACTTCACATTCAGAGCATCTGCTAACTCATGCTGCTCTTATCTTTATTTATTAGCATTTTTCATCTTGAAATGATGTTTTATGCAAATAACTCAACTTTTCAAAATGACTCTGTTTATCACTAGTTCAGCCACTATGTGCAGGCGCAGGTAAATTATTTTGTTCCTCACTGTTTTGTCACATCTATTCTTTTCCTTTCATTGTATGAATCCCTCCATGTGAGTTTTGCGCAAAGATATATTAACTTGCACCCATTCTTTTCAAGATCCAACTTTTTTTCTTATTTGTCATTGTCTCCTTTTTTTTTTTTTCCTTTTTCACTCAGTGCACTTGCATCAAAGCCATAGTGTAGGGATGTTTACACACATTTTTTTTCCACTGGAAATAGCAGGACTATGCGTACCATGCTTGAAAATTTACTACAAAAATATAGTAGATGAAAGTAGAAGGAAACTTCTGGGGTGTCGGCCAGTAATTGGTAATAGAAAGAACTACTATAGCAAAACACAAGTCAAAACATGAAAATTGTATGTAGACTTTAGAGGATCTGGAAAGAAATCCAATCTCCATGGCATTTTTCACCTAATTGAGATATTGATGTATTAAAACTTTTCGAAAACGGAGTTTAAATTAAGCCTGCTTGATTTCAGCAACAACATAATCATGATTATTTTGTTTAGCGTTGCGATAATTGAACACAATTACTTGTTGCTTTTTAAAAACATTATGTATTTACAGAATTTAAAATAACTTTTTTTTTAACTGAGGATTTTATTGAACTTTAAATATAATCAAACAGTGAAAACTTTTTGTTTAAAAAAAAAATAGTAATAATAAATGAGATAAATAGCACAACCTGGCTGAGAATGAATTTGAGCTTTTAGTGAGAGGTGAAAGCACACTGCTGTAAAGCAAATTGATCTTCTGGATTTATAACAAAATGAGAATATCATTGTGACATGGAATGTGGCACAATAAGTGTTTAATCTCGATTATCTCATTTTCATAATGATTGGGTGCCAAAATGGTAATTGAAAATGAAATTTGATGAGCTGAACAGCCCTAGTTTAGGAGAAATATTTTCAACAGATGTTGATTAGATTATTGTTGAATATTGTTGCCATGCTGTTCTGTCCATTCCTATGGTACTACTGTATGACGACTTTGTTTTTTCCAAACTGTGATCTATGCTGTTTGTAGCTTCGCCTTGTTGTGTTAATTCAGCATGCTTTATACCTGGAAATGTAACCAGATTGCAGGCTCACTTGACATAGAAATATTGAATTCAGAATATGAATGATACTTTGCCCTGCTGCGCTGCCTGGTGGGAAAATTCTGTTTAGCGTGAAGGGGTCATGCATGGGAGGTTTATTCATGTTGATTAGACTTTCTATACCGTTCTACAGATTGAAAGATTGACTATAAATGACTCGTGTCTTTTGTATCGTTTTGTCTATGACTACACATCCGTGCCATGCTCTCTCTTTCCACAAATAGTTCACATAGGCTTTATTATGTACTGTGTCTTCCAGGAGTATGAATCATCTCCAGAGCTCCACTGACCTGACAGACTCCCTTTCTTTCTTTGCCGTAGAGAATGAGCAGACTCGCGGTGGTTTCCGGGGCAAGCGGAACGGAAGTGGACACTCGTCAGTGGATGGAGAACAGAAGTGTGTGTGTGTGCGCGCGCGTGAGGGGGGTCGTTTCCAGACTCCCTGACCGAGCATAAATCCACATAATTACCCCAGTCTTAATTACATTGAAGAAGAAGCCTGGAAATTGGCTGGCGACAAAAGGAATCAAAGATTTATTGGAATCATAAGCATAGACATTAGCTGTCCATTCTGCTGTTGTAGGGCAGGAGGTCCAGTACAACATTCCTCACTCATAACCAACAGGATCTGCTATGACTCGCCCCTCTTGATAAATCCCTGAGGATGTGGATGTGACCAGCTGAAGCAAGGCTTTTCTGTGGAGAATTATTTCCCTTGAACTTGCTCATTGCCTTGGTTAACTCAGATGTGAAGCATTAAGTTCGCCATTTTTCTTGGTGGTGGTGTGATTGGTGGGTGATGGGCCATTGCTGCAGAAATGTATACCCGTTAAGCTTTAAGCTCAGGATTTTCATCTTCATTCCTTGCTTGTTTGCTTCTCTGGTCATCTTTGCCCCATTCCTCCACCGTCTTTTAAACTGCTCATCTCTATTCTGGCTACCAAGTCCATGGTGGAGATGTTCACTTCTTTGCAGGGTTAATTTACTAACTCTATCCATCTGTAAGTCTTGTTCTACATACTGTACTTGTGCTGCATTAAACTTAACCTCAGAAGTGGGAAGTCACAGCTCAAATTGTCATTTTCATCCTCCATGCATTCCAGCTACAGAGTCGGTATTAAAACATGGTTTGTCTTTTGTTGTCACCGTCTAGCCAGCTCCCTGTAATGTACTGTAACTCATTTAAAGGTAAGAGGTGCTATTATGTTTACTATTTATGCTGTGAAAGGCCATGTTGATTTCATATCATTCGATTAAATCGGGATTGAGCAAACCGTCCAAAATAATTCTGGGTTAAAGGGACTTTTTCTTTGTTTTGTTTTTTTACCTGCCATGACCTTTAAACGAAACACAGCATTGTTGCTTTACCTTTTATTTCTCTTTCCTTGGTATTTCCGCTCCTGTTTTCCTTGACTTGAAATTGAAATTTCTTCATGCTCTTGCTCTGTAGTAGTCAGCTTTTCCATTGCTCCAGTACTGAACCACCTGCAGCTGTCAACACTTCAGGAAATCTCCTTCACTCCATTTACCAGCACACCTCAACCACTGCAACAGCAAAATAAACGGTTGTGTCAAACAAATGACTATTCATGAGGTAGAATATCATTAGATCATCAGTGACTGGCCGTCCTGGACTTCTTCATCTGCCTGTTTTGCGATTAACTTGTTCAGCCCTAATGACTGTAGGAGACTAATAATTTATTGCATTTGAAAGATTGCCATTTTAATAATGGACTTGGAAGCACTATGAAAAGCATAGATCTCAGCTGTATTTTAGTGTTGCATATTTTTCAGTAAGTAATGTGACAGGCTCTTGTCAGAGCAACTTGAAGCTGAGAAAAATAGCCTAGTTAGCATCGCTCCCTGCTGCTTGAGGAAGTGTGCATATAATTTCACCGAAGACTTCAGAATGACCTACAAAGCGTTGCATTCATGATTTGGCTTGAAAAAAGTTGGTTTTGTTGTGTGTTTACATGACTGGAATTAACAAAAATAAACTCATTTTCTATTCATTAAACTTGAGAAAGAAGCTACTTTATCTGGGAACATTGTGCTTGTAACGTTTTTCAGTCAATAAACTAAATGAAAAGCTTTATCTCGGCAGAGCACCGCGGTTGGCAATTAAGCGGAGCTAACGACAAATTGGACGCACTCAGAAGGGGTGGAATCTCACTGTATAACACATTCTCTTAGAAAATCACAAATGCACTCTAATCTTTCCCAGTGTTTGCGTTTTCCAACACCCCCTCCCATCTGTCAGAGTTGCTCCACACCAGCTCTCATCACACACTGTTCTTTTTGAATATGCTGCTTGATTTGCTTCATTTTTGACCAGGCTCCCATGCTGTGCTTTTTCTTGCTCTCTGTTTTTTTTTTTTTTTATGTTATTGATTTTTCCCTCATTCTGTCATCAACTGAAAAGAAACTCTGTAATTTCTACAGAGGGTTTGGACTGTGGTTTAATTAACTTACTTAATCATGCCTAGTTAAGCTATGTAAGGTTCTATAAGTATTTAATTAGGTCTTTTGTGACTGGGAGCCACAGTGATGCCTCCCTCAGGTATTCGCACCACACCCTCTGTTGTCAAGGGAACCACGGTAACCCTGGAAACTAGAAGATGATGGAGCACAGCACCCTTGCTATTTATGCTCAAGGATTTACACAATTAATATCTCTCCACTAATGTACCTTTGGAATGTTGTTAAAGCAATAAGGCCACTCGAGGAAAGTAAGGGGGGAAAAGGCCCACCATGACCCTCCCTTCCCCCTACATGCTACACTGTGTGAACACCTCAAGATTTAGTTTCCCCTTTGCTAGTATTTTAACCTCCTCTTCTCTGAGGGGTCTTTCCACTAGATTTTGGAGTGGACTTTTGTGCACTCACCCACAACATCAAGAGAGGTCAGATACTAATGTCAGCTGAAGTGGACTGGGATGAATTCTGTATTCCAGGTTCATCTCAAAAGTGTTAAGTGAGGTTGAGGTCATGAGTCTGTGCAGGCCATGCGAGTTCTTCCACACCAACCTCGGCAAACATACGGATGTGATGGTCAGGTCTCCAGCAACTTTTGGCCATACAGTGTATATTTTGCCATAACAGAGCTGAGATGATTTGGCCCTGATAAACCCTGACTGCTTTGTGGTTCACCTGCCGTGAATTTTGTTTAATATTTTCTCTCTCTCTCTCTCTCTCTCTCTCTCTCTCTCTCACGCTCTCTCTGTGGTGACTGGCCATTATTTCTGCTGTCAGCATGTGTTGGCACATGCCTAATAAAATAGAGGCAGATGTATGATTGCTGATTAAAACTGTGGTTTAAATGCAAAGCACATATTCCCAGTTGAATAACTCTGCATATTTATGTCCCAAACAATCAACACTGAGGAGGCACACTTGGGTCCCCCACAGACTTTATTTGATTAACAGTGCTATCTGGAAACTCTTAATGGACAGTAAATCTTATTGGGGTCAGTTGGCAATAACTTTCAAGTGATATTGGTAATGGACACTAAATCTGATTTATATTTTCAGTTTGGTAACTAATATAATAATAAATACAAATTACAACAACTTGATTTTAATTAATAATCCTCCATCGTCTCTACTGGAAAAGTCAGTCAGCTCCTGGACTGTGATTAATATTACACGAGCGTAGTTCGACACTGAATCATCTGTAAGAGATCTGTCCTAATCTATTTTTATTACCCACAATTATGTCCTAATGATTAAAGTTTCTGCAAGAAATTAGACCTCTCTTCTAAAAACAACTATCCCATTATGTTTCACTGGAGAAGTACTATAGTTCTTGAACCACTGTCTGTCTGTGGAGTGGGTCAGTGGGTTTCTTTATATTTTATTTGAGATGTAGAACAAAAAAGGATAAATCCTTTCCCATGCTTCAAGAGTGCAAAATAACTTGCATAGCTTATTGTTAAAATTGTACCGAGTTATGTGATGATGTATACTGATCAGCAATTATATTAACACCACATAACAATAACACATTGACATTGATTATCAATTATATGACAGTAAACTAGTGACAGGATCATGCACACCCAAATAAAAATATTTATTTGTCACATACACGGTCATACACAGTATATACAGTTTACAGTATACAGTTTATACGACTGCCCGTGACCTTACACTGAAGAGAATGAAGAGAGTAGACAGTCAGTCTATTCTCCCACAGCAGGGACCGAAGGATAGCCCGTCTGTCTAATTCATTGCAGCACTAACTGCTCAAAAAAGTCCATGCCGGCAAGGCCCAGTAGGCAAAGAACCCGAGACTGATGACCCGGCCTCCAAACCCATGTGACATGCCGGACCAACAAATCCAATCCATAGAAGATCCTGCAACTTACAGCATCCAAAGAATCTGCTGCCAAAATTCTGGGCCCCGACACTAAAGTTACCCTAGAGGTCATGTGGATTCATGTCCCAAGGGTCAGACCTGCCCAGGTGACAGAATAGGAACCTGCACAATACTGGGCATAATGTTTTGTATTGTATTGCTATGGCTGATCAGTGAGTGTTTGTATACACTTTGTGTTTAAGTCAAATCAGGACTTATGACTTATTTTCCCTATATAATCTCCTGCTACACTAATGCACTTACCCCAGTTTTTCATCAATGCTTGGATAATTTCCCTTAGCATGCCTGAGCCTTGATCAGACTACCTTTTTCATGTCTGAGAAGCTGGCCTCCAGGAACTCCTTTAACTGGCTAAACTTGGAGCGAGTTCAGGGCTATACAGGGGATGTGGCAGTAACTGACAGCCGAGTTCCTTTAATGTGCAAGTGGTGGTTGTGACTGATTGTATGTACCGTTCTCATAGACCGATGCATCTCTTCAGCAAGTCAGTGACAAGATATCCGTCAGTATTTAAGGATCAGGCGTTCCACTCGCTGAATGTTCACAGGAACGACTGCACTGTACTCCGAGCCACCTCAGCCAGGATCGTCATTCATATATGCATGGCCTTCTTTAAAATGTTTATTTATCCAGATTTCACGGCATGTAGAGCACCAGCTATTCTTTAACATTCTGTGTTTTATTTTAAATTAATGTGGGGCCCAGCAGGCAAAGAGTTCAAGGTGGCTGACTGGCCTCCAAATTCCCTTATCTCAAACCGGCCGAGCATCCGAACAAACAAGTCTGATGCATGGAGGCCACACGCTGCAAACCACAGCACCTAAAGGATCTGCCACTAATGTCCCTGTGCACACCCCCAGAAGAGCACACCCCCAGCACACCCCCAGAAGTCTTGTGGAGTGTAGTCGTGCCCTGCGGGGCCAGAGCCACCCCGGTTGGACCAGGGGAACCTACACAACATTGGGCTTAATGATTTGTGATGTGTGTAGTGCAGAAGGTGATGCAAAAGTAAGTTTTTTTTTTTTTTTTTTTTTTTTTCTTTGACCGTTAAACTTGTTTGTCCACTTAGTAATAACAAATACATAGAATAGTAGCTTGAATAGTAAATCGACTTATCTGGGACACCTGGCCTAGAGACTTGTCCACCCCGAAACATTCTTCAGTGTTATGTTTTTTTTTACTTTTGCGCACTTTGTTAATTCTATTATCTTGCAGTAATGATTGAATGGTGAAGGCCAAATCGTTGCTGGCCAAAAATGCAGTTTAAAATGAGCTTCTGTAATAAATTTATGACACAAACATTATGCTGGTTATAAGCAAAAGGCTGTCAAAGTAATTTAAGTAATATCAGTTACACACTAAATCAGGAAGGAACGACCACAGTAGGCGCTATGGTACAGTAAGTGCCAGTCTAGTCTGGTAGCTCATCCATTATTAGTCATTCTGGCAAATGACTGAAAGCTGACCAGACATTTCCAGAGTGCATTTCCTGTGAAGTGGCTTTTATGCACATGAAATTAGTTCTCATGATGTTGGACAAACCAATGATGATTTTTTCCCCCCCAGAATGCTTTTAGCCTCTGAGAAGCTCAGCAAAGCTCCCACTGACTCCACTCAGCTCAGCGTTATAATCCCAGGAGAGAAAGTATTACTACTGAGACAAAAGCAGCTTTACTATTATCTAGTTATAGTGTTTGTTACAATCACAATTGTAAGTTACATTCTTTGATTGTCTTCCGGTTTATTTCAGCCGGAATGTGTACGTCATCACTTTTTGAGAATAGTTACATAAATTGAAGTCTGTCAGTGAGTGAGTGGGAGTGAGCTTCAGGTTCAGAGTAAAGCTCATGCACGGTGGGAATTCGGGTCTTGAGGAGCGTCTGGTGATTTAGAGGTGACTTTGCCGAGGGCAGAGCATTTGGCCTGCACGTTAGATGCATGAGGATGTGTGGTGCTGCTTTTGTGCTGTAGAGATGCTGTAAGCTTCGGGCTAAAGCTCTGTCCATCACTGTAACTGCAGTCAAAGATGTGCTACAGGGATTACGGACCCAAAGTGTCTGTGGAAAATTGGATTTTTCGCAAAGAATCACTAAAGCATGAAAAAGAGAGAAAATGTTAAGTTTTGCAGCTGTGCTAATCCTGTGTGTGTGTGTGAGAGAGAGAGCGTGAGTGTGCTCATGGGCCCCTACGTACTGTATTTAACAGCAGAGCCCTGACTATGTGATCTAAGTCCATATGCTTGGTGTGTATTTGGAAGGCTGCTTGGCCTGCTGCACGTGCCAGTATATCAGGATATGCACATGCAGGACATCTGCTCCTGTTTTTGCTTCGTTTGGATTTGCGTCACTAATTTGGTAAATGTAGACATTTAGGCACATGTGCCTCTCTGTGTGCATGTCAGTTTGCTGCTTGCTTAAGAATGTTTTTATCCAGGCTGCTGGCTTTTCTAAATCCCCTCATGCTGTGAAATAGCAGGCAGTGTCTGTGGCAGTCACACCTTACGCGTCTACACGTAATCCGATCCAAGCAGTGTGGAAGCCGGCAGGCGTGCTTTTCCTAAGAGTTTCCTCTGACATCTTATTTCTTCTTCTGTCCTCTCCTGTCCTATACGTCAAAATGTTTTAAATCATCTCTCTGTGTACTTTTTTTTTCAGTGAGCAAGCTTCGCATGCACAAGGCCAACCAGAGCCTCCAGTTTGTCGAAGACAGCCGCGTTCGCCTAAACTGCTCCATTGCGTCCCAGACGAGTGCCGAGTCCCAGCATGCCGTATTGTGGTACGCACGGAAGGGCGCAGCAACTGAACCCGACGAGCTTCTGTTGAAGATCGAGCGTACCGGGTCGTTTGAGTATGGCGCATATGCCGAAGAGGAGCGTCTGCGCAGCCGAGTGCAGTGTGAACGCCTCTCGCCCAGTCTCTATGGCCTGACGCTGCACCGTGCTGAGACTAGCGACTCCGGGACCTACTACTGCCTAGTGGAGGAGTGGCTCACTGATCCAGATGGAGCGTGGTACCGCTTGGCCCGAGACTCCTCTGGCTTCACACACGTCATGATCAAGCAGCCAGGTGAGACTGAGAGACATCCAGAAAGGCTTATAATGTACAGTGACGGGCTGAAAATATTTTCTACATTTTATGGGGTTAATGAATGGCCACTTTTCATGTTGGCGTACATCCATGAATAGATGCAGCCATGTGGTGGCCACACACACAGCTGCTTCATTAGTGTACCAAAAATCAAGAAATAGTTTCCACATTTTATCAGCCTAATGAATGTGTTTTTTTTTTTTTTTTTTTTTTTGCTGGCATGCAACCAACCATTAGCCCAGCGCTTAAGGCAATCTTAGGGTGCTGTTTGTCATTCAAAAACACCAGTTTGTGTTACATTCCTGTGGGGTTTCCATAGCCATCTGGCTACCCTGGCACAGAGAGGATTAGAGAGAGTGTACCCAGACATTATCTTTTCCAGGAAGCTGGTGTGGTGATCAGACATACACAGGCTTCATCATTCATCTGGGTATGCATGTACAAAAGGAACGGCATACATGCATCAACTGTCAAAGGGAAGCTTCCCATGTAAGGCTCACGCCCTCATCTCACTATTGAGAAGACAGGAGTAAACTTCCTGCAGTGAATAAGTAGTACACACAGAAGCACTAACCAAACACACAATGCCAAACCCTGACCAACCATAAGGATTTATATTCTAAACTCTGCAATTCAAAAACACCTGCATAGGGAAATTAAAGGCACCCGAGGACCCCAAGATCTACTGAGGGCCCTTGAACTCATCCCCTACTGTCTTGTTTTCAAGGTAGAATTTTTTTCAGTACTTTCCTTATCCCAGAATCACACACAGATGACATAACCCAAAGATCACAGTGCATCCCTGCTGTCCGGCTCACCGCTGTTTCGGCCATTTAGCATTCACGAGGAACAGCATATGCTGCACCAAAACCTGGCAAGGACAAAAGGAAATGCAGTAAAAAGCTATAGTTTTCACCCACCTCACACCACTACCGCTCTTAAAATCTAGTTTTATTCAGTTTTCTTCCATTGTGATCTACAGTGTGGCAGTGCTAGGTCAGTGTTTTGTGCCAGCAAAATCACTTGGCAAGTTGTAGGAAGATTCAGACCTTTATAGTCTGATTGCTACCTTATTGAAGGTGAAAAGTCAAAGAAATTTTAAAGGATTAAAGGATATTTCAAAACTGTCAAGTGGCCACATTTATCCTGAGTTGTTCCAGGTGTTGACTCCTAGTTCTCAGTGGCTGCAAACACTGAACAAAATCTTTCAAAATCTTTGGGAGTGATAAAGAATATTTAAATAATGTTAATAAAAAATATTAATACTACTTGATTATGTAAAAGATTGTTTAACTACTTGCTAGCGATCCGATTCAAATAGAGCCATAATGAAATTTGTTTAGAATTATTTTCATTGTGGAAAATGTATCTACTTTGTCTATTAGTTGTTGTGGCCATAATCATTTTAATGAGCATGTAGTACAACTGGAAAACTGTGTTTTAAAATGAAAGGTAGTTGTCTAGCTGACTCCTGACTCGGTGGCGTTCTCACTCACAAACAAGCAATAAATTATGAGGTTGTAAACCCTTGCTCTTCCTGGTACTGAATTTGACATTCTGTAACACAAATATGTTTTGGAAGATTGTTGCAACTTGCACTGTGTAACCTCCATTTCAGCACCATGCCTCAGGAAACACCTCTGCTCACAGTGGAATTTGGTTATTATCAAGCAACACACCATTGAGCTCGCATATCCCTGATATACATCTAAATATGGTCTGAAAACTCTAACCTAATTTCCCCTGGGACGAGGAGAAGGTCTCATTAAATTGCAATGGTGCATGGAATGCTGGGAAAGTTTCCAGAATTCTTTTTTTTTTTTTTTAAGAGATTACCTGATCATTTATCTTCTGTCTCAATTCCACATCTTTACGCTCTATTATTTGAAGATATGAGAAGACCGTGAGCTCTCAGAGAAAAGAAGCTTGATGTTATTTTAGTCTTATCACAGCATTGGTGCTGAGAAAGAAACCTGTGTTTTTTTTTTATTTTTTTTTTTTTTTATTTTAATCTAATGAGTGTTAATGCACTGCCTCACCAGGCGCTGGTGTTGGTGTACTGAATCGACCCAGACAGTTTTGACACCTTTAGGTGTGAGGCCCTGTATTTAACAACCTTTGCACCCATTTTAAATGATATTTGCCTAATACTTTGATAAGCACATGGCCCATGCTTGTCAGTGTCATATTTGGTAACACATTTTTAATTAGTTGTCAGTAATCAAAACAGTTCAGGCCTTCACATAGTCTGTAGAAATCACCACAAAAATCCAGTAATTTAAATTCCAAAGAAAGACTTTTTTTTTTTCTTTTTTTTTTTTGAGTAGTCTTTTATCCCTGGTCCTTTTCGATGTGTAGACTGATGTTATTTCTCCACTTCTTTCTACAATAGCTGTAAAATTGCAGGTGGAGGAGACAGAGTCGAACATCACCGTGCCTGAATACGATTCAGTGCGACTGGGCTGCAGCATACCATCTCAATCCTCCAAAGACTCTCGCTTCTCTGTATCATGGTACGTGTCCCGCTCTGAGAGAGAAGGCGAACGGGAGTGCGTGTTCTCTATTGGCCACGACGCTGTCTTCGGGAATGGGAACTGCAGTCCGATGGAAGAGCCAGGGCACAACTCTCGCCTACAGTTTGAGCGCACTACCTCAGAACTCTACAGCCTGACCATTCAAAGGGCACGTCCAGGAGATGCAGGAAAGTATTACTGTCACGTAGAAGAGTGGCTCCTGAACCCACGCAACGCCTGGTATCGCCTCACCACCAACAACTCTGGAGCTACTATTGTGAATGTTCATGAGAAAGGTATGCATAATACCTGGGTATTTAGTAAGCTATAGCGCAGTCATTTTTTTTGTCTTGTGTGTTAAAAGTGTTTTTGGCCTAGAGTCAAATCAAATTTTTATGAGCCTAATATTGACCCTTTTTCAAACAGGCTATTTTCTAGGTAATAAAGAATGCCTTTGTTGAACCTCATCTCAGAATCTTCAATCTTTCTTTCCACAGTCTCGACCCTGCAGTCAGTGGTGTGCTCCAACAACTCGCTTTTCTATTTTGTTTTCTTCTACCCATTCCCCATCTTTGGCATCCTGCTCATCGCAGTTTTGCTGGTGCGCTACAAGAGCCGGAGTTCCAACAAGAATCAGGAAGGAAAGAACGGTGCACCGCTGCTCTGGATTAAAGAGCCCCACCTGAGTTACTCACCTACCTGCCTGGACCCCCCTGCTCTCAGCCTCCACCCAGGCTCTGTGGAGTAAACAGGGCAGAAAGAATGCCCCCCCTTACTCATCCACTCTCTCTCTATCTCTCTCTCTCTTTATCTCTCTCTCTCTCTCTCTCTCTCTCTCTGTTTCTTTGCTATCTCTCCTGTTCCTCAGGAGCGCTCTGGGCTCCTGACTCAGCCCTGTTAATCCCTCCATACGGCTGACTGAACCCCTACTCGGTTTATGTGGTCATGGCTGCAGTGGCTGCCAGAGGAAAAGCCTAGATGTTTGGTTTGGTTGTTTATTTTAAGGATATTCTTTATAGTATTTCAACATCCTACTATTTGGACTATCATATTCTTACATTGCCCTCTCCTGCGCAGAAGTGCCTGTGTGTCTGAAAGCATTAGGTCTTTAACCCCCAAGACACACAGTCTGCACCTGGGATGAAAGAACACATTCTGTGAAGGATTACATATGTGATTTTATTCTCTCTTTCGAATGTGTGGTATGAACCCCCTTTTTAATTTATGAAGGCTGGTGCTCATCTCCTCATGAAAGAATATATTTGTTTTTGTTTTTTTGTTTTGTTTTTCCACCTGGTTATAATTTCAGAAGACTGGCTGCTCAAAGCATTAGCCTGCAAAAAAATGTTCATGCTGAAATAGTGCACAGGCAGAAAAGTGTGATTCCACCAGGTGAGAAAATGTTAGAAAGAAAGGCAGTGATCTTGTATTTTTGCCTAGGAGGAAGCCACAGAACTGATCTCAGATCTGTCTCTGTTTGAACTGATAAAACAGAGGGGAGAGAGAGATGTGTCACCTCCCGCCGTGTGTAGAAACACTGTATTTTGTATCACACTCCTTCTCACTGCCAAAGACTCACTAACACATGGCTGATTCTCAGTGCCGACGACTAACAAGCATATCCATGTGCGCAAACTACCGTGACTTGACTAAGTGTCCATTACTCTCATTCCTCCACATGAGAATAGCGGAAAAGGAGGATGCTATACAATGAGATCTTCAAGTTCCTGCCCTGACCTGTAGTTCCATCGCTAGTGTTCAGGAGTGGTATGCTGTGTTCAACATTGTGCATTTTTTTTTTATTCCTCTCTGAACTATGGTAGAACATGGAATTCTACTTGCTTCTCTAAAATGACTCCAGACTGCTGGCCTCTGAGGTGTCTAAGCGATGTGTTTCTGTGTGTGCTGTAAGAAACATCGCAATGCTTCACCTCCTACTGTGAATATTTCACCCATCACCCATAAACCTGTAGTGCTAGGCTGAGTGGAGACTTTTGACAAGATTCTGATGGAGTCCAGGTAAGGCGTGGGATATAAACATAATGAGACGGACCCTCTCCATGTCTCCTTAGTTTTAAACTGCCTATTAGGAAAAAAAGATGCTATCTGAGATAGCTTGTTATAGCATTTGTACTACATGGGACAATCCTAGTGCCAAGACCTTTACATTGTTTTATGTGTGCATTGAAAAATGGTCCAGAACAACCTCTAGCTTGGAGATACTACAGTATGTAAATATGGCTTTCCAGTCCATGCTAGGGGCTTTATGGAATATGTAGGGTCAAAGAGATTTTCGCTGAATATGTATCAACTCCAAGCAATAGAAATGTACTATAAAACTCCAAGAAGTAGTCACTCCTCCAGGATTTTTACATTTCCTTTGTTCCTGCATACAAATCTTAAGGGTTTTTAAAAGTGATTTCTGTTAAGAGAAATTCCATCAAACATATTTTGAGATTCTTCTGTAGTGAAGTTAAGGGCAGTACATAACTAGAGACAGAGAGAGCAATAGAGCGCGTAACTACACCTCCTCCGGGCCCGCTCCTTTGCTAACCGGGGTTCTCAAGGCAACCGTAATTAATACCTTTTCTTGCAAAAATAGTGAAATTAAACATCACCACCTTGAATTTCTCTTAGGTAAAGGTTTGTTTAAACCAATTTTGGAAGCAAATTGACAATAATCCTTCTGAAATCTGAAAGCCTGTGGGAGGTGTATTTTGCGCTCTTTGTGCCCCTGGAGTTGGCATTAAAAATGTATTGCCATCTTTTGTAATCACAGCAAATGAGTCTACATGCGCAGGCAGAATGTGCCTTTTATCTCCTAAGATTAATTAGATTAATTCAACCTGAAATAATATTCGCCACTACCAGAGGCATAGCCAAAGAAGTGACATGAAGAGGCACGGCTCATGTACTTCTAAAATGTCTGGTAGTTCCTGTGACCAACACTAATCACTACACTAATTATTTGACTGCTGTTGTGGTTGAAGCTTCACTGCTGCATATCCTGAAGTAGCACTTGCAGTTTAAACATTCTCTCCCAGTTAGTCCTGGTGCTTTGGCTAGCTAGTATGCTAACCATGTTAGGTAGCTGTCACCCAAGAGACCTAGCTTCAACATCGAAGTGCTACATCTATGTATATGTGATTCTCCTTCTGCTTGACTTTCAGTTTAGGGCTTTGCAAATCTTCTAAAGGTTTTTTGTAGATTGTATTATTGGTATTGTTAGTATACACACATTTTTCATCATCCGTAAGGTATACCAGGTGATTGAAAGTGAATGTAAATTAATGAAACCAATCTAGCTGTTGAGTTAGGAAAGTAAAGTTGTTGTAGATTTCGCAAAGGACTGGACCACCCCCTCAACACAGTAGAATATTTATTACAGTACAAACTTCGATAGCTGTTATGTGGATATGAACAATACAGTACAATATGTAGAAAGATGTTGGTGACAGCCTTCATATTTTTGCCTTTTGTTCTTTGTAAAGCCTTTAAATAATTTCCCTCCCTTGTGCTTGTTCCCTAAAATAATCTAGAACTGCTAATAATTACTACACTGCCACAAGTTTGAAATGAAGTACTTCGTCTGTTAATTTATTCCAGACTAAAAACTGGATAGCTTTAACAAAGATATGATCTTGGTCTGAAAATGATGAATTATTAACGTATGACTTACGCTTCAGTAAGTTTGTTGAGTTCTGGTATGAACTGAACCTTGAGGTCTGTTGAAGCTTTTCCTCTTAGGATTCTTAATGTGTTTTTAGCCACATCCTTTAGCAAGATCTAAAACCTCTCTGTTCATGGAGTGTCACACAGCATGTGTTGTCTATTGACAGTTAGATGCAGTTCAGCAGGTTTATGTCCCTCTTGAGACAAAGGACAGCCTCATTCAGTAGTAATGCATTGCAATTGTTTTATTTGTCCTCTGGCCTAGTGTCAGGCATCGACATGTGATCGCTAAAACCATCTATATCTGAACGATCTTCATTGTAAATGCACACAAAAAGACAGACGTACAATATCAATCCACTTGAAGTTAGTGGTTGTCTTGTTTTTATTTATTGAACTGTACTGTAACACATTTAGTTTAGACTTTGTGAACTTTAACAGTTTGCAAAGATAGCCTTTTGCTTGGACTTTTTGGACAATAAAGCCACTGTGTGCCGTGGCGGAGGGTATTATGGGAGGTGCTTTTGTGAGTGGCGCAGACTGCGTGGGCTGTGAGCGATCATGCACACAAAGCTGTCAGCTTGTTTTTATTTCTCTTTTAAATTGTGTCAAAGTGTATAGTGCATGATGGAGCAGGAGGCATCTTGATGTTTTGAGCTCTTCAGCATTGTATTTTGTGACATCATGTCAGTCAGTGTTGCCGCCCTCTCCATCTCCTGCATGTTGTAGGAGCAATACAGATTCAGTCCTAGAGACCTGGAGGCTTTTCCACCCTTTGGGAGCTCATTTCTCTTCAGTCACCTAAGGGGAATAATTGATTGTTTTTTCCCAGTCTCTAAAACAGTTTGCCGTGTTTGTGCTTTGCGGCTATACAGGGGAGCTCAAAAGTCTGGATCCATAGGCAAGCAAGGAAATGTCGTACATTTCAGCAACAACTTATCTATATAAAGGATGCCATCTTGAGTTCTGTCTGATCTTGTATTGTTCGTCATCTTGGAAAAAAAAAATTTTTAAGAATGGAATGTAAAACTTCACATAGAGAAAAAATGCCTATGGATCCAGGCTGCTTGTTCCATCCTGGATATGATTCATTATATGTGTAACAGCTGTGGATTTCTGCAGAGAGTGTTTATTCACGTTAATTTGCAGTATGGCGATATTGCCTGCGTAGATGCGTCTGTGTGTGTGTACTTGCCATAGGTTGCTCCCACTGCAGGAGATGGAGGGTGTGGCGCTACTGTGCGATGTTACAGTGCTGCCACCATTCCAGCCATGGAGATCTCCTCTAAACTAGTGGATTTTTTTTTGTAGTTCAGCGTAACTAGCGGACCCGTAACACCCTCGCAGTGTTGTAGATGTGTTCTGAGGGCTGCATGTCATGGCTGTGTACAGACTCGAGATTAGCTGTGGAATTTGAAAAATAATACATTGTGGTGATGTGTTCAATTCAGCCAGTGATGCTTTTTCAAGTGCTGTGTTTTTATTATATTATTATTATTATTATTATATTATTATTATTTTGTAATTATACAAATAGTGCACTGATGTTTAAAAAAAAAAGGAAAAAATAGCCTTTTTATGCTTTGTGTTTTGTTGTAACATGTTTTCTTTTGGTAGTTCATATACATATAAATATATTTTATTGAACTGTAGCAGTCGCTATCATGAAAAGGCACTATTCTGTCAGTTTACTGCAATAAAAGCATTCAGTGCACAGTGTTTCGAAATGTGTTTATGTAGCTTTGTTAAAAACATTTTCTTCCCCTGGTTATTGCGAGCCGATAGAGCTGAAGAAGCAAAACACTCACGGTAAGCTTACTAAATTACACCGTATCAGTGCATACACCATGGGATACACTACACACATTATCTGCACATTGGTTCACAATGTTGAACTATCCATGCAGTACCTTTATCTCAATATGTCCACCATGCTCCCTTGTGCCCTGAAGAAAGTAGGAATAATGTGTCAGATGGCAGCTGGTTGAATATGAGAACGAGGTGTGATACACTCATGTGGATGTGACTGATGGAGGTGGAGAACAGAAGTAAAGACAGAGGAGTTGCTTCATCCTGCCTGCTGCTTCTTCACTCCTGCTTGTCTACAAGTCTGAAGAAAGAAATGTTCTTTAAATATGTTCCTTTATGTTGTATATCTACAATGCCAATGAATGTGTATAGTTTGTGAACAATATTTTTGGCTTTCGTGTTTGTGTGACCTCATTTCAAATGCCAGATGTAAAACTGTAGTCAAGTAACGGGTATAACTGAATTTAGTAACATTCCTTAGTATGTTTTTGATGTATTGAGGATTCATATTGAATTTATCACTGTGATTAAGTAGTTAGTTTGAGCATGCTAATTAAGAACACCACATATTTATGCGGAACTGTTTATACTGACACAAGGTCAAAAATAAGAGAGCTGCTTGGATCTGAGACTGATCAGGTCCACAAGATTTTAGCTCTTATAAATCAATATAGAATAACTACAGTATACAGAGTAACTCTTAGTTATTCTGTATTGTTTTTGTTTTTTTTTATTGTTCTGTGGCTATTATAGAGAGGAATCAAGAATAAAACATGAAGAGTGTTATGTTACAGTATAGGATTATAACCAACAACACTAAGGCAATTATAATTTACAAAATACACAACTTTTTTATAACCTGGTGAATGGAATGACACTGTCAATTATATACTAGTAATCTGGTGACTGTATCATAGGCATCCAATGCCCATCTGTACCTGTAGGGTAAGCCTGCCCATGCCGCCTGAACAAAAAGTTGTTGATCTGGCCTTCAAATTCCCTCGATCTTAATTTGATCTAGCATCCATGGAAGCACCAGACAAACAACCCGCAGCCGCGAAAGGGTCTGTCACTAACGTCACTGTTCCAGATACCGCAGCACACCCCCAGAGGTTTTGTGGAATCATGGCCTGAGGGGCCAGAGCCGTTCTGGAGGCACAAGGAGAACCAACGGTACACAATACTGGGCATAATGTTTTGGATTTTGGTTGGTTAAAGGTTATGGCTGGTTGGTGTATATACAGGACCGCTTGTATTCCTCTTACACCACAGCAATTTGCCAGTGTTCTCACTTTGTATTCATTAAAGAATGTCAAGCTGTAGTTTAATCTTTTTTTTTTTTTTTTTTACGCAATTAATGTTATGAAAGGCTTACAAAACGATTTGTCAGTCACTGTTATCAATGACATTATATACAGGTAATACGGCTTAAACGATCACCCCGTCTCCTTTTCAGTCTCTGGCGTAATACAAATATGGGCTGCTGTCTGAAGACCTTCCTTTGTCTGAAAGCACAGTGTTTACAATTTGATTGCTACAAGGTCCTGAGACTTTTTCCTTAATTGATAAATAAACGTGTCCTTTCAGAAAACCTTCTGTCCAAAATGATATAGCTTTTGGGATGTCTGCCATGAAAGTCCCTGTGCGCATCATTTCCAGAGAGCAACATGTTCACCACCTTTTGACCGAATCAAGAATTTGACATAACTGTGAGAAATGAAACATAATCGAAGTATTTATGATGTACTGCTCTGTATTATCTATAAACACATGCATAGGTCATGTGGATGACGCGTCACAAATGACTTGGTAATTCTGACATATGTATGTGTATATCCGTGTGCATGTGCTTGTATAGGGTTATCCAGCACTCTGCTCCACCTGTCAGAGACAATAGATGAGGTTGTCTGCCGTGGTTGTCCCTTCTGCTAACTGAGCAGTGCATGAACACCAGGGGCCACGAGCAAATCACATAACACAACTCATCCTGACACATCCTGCCAAAACTTCATTCTGCTCATGAAAATTTATATTTCCCTCCCTGATATGTATGATTGTATTTATGATTTCTCAGCCTGGTGGGAAATCATTAACCACATTTTTCCCCTGCGTTAGCTTGTGTTGCATGATGGCAGTATGGTGTATAAGTGTTCGAGTGCTCGTTAAAGCAGACGTTGCCGCTGTAGCTTGCTCTGAGCCAACAGTGACCTATAAAATAAGAGCTGGAGCTATGTTAGTCTGCAACATTCTGTGAACTATTTTCTGAAATAGTAGAATCTGCTGTCAAGACTTCTGCCTGTCCATCCTAAATTGATGTTTCCTTATTCGAACATGCCAATTAATGTTCATGTCAGGATTTATACTACAGAGTATTGCTTTGTATTGCATTACTATTGCATATGAAACTTTTTATTCATGACTGTGTGGCGTCCATAAAATTCACAGTTTCTGTTAAGTGTTTGCTTTTTAAGTTCAGTGCTTTGAACTATATGAATCTATTTACATAAAAGGTGTGTAGAAGTGCTGCTTGACCTCATGCTAATTAGATAATATGCAGTGATGCAACCGTGCCATTTTCTGCAGAGTGGAAATGAAGCTTCCATCAGTGAATGATGATGTGCACTTCATTTGTTCGTCTCATAGACACACAACCAGATATTTTGACTTGTTCATATATTCATCTTCAGCTTTATACACGATGGTACACATTCATGTTCATTCACAACTAGGTGCGATTTACTGTAGCCCTTCTGCCTGCTGGAATGTGTTTGTGAGGAAGCCCACATGGAAGCCCACATGGCTCGTAATGAGGGTCCTGACGTTGCAAGGCAGCAACACTATCCCCTGGAGATTGACTCTGAAGATGGACTTCATCCACTAGCACCCAGCAAACTTTACTTACTGCATCATGTATTACCTAGCATCTTTCACTAAGCATGATTGTGTAGTGTGTTGCCAAATACATCTGCTGTCACAGGTGCACTTGAGTGAAGTTGATCCTATAAGCAACCGCTAATGGTTTGGCGCTGAAATGAATTCACTCTCTGCTACACTCTGCACTCTCCTACAAAAGCTCGGGATTTCAATTATGGAACGTTTGCTCAATTCTGTGCCTTTAGCTCAGACAGATGTAACCACAGTGTGCAAATAAATGAAGTCATAACGCTGGCTTAATTAGAAGTGCATTTCTCTCTTTCTTTGTAATTATGAATAAAATGTGAATGTGGTAATGTGCTTTTAATGTACTTTATGTGCCGTGTTGACTCATCTTAATCCGAGAGCTGTTTTAACTCATAAAGAACAAGTGAGTTATTATAGAAGTGAGTTACTCAGTTACTGCATCATTGTAATTTCAAGCAGAATGTAAACATATGGAGTCTCAGAAGTGACATGGAGGTTGCTTTTTTTAAAAATAAAGAGTGGCTATGAAGAACCTAAATAATGTGCTAATTGATGGTCACAGCATTACTCAATCGCTTTATCCTGTTTACAAGTTCACGGGGGTCCTGGAGCCTATCCCAGGAGACTTAGGACATGATGGGCAATTTGGGACCGCCAGTTGGCCTAACCTGCATGTCTTTGGACTGTGGAAAGAAACCAGAGCACCCGGAGGAAACCCACCTAGCACAAAGACCCGAAGTGGGAATCAAACCCTCGACGCTAGAGATGGAGGACGACAGTGCCACCAGCCACAACATCATATTTTGTATAAAGGGTATAATAATGCTAAAGCCACAGCCATGAATTGTGTAACTTTGGCTGCATATTTTGTGGGAATATATATTTAATATGTTCTCTCCAGTTAATTATTTGGAGTATAGAAAGTGTATTCACGTTGAGAATTTGCTTACATTGAACAGGCTAATTGCATCCATGGAAAAATGTCAACGATCCAGTCAGTCTTTAAGCATTGCTCCAAGATTGAAGTAAAGTGTTACGATGCCTGTGGCCACAATTGTCTTATCCAATAAGTATCTGAAATACAATAGCTGCCCCAAGTGGCCATGAACCAAAAGCATGGCTTTATTCTATGGCCTTATTATTTGTATCACCTCAGCAGCACCATATACTGTAAGTCAAAATTGCACTATATACATACAAGCTGGATTCTGGAAACGTTTTTCCAGACAAAAACTAAAAGAATTTCAAATCAGATGAGCCAATATTTTATTCACAATAAAACATAAAGCAACATACAGTAAATTTTTTTTAAAAGAGAAATTTTATCTAATACTTTGATGCCTGCTACCGGTCTCAAAAAGGTTGGGACAGGGGCAATGAAGGGCTAAAAAAAGCAAGACATTTTAAAAAGTTTCAGCCGGGGGAACATCTAGCATCAGGTCTGTAACATCATTAGGTATAAAAGGGATGTCTTTGAGAGGCAGAATCTCTCAGAAGTAAAGATGGGCAGAGAATCTTCAATCTGTGAAAGAGAGTGTAATAAGATTGTGGAATACTTTTTAAAAAAAGTCAAATTGCAAAGGCTTTGCAAATCTTATCATCTGTCGTGCATAACATCGTCAAAAGATTCAGAGAAACTGGAGAAATCTCTGTGTGGTGTAGGGAACAAGGCTGAACACTTTTGTTGGACATGATAGTGGCATTGACATTACTAAATGGGTCCAGGAATACTTCCAGAAACCATCTGTGCCGTGCAACCTGCCATGCCGTCTGCAGTTGCTAACTAAAGCTTTATCATGCAAAAAGTGAGCCATACCGTATGTGAAGAAGGTCCAGAAGCACCATTGTGTCCTGTGGGCCAAGACTCATTTAAGGCCATGTCCACACATAGCTGGGTATTTTTAAAAATGGAGATTGCGGTTTTGGCCTTTTGTTTTCGCTTCACATGTAAACTCTGACGACTCAGACCCCGCAGACAGTGATGGCAATTTTGGACGAGACCCTTTGGACATCTACAAAGCGCAACCGGTAATGGCATTTTGTCTAGACTTCTGATTGGCCCTCTGTTGATTACGAATGCTCCTGACAGAACTTAACAGTGCGTTTTGCCTTTTCATGTGGACAAAGATATTTTTAAAACGTAGGTCATGTAGAAACATTTAAACAAAGTAGAAAAATCTCATTTTTTAAAAAATACCCGGCTACAAGTGGACATAAAAAGCAATGCAAACCTGACTGAGGCCCCGATAACCTGCCTAATATTAATTAGGCCCCTCTTTTTCCAGTATAACAGTGATGACACCTTTCTATCACAACCGATATTAACCTTTTCATCGACACTAATGATTCTATTGGTTTGAACTACACGGGCCAGATTTCACTCACCATGTGGATCTGTATACCTTGGCCACCCATGACCCTGCCGCCAGTTCTTCCTTGGATTGTTAAAGTCACTCAAATGTTTATGCTTGGTAATTTTTTCTGCTTCCAACATCAACTTTAGGACAAAAGCTTCACTTGCTGCCTAATATATCCCACCCACTTGTAATGAAATATTGAAAATGTATGTACTGTGAGAAGGGGCAACGTGTAATAGCTAGACAACTGGGTCAGAACAACTCCAAAACTGCAGTTCTTGTGGGATGCTCCCAGGCTGCAGTGGTCAGGACGTACCAAACGTAATTCAAGGGAGGAAAACCAGTGACCTAGCAACAGGACCATGGGTGACCAAGGCTTACTGATGCACATGAGAAGAGAAGGCTGGCCCGTGTAGTCTGATCCAATAGAAGAGATACTGTAGATCAAATTGAGGAAAAGGTTAATGCAGGTTGTGATAGAAAGGTGTCAGAACAAAGGCATGGCAAAGCGAGACCTATTCAATATTAGGCGAGTGTTCAAAATGTTATGATCAGTCAATATAGAACTGTTGTGAGCTTGTACCCATGATAAAGCCAGATTTCTGATCTTAGCTGACAGGAGTCGAGCCTAATGTGGTTGTAACTATCTACTCCAGTGTTTGATGTTGTATGCATGCTGAGATGTTCTGCTTTTCATTATGGTTTTAAAGACTGCTCATTTTGACTTCCGCACACAGAGCTGTCACTTACCCAGTGCACGGTCCTGTGTGTCTCTCTCTAGAGACTGCTGTATGTGAAAATACCAGGAGATGAGCAGTTTATGAAATACTCTAACCAGATAATCTGGTCTCAACAGCCAAAGTCACAGAGGTCACACAGTTTCTTTATGCCGTTGTTTGCGTTGTGCATCTGACACATGATTGGCTGGTTTAATAACTGCCTGAATGCCCAGGGGTTACTAATGTACAGGGGTTACTGATTGGGTAGATGTGAGTATGTAGGTGTTTGTTAAATATCCCATTCCAGATTGATTCCCTTTTTACTGTTATAATAACCCTCTACTCTACTCTACTCTACTCTTCTGCGAAGGCTTTCCACTAGATTTTGAAACTTGGCTGTTGTTGTTCATGCAGCCAAAGGAGCAGTAATGAGATCAGCCAGTGATGAGGAATCCTGTGGTGCAATCAGAATTCCGGTTCGTCCCAAAGGTGTCAACGGTTCTCTGTGCCAGACACTCAAGTTCTTTCACTCCACCCCTGGCAAATAATGTGTTTATGCAACTCGCTTTGTACACAGAGGCATTGCAATGCTAGAACATGGGCGGGCATCTTAGTTCCAGTCACAGAGACAATGTACAGGCATTCTAAACAAGTGTGTGTTATGTAAAATGTTAGGTACGTTTTCTTTATTTAGGATATTTTACACATGTTTGCAGTGCGTAGACTTTTTTCTAACTTCTGCTGAATAAAAGCTCAAACTCCATCCACGTCTTTCCTGATGTGCCAAAAAATATCAATTTTCATGTTGTTTTGCTCAAGTCTGAATCTGAAATTCGCAAGCTTCGACTTGACAGCTAGTTCACTCCCGCAGACCCGAAATTCCTCCCGTCTATTTGTCGATATGTTTTGTCTTATTTCTCGTTGTTATGGCTGCTCTCAGACTTTTTTTTGTACTCCTGTCTTGCCATATCTTTATAGTGTTTATCTGACTGGTTCATTGTTGAGTTATATCAGTCACAGCTCTTGTTCATACTGTACATTCTCAATGCATCATTGTAGTGTACTGTCCTGAATGACATGTCTGAATGTTTACTGCTAAAAATAGGTTCAAGCTTGTTAAATGCAACATTTCTGCAACTAAATCAATACATGACAAAGTACATTCTCTTCTAAAAAAACAATTTTTTTAAACCTAACTAAAAACACTAGCAAACATTTTCTGCACTTTCCATGAGATGACCTGTAAAGAGTATGGTAAGGTGTAACTTTTATAAGAATTAAATCATATGAAAATTCTACTCTGATGCTCGTTCTGATGATGATACTGAGAATGCTGTTAACTGATTTTTGCAATTTGCTTTTTCTAATATGACATTAAAAAGTTAGATCAACTGAGAAAATGCATGATATGAGGGCTGTACCAAATGCAATGCAAAGATTTTTATATATATTAAATGACACAGGCTGTTCAAATTGCACGTCCTTTATTGTTGTAGAAGACTGAATGTGTGTGCAGGCTTCTGCTTTAACTAGGCCATCTCTGCCATCACAATAACATAAATATGACCTGAGGCTTATCAATGCTCCTGTGCAGGAATAGATCAACCCATGAATTCATTTCCATGATTCATTTGATTCAAATGTGCATTTATTCATAGTGTACGAGGACTGTATCGAAGTACTGAAAAACAGCCATAGTGTTTTTATTAACGGTAGAGTCGGTAGAGTAACTCTTTCTCCATACTAAGACACGACTCAAAATAGTCTCCATCACAACAGATGTGTCTGGAGTAACTCTTGAATCCTGGTTCACTCTTGATGGTGTCCCAGTGGGAGAGAATCAGCTGAGACGAAGGGGATTTTACAAAAAGGATTCGAGAGTTGGGTTCAACGATGGTGCAAATGCATCGCTTGTGATGGAGACTTTGTTCAGTTGTACTTTTATATGAAGGAAGAGTAGTAAAGTAATCTATCTATCTACCTACTGTACCTACCTGCCTAACATAAAGTTGATGACCTAGGTCTACTTATAAAAAGGTTATTCCCACTTTTGCATTACTTTGGGTACAGACCTTATACAACAGGGAAAAATGCACATTTAATTAAATGCCTTGTGAAAATGATCCCTGGGTTAATTTATTCCTGAACAGGAGCACTGATAAGCCTCAGGTCATATTTATGTTTATGTGATGGCACTGCTTACTGCCCTAGTTAAGGGAGAAGCCAGCACACACTCGAGGCTGTGCGTGAGGGCCATGGATGTGCGACCAAAATGAATAAATCAACAAGAAGTTATTTATTTATTTATATGGATTACATTTTTTGTTTAACCAACATGTCCTACGGCTAATTCTTTCTAAAGAGGATGTTCGAGCCAGAGAACACTGTTTACTGACTTTACCTCCACCCTACGGGGATTCTTCCAGCACCTGTGACCTGTATTCCTCTCACCAGTTTGTGTGCTGTGTGTTATTCCCTGTTCTCCCACAGAGCCTTGCGTCTGTTCCAGGCAGTTGGATTCAGTCTCTCTCTATGCTGAGGTTTCTCCTGTGTTTCATCACTATCTCTGCTCACCTCCATCCTCCCTCTGTCAGCATTATTCTACCATTTCACTGGCAGGAAGAGGGTTTGTTGTATAAAATTGAGCACTTTATGGGATTCTGTTTATTTCTGTATTATTTTATAGTAGAATAGAAGCTCAAGCTAGATGTGTATGGATTCCTACTATATAATAAGCCTACTTAGTTTCCATTATAGTGTTCCATAGTACCATACTATAGAATGTGTACAACTATATAAAAGCATGACCCGTGGTAGAACCATGTACTGTACCATGTGTGCCCATGTATGTACAGTATATATCAGCAAGTACCATGCTTCTGTCAAAAATACCACGTTGTCTATAGTGAACTTATTCATGGGTTTATTTAGGTGGATGGTGGCTTAGTGGTTAGCACCGTCTTGCACCTTCAGGATCCGGGTTCGATTAACACCTTGGGGTCTGTGTGCATGGAGTTCGTTGTCCCTATGCTTGGTGGGTTTACTCGGGGTACTCCGGTTTCCTCCCACAGTCCGAAGACATGCAGATTAGGCTAATTGCTGTTTCCAAATTGCCTGTAGTGTATGTGTGAATGTTGACAGGAGGTCCTACCATTGTTATCAAAATGGAAATAAATCTAATGGTCACTATTGGCTTCCACCGGCCCTTGTTGGATTACAGAGGTTCCTAGATGGAGATGATGTATGAACTGGTAACCTTGTAGAACTATGTACCATAGTGTGGCACATGTACTATATCAGAAAGTACCATTCTCCTGGACTACCATGGTACCTACTGTATACCTTAAGGAATACATTAAGGGTTTATGGAATCATAGGGAAGCTGTTGAATAAATACTGAAGATGGTCTACCAGTTTGAGAAGCTCAGTCTTTTTTTTGTATTTTCTACAGTACATTTACTCGACTCGTTCAAACTCTCATAAATCAAAATGAAAGTTGATATTTCGAAAAGGACTAGGCTCAATTAAACCACAGCACAGCAGTTTTACTTCATGCTTTAGGCATGTGATGAAACCCAAGCTCATTTTTACTGACAAAATGATGTGCTGCCTTATGTCTCCCTCCGATCAGCAGAGTTTTGTGTATGATTCAATTCCTCCTTGTCCTTGTATCATAGAATCTAGACAAACACCTTAATAGATGAAGAAATGCTGTAGGTACAGACAACACCTGCCATCTGCTGGCTGATTTATGGCATTATTATCGAGGGCGATATAATATTAATTGTACACAATTCATTTTGTATTTTATTTAATTAATAAATCCTTAGTACTGTACAGGCTAGTAGTCTGTACATTTATCTTGTGAATTATCTTGTAAATTAATTTTTAAAAAAAAACATTTTTTTAACCTGGTATACAGACTTCCTGGTAAACAAAAACTGATACCATAATGGTATCAGTTTTTGTTTCAATAAATATTTAATATTTAATTTCCACAGCGACAGGCGCTTACACGTTACCAAGGTAACACACGGAGGAAGTGACATCCGCGCTGGTGACGTTGCAGGGAGTTTCAAATTATGGATTTTTTTTTTTTCGAGGGAAGTTCCCTTTCGAGGGAGGTTCCAGGGAGCACCCTCTGAAGTGCACTGTGGAATGGAACGCAGCCTTGACTGTTTGAACGCAGTTTCTTCCCTAAATCGTTTCTGATTGGCTGACGGAGAGAAACGTCATCACGACTGAGTCTGCGATTAATAATACAGCTAGCCGCAGCGAATAGAAACGTTTACTTTAACGTGTTCTCGAAAAATGGAAAGAGTTCTTTGTGAACGACACGGTAAGTAAAGTAGTAGTGAGAGGAGGAATAAACTGGAATATATAATATAGCAGTTTCAGTGAATGAAAAGCAGCTAGGAGAGACCGGTGTTCTTAACGTTTGCAACGTTCACTTTTGAGACAGTGCTAAGCTAGACGTCTGTCTCCACTGCTGCTCAGCTAACCTCGCATTCCTTGTTCAGGAAACATTTGCTTTCTGAAGACGGGTGTGAAAGAAGGGCCGAATAAGGGTAAAAGTTTCTATGTTTGCGCCGGGAAGGATCCGACCCCGTGTGATTTCACACTGGCTTCTGAGTGAGTCCACAGAAATCCAGTCTTAGTGCACTGTTTAAGTCTGTTTGCTCCTGGTGTAACTAGTGTATGAACGCAATGCTTCTGTCATTCTCAGACTTCCACCTTCTCACTGTCTCCGCCATGAAGACGCCGTGGTTGAGCTCCAGACCTTAATGCACAGTGCAGCGCAGGACACATACAGGTAGCCTGTTCTCACCATGTGCACAGTGACGTCATGCTTTAACATTGTTTGATCTTTTTAATATAACTTCTATTTATCACAACTCTAGGCTTTTATACCGCTGCGTATTAGGAAAGAAAGAAGGACAGAAGTGGTGTGGGAGTGTTCCATGGACAGAGGTAAAACATTACTGTTGTTTCGGTGTGACAGGAGGTACCTGACAAAGGAAATAATGACTTCCTTAAAGGCTATAAGTATTTTTTAGAATCAGCGTAAACACAAATTTTACTCAGAATTTTCTTGGAATTGTTCAGAGTAATTACTTACTCTGTGATGAAATTGATCCGAAAATGTGCACTAAAATTACACTTTGAGAGTAATCGAAGAAATCATGTCATTTGACTGTCAAAATACTTTATAACTTCCAGACCAAAAATGTGTGGTGGTTATAAATTATAAACCGGAATATGAAGCATACAGTTTGGGAGTTTAACTGGTTTACAGTAATAAGATGTGTGAGTGTCACATCAAATCCAACTGTCAAACCGATCTAATTACATTTCATACGCTTTGTGCGACTAAAGATCTGGGTTCAATTCCCAAGCCCGGATAAAAAAAAAAACCCTTGATGGGAGTAGCCGAAAGAACCCCAACAACACCACCACTGTGTGCAACTGAACACAAAATAAGTTCTTGTTTGTGACATTTACACTGGGGATGCAATGAACTCAATGGGTATTGGTTTAGCTTTAATTACATCTACATCTAGGCATTTGGCAGACGCCCTTATCCAGAGCGACTTACATTTTTATCTCATTATACATCTGAGCAGTTGGGGTTAAGGGCCTTGCTCAAGGGCCCAACAGGGACAACTTGGTGATAGTGGGACTTATTTTTTAAACTTAGTTTGCTTATAATGAATGATATGAAACAGATCTTTTATGTAACAGAACAAACAAACTTGCTTTATTTAATGTTACCATCAGATGTCTTGTATAACTTGGTAACAAAAGCAAGAGGTCAGACTCAATTAGTAAGAATATGCCTGGAGCTCAAAAAATGTGTTCTGTATCAAGAAAATGCAACTGGAACTTGTTATACTTTACTGTACTGTAACTTTACATTAGTTCTGAAAATGAATTTTGACCTTTGTACAAATGTCAAATTTACAGAAAGGCACTCAGAAGAAGGTTTTGTCAGAGAGCAAAAAACAACCTTCCAGTCTGCCTCCTGTTAAAAATCCGTTCAAAGCCTCGGGCAAAGAGGACAAAAGCTCAGAGTGGAGAAAGATTCAAGAAGGAGCGACAAAGACATTGGAAAAATCAGTTGAAAGCGAGAGTGCCAGGAGAAGCAGTGATGATAAAATTCAGCAAAAGAAAGCAGAGAAAGAAGCTGACGGCCAAAGAAACTTGAACGGTTCAAATGCCAGGGAGGGAGAGACCGTAAGTTCTGTGCATTCTGAATCCTGGAGAGACAAAAAACTTCCAGCTGGCATGAAAGTAAAGAAGCGATCGTCTGATGAGGACAAGAAAATGCACAACAGTACTGAGGCTACTGCAAATGGAGCAGAATCTACCAAGGATTCTTACAGTAGCAGTAATTGTGAAAGCATTAATGAACAGCAAACTGAGAAAGAGACAACATCGCAGAACTCTCAAAACTGTAACAAAGAGGAAAGAGCAGCTTTACAGCAAAACCCTGAAAAAAAGCCTCAGGGACAAAGTTTTCATTTAACTTCTGTGAAGACATCTATATCGAATACAGACCCAGAGCCAGGCAATATTACTAAAAATCCTTCAAAAACAGAGAGTCAGTCCAGCTCAGGTTCAATATTAGAAGGTGTTTCAGCTTCACTGAAGCCTGCTATGAATAATGCTCAGAAGAAAACTATACAGTCGCCCTATGGAGACTGGAGTGATGATGATGATGTACAGCTGGTCTCAGTTCAGCCAGGCTCTCAGCAGACTTCTTCAGCTCCAGCTGCACCTTTGCAGAAAACCCTTACCTCATACCCAGGGTTCCAGCTTATGTCAAAAGGCAAAGGTCAAGAGGAAGATCCCAGAGCAATCCACAACCAGCTTACTGCTCAGCTTAAACAAAAGAAGGTAATGTTAGTGTGCTTAATTCGGTTTCTCCATCTTTCCTAGTAAAAAAAAATCTAAACTGTAATTTTATCCAAAGCTTTTTTAATATCTTATAACAATCTGTTTTCTATCTCTGCTTTTAGGCAACTCTGTCATTAGTTAATGTGTCTGCTCTGCCTGATAAAGGAGAGAGGCTGAAGAGCCAAGTGAAGCAGTTGGAAGAGGCTCTGGAATCTTTAAGCTTGACCAAGGATACTGGTGAGATACTGACTGAATGTACAGATCGGTTCACTTAACGACATCTCATTGAATGGGTTAAGTGTATAATTGAGTTCTATAGTATATACTTACAGTCATGGTGGAAGATTTTGAAATGGCAGAGCTCGCTAAACACCATCTGAGGGCATAGCTTTAAAAGGACCCACGTTTATTCCTCTTGCATAGTTACATATGCTTGTAGAATCTGTCCTAAGATGCATTGAAACTGTCCAATCAACTAATGGAGGTCATTTCGAGTCTACTTCATGTTATTCACTGTATTGTCAAAGTGGCTTTTATTAATCAAATACTAATCTGTAGGACTTTGGGAAATCATTGTTTACTCTCTTCTGAAGTGATGAAGATTTATTATTTCTGTGTTTTGTTACTACTAGACAATTAGTAAATAATATGAATTGAATTGAAATTCAATTAAATGACTGAAAGCATGCAAAGACACATTGAATAATCTGTTTACAGGGAACCAAGATGCTGAAAGTAATAGCCAGCAGAATCCCAAACCCAGTTCCAATCCGTTTAACCGTACAGACGGCACCATTCTCCTGGCAAACCCTCCAGTCCATTTTCAGCCAAACTCCTCTACTAGTTCACTGGGACTACAGCTCAGTCAGGGCTACTCACAGATGTTTGGAGGTAATTCAGTTTAATTCTCTTCTTAGAAACATGCATAATGTATACTATAGCTGTCGTTAACACTATGTCATGTTTATTTGCAGTGAATCCTCAAAACCAAGCTTTCTATGGTGGCAGGATGACCGAGGACAGACTGCTCGCTGTGCGCAATGCTACAACAGAGGCGATTGATCACCTTCACCACTCCCTGGAGTCTTGCCCTTCCACAGATACAGAGGCTCAGGATCCCAAAGGAATAAAGGTAAGGGGCAATACTTAACAATTGGGAATGTGTCTTATAGTTACATAAAAGATAAACAGAAGTGTATTATGGTAACAGTAGTAATAGATTTGGACATGATGTAAGCCTGGAATTGATCTTCTACATTTCAGGTCCAGTTGTTGCCTCATCAGAGAAGAGCCCTGGCTTGGCTTCTGTGGAGAGAAACCCAAAAACCCTGTGGGGGTATTCTGGGTATGATGTAATACATGTTAATATACTGTATAAGGTAGCATAATCAGGTTGAGCATGGCATTCATTGGACCGTGTGCCTGCACTGTTGCTAAATTTAAGAAGAAATTATTAAATAAAAGAGAGAGTTTTTATAAAGTCAAAGTTATTAAGTTCTCAAATGAAATGTCTAGTAATCTTTAGTAATTACTTTATTTTCCATTTGCATGACACCTTTATTTAAATATGGTGGAAAAAAAGGCAAAAAGATAACCTCGTAAATGGAGACGGGTGTAATTTACTCCTTGTACAGTACATCCACTTTGGAGATATAATTAATAGTTTAGCATTAGGGTAAAACATAAATAATTTTTTTTTTCAGGATTATTTAACTTAATACTCATGCAAATACGTCAATCTAATTATTTAAACGTTTTCATTAATCCAATCGATCTTTTATCTGTATCTTTTATCAATGTATCTTTTTTATATATCATTTGTTTCTTGCATCATGTAACATTCAGTTCAGTAATGAACAGTTATCTTAATGGGCTATGCTGGTGTATTTTGTTTTTTTTTTATTAATGCAGCGGATGACATGGGTCTGGGGAAAACCCTCACTATGATTGCCCTCATGCTCTCCCAAAAGAAGAAAGAAGAGAAAGACACTAAGCTGGAGGGATGGATCTCCAAAACTGGTGAGCACTCCTGCACAGTGTCGCTGGAATTTGCATGTCTGGTTATATATCTGTTTTGTTTGTCTTGTGCTTGTGTTATGTGCTAGCTTCTTCCTGTTATTCTCAGATTGGGAGTGTATGAATTTTCTACTGTATGCTATACTGTTTTTACGTATTTAAATGTAGCATATGATCTTGTTAGACTCTACGTTGGTGGCATCCCGGGGAACTTTGATCATCTGTCCTGCCTCTCTGGTGCATCACTGGAAGAAGGAGATCGAGAAGCATGTGAAGAGCAGTCGCCTGAGCGTGTATCTCTACCATGGGCCTAATCGACAGAGGAGTGCGAGCATGTAATACTGTTAAGCAAGAGGTTTTTACTTTCTCTGATTATCTGACTCTATGGCTGGCTATCACTCAACTACTTTCTTCTCTCTCTCTACTAGATTGGCAGAACATGATGTAGTGATCACAACATACACCCTGGTTTCTAAAGAGATCCCGGTTCAGAAAGAAGATGCAGAAAAGCCCAGTCAGGACTCTGAGCCTGTGGTATGATATACTAACTGCATAAATGATACAAACTATGTGTCAGTCAATGCTGTTGATTTCATGGGCAGTCTAATACCAAATTTATTTGGTATTTTTTGGGAGGCTGAAACCTCAGGAGGCTGCCTTGCACAAACTCATCAATTAAATTGTACTGAAAATACTAAGGATGGGGGAAAATCACATATAGCCACACTAACTCCAAAATCCAAAATTAATTTTATTAAAAAACTTATTTGGAAAAACATTTGGGAAAAAAGTAACTTTTTTCCCCATCATGCTGCAGGTGGTGCACTAAACACTAAAGTTAATTTAGGATTGTAACAAAATCTGAATTATTTTTTTATTAAATTTTTTTTACTGTACCATATATTTCCTTTTTGGTTCCTAAAATAAACCTGCATTTGTAAACTAATAAAAATTTGCCCACACATTCCCTCTGTGCCTAGGGCTCTGAGCTGCCACCTCTCCTGCGTGTAGCCTGGGCTCGTGTGGTCCTTGATGAGGCCCACAATGTCAAGAACCCCAAAGTGCAGACCTCCATGGCTGTGTGTAAGCTGCGGGCCAAAGCACGCTGGGCTGTCACAGGCACGCCCATCCAGAACAACTTGCTGGATATGTACTCGCTGCTGAAGTATAACTCGCTCTGTACCCTTGTGCAGTTTTAATGCCATTAATCACTGAATGCTTTCATGGTAACAATGTTATTTAATGCTTAAATGTGTTGTAGATTTTTAAGATGTTCTCCATTTGATGAATACAAGTTGTGGAAGGCTCAGGTAGACAATGGCTCTAAAAGGGGAGGAGAGAGACTGAACATTCTCACCAGGTCCCTGCTGCTGCGCAGGACCAAGGACCAGCTGGACTCTACAGGCAAGCCTCTGGTGCGTATTTTAATTTTAACTGTGGAGGTTTTAGTTGAGGTTAATGAAGAATAGCTTCACAGAGTTAAGCAGTAATGGATTGCGATAGATTTTAGCGAACAAACAAATCTCTAATCTACAAATACTCTCCTATATATTGTAAGTAGCTTTATTAAGCTATATAATCCTCTCTTCCACTCTCTGGATGTTCACGGGAACGACTGCAGTGGGCTCAGAGCCACCACAACCGGGATCTTCAATCACAGACACATGGCCAGGGACACGTACTGTATTTTGCTTGAAGTCTTCTGATACTGTCAATCGGTTTTACACCTTCATTCACAACAAATTTCAACACAAGTTCCGGTTTGACTTGAACGCACCTCATACTTTTATAAATACTGAGATTTGTAAACATACTCCTTTATATCCAGAAGCAATTTAAAGGTCAGCAAATGTTGACCATGTCCACCCTGTTGTGGCCCCCGCATTAGTTTTACCCAGTGGGGGAACAAAAATGGCATTGACCATATTCTGCACACACACATGGTAGATCTGAAAGAAATGTCATGTATGTACATTATACAGTATGAGAAAGTTCGTAGACATCTGACCATCACACCCCACCCATGTGTATATTTTACATTATGCTTTGTGGCAGCACTGTGGAGAATAACTGCTCATGTGTGCGATGCTCAAGCAGCCATATAGTGTAACCGTTAATTAATATTTGTAATAAGTAAAGCTTAACATCTCTGTTTTTGTTCTGTGGTAGGTGGCTCTGCCTGACCGAAGCTGTCAAGTTCACAGGGTTAAACTGTCTCAGGATGAGCAGTCTGTTTACGATGTGGTGTTTGCACAGTCCAGGTAAGGTTAAACACATTATAAACCTCCCTGGCAATAAAGCCACACACTACATCAAATATCGAGTGAAGTTTAGTTTCCCCTCAGGTCCACTCTCCAGTCCTATCTAAAGAGGCATGAAGGAAAAGACAGTAAACAAGGACATGGTGGCAATCCCTTTGAGAAAGGTTCAGAGAATTTTCTTTTCTTTATTTTCTTTCTTTCTTTCTTTTTAACTTTTATCTGCATCAGAATTCAAGTTCCAGTCTTATCCGCTTCTGAGCTTTCTATGTATGTTCCAGTTGCGCAGGAGTTCGGGATGTCCCAGCGGGATTCTGTGTCATCTTCTCAGCAGCCTCAGGTTTCTAGCACCATCCATATCCTGTCCCTGTTGCTGCGCCTCAGACAGTGCTGCTGTCACCTATCCTTGCTGAAGAAGGTCACTTTCTCACACACACATTTTGTGAACACACAGTACCTTGTTGGTCAGTTTTAACATGCGCATGTTTCTCATATGTTAATTGTTTAGACGCTGGATCAGTCTGAGCTGCAGGGAGATGGGATTTCTCTGTCTCTGGAGGAGCAGTTGTGTGCTCTGTCTCTGTCTGAATCCTCTGACTCGGACACCAAAGCCACCGTTTCCCTCAATGGCAGCCGTTTCCGTTCCGAGATTTTTGAGGCGAGCCAAGAAAGCACTAAGGTAAGATTTTTCTTCCAAGTACTTTGGGCAAAAATAATCAATATTTTCAATCTGATTTGACGTTGCATTGCATTTCTTGTCCGTCAGATTTCAGCCGTCCTCACAGAGTTAAAAGAAATCCGTAAGAAAAATCAGAAAAGGTAGGCATTCTCTTTACAGTCCTGTTATCTCTGATTAATATACAGTGTATTGATCATTGCATTTCTTGATGGTACGACATGAGACTAACAGGAGTGTGTGTTGGCAGTGTGATTGTGTCCCAGTGGACGAGTATGCTGCACATTGTAAGCATTCACTTAAAGAAGCTGGATCTGAACTACAGTGTCATTGATGGTACAGTGAACCCTAAGCGACGCATGGACCTGGTGGAAGAGTTTAATACTAACCCCAAAGGACCTCAGGTGTGTTTCTCTGCAGGGCAAAGACAAAGCTTTAGAGAGGCTGAACTCTAAATGAGGGGCATTAGGGCCATAACAGCAAGCCAGAGGCTAATTATTAAAAGATCATTAGAATGTTATGTACCCAAACTGGATTTTAAAATTAAAAAGAATTATAAGGCATGTGTGTGAATGAGGCATTATCTGAAAATTTTTGTGTCACAGGTAATGCTCGTGTCCTTATGTGCTGGAGGAGTGGGTATTAATCTGACAGGTGGAAACCATCTGTTCCTTATAGACATGCACTGGTAAGACGTTCTACAAATCTATTAGCTTTTGCAAAGACTGATACTGTAGCATAGTTCTGTTCCCTAATCTAATTGGTTAGAGATTATTTCAGTAGAAACAAAGCTATGAAGGAACAGTACAAATAAATGCTATATACCTTCACGCATGTGTAATCGATGGCATAACATGCGATGCAGGAAGTCCTCTCGGTTTTCTGCCAGACACATTTTGACACAGTACTCCGTGTTAAACAGCTGTCTGGTGCCTACCTTATTGGTACGACTCAGAGGCATCCCAGCATGTTTGAATCCCCATATATTGAGGAACACATTGTACGTCGTGTACGTCAAATTGCTTCGCCCTAGCGAGAGTTATTACATAAGATTTTGGGCCTGAAATGAATCACCCTGTACTTTCGAATGAATACCCTGGTGCTATTGTAAAATAACCCCCACTTGGGTAGTATAGAACAGCATTCCTTGTTGCTTTTTTTTTTTTTTTTTTTCTTGTCTTCCTTTATATCTGTCCAGTTGGTAGTAGGGAGAAAACAGTGTAGCTTTGGGTAATTTAGGCATTGGATTTCATGACAGCATAAATTCTATTTAGTGTGTAATTTGTTGTTCCTTAATGCTTGTTCATTAGACTCCCCTATTCTATTAAACTGTTGTAATTATGGGCTGTTGGGGCAGAGGAAATGGATATCAGTTTCTTAAAGGACTTTGCAGTGAATTTTAAATGACTGTGTTTAAAAAGAATTTAAGAAGAAGATACTTTTACAGGAATCCTGCACTGGAAGACCAGGCCTGTGACAGGATCTACAGAGTGGGACAACACCGTGATGTCACCATTCACAGGTGAGCCTTACATTTCCTGTGTTCTTGTAACACATTACATGTTTTTTATTAGTAAAGATATTGTTATTACTGTGATTTGAGGCATTTTTTTTTTTTTATAAAATGTAAAAAAAAAAACATGATAAATTAATTTTCAGATAGGATCATATAAAACCATTTTTTCATGACATTTAATACTTCTTATCTCCGGATGCATCATTCTTTTTTGTAAAAATGCAGAGGCGTTTGTTTTTTATCAGATAAAAAGAAATTTGCTAAATATAATTTAATTTCCTTTTATGTTGTGTCCATAACTTTATTGACTTCAAATATTTGAATGATCTTAATTGTCTTTTAGATTTCACATAGAAAGACATAAACCTGGAAAAGTGTATTATTCTAAAATGCAAAATTGTTCAGGTATTGCAACATGAATTTGACATGGTTACGGACGCTACGGATTTTTTGCTTGACAAAATTCTTAATTTTGCACGGAATGCTTTAATTTAAGCAACATTTTTTTATAGGTCATATGCTTATAGAAGTTTATCTCAATTTTAGTATCAATACTCATAGAAATATAAATAATTTGTATTTGAAATTATTATAGTTTGAAGCAAGACAGTATAACGCTGAACAATGGCCATTTTTGGGCACGTAAAAAAAAATCATCTCTGCAAAACAGCTGAAATTTACAACTTTTAAGAAAGCAAGATTAGTCACTTCCATGTTGCAAAAACTTCAGAAGTAGCTCCTTCGGCACACGTATTTTCTGTATTATATGTAGAACATAAAGAAATAAAATCAGCACCAATACTGTTTTAACCTTTTTGCATGAGCATGAATTTTAGATATGTTAGTCAAGCACATGGTGGCTTGATTAATAATAAATCACTGTTGCCAAAACTCAAAAGCATATCTTTACAGGTTTGTGTGTGAGGGTACAGTGGAGGATAAAATCTCCTCTTTACAAGAGAAGAAGAAGGAGCTGGCCCAGAAAGTCCTGTCTGGAACTGGGTCCTCTTTCACCAAACTCTCATTGGCAGACCTCAGGGTTATCTTTGGTGTGTAACCTCTGATCAACACTGATTGTTGGGTTACGCCTCGCACTTTTATCAATGTGTTACACATGCATGATTGCCTTGTACCAATGCCTGAACTGTATCATAATGTTTCTTTTTAAATTTTAAATAAATGTTTCCTGACTGAAACAATAATAATAAACCACTGTTTCTTGGGGAACTTGACTACTACTGAATATTCTGAAGGTGTAGTTTCAGAACCAGTCCACCGTTTTCAGTCTCCATAAAGTATGAGGGGAGATAGCGTTACAAATAATATAATACACTTCTGAGAGTAAAAACTACCTTCATTTCTTTATATAATCTCCTGCTACACTAATGCACTTATCCCAGCATTTCACTAGTGCAATCAATGGTTTGGAAGTATCAAAGATTATGAGGATCATTAGGAATGTACAGGGCAGTATTTTTTAAAAGCTTACAGCTTATAACTAGGAGAGTGATTCTACAGAAAGAAAATTTTAATGCCCTTAAAACTGGAAATAAATATGCATTACAGGCTTAAATTAGGGCTGGGCGATACAGAAAAAAAATTATCACGATATAATGTTTCATATCATTCGGTATAGGTAATTATTGAATATTTATTAATGAAGACCAGTAGAAAAAAAGTTTGAATTTAACCACTTTATTTTAATTTACCAACATTACTAAGGCAAATTATTTTAATAGTCAAAAACAAAAAAAAAATTGAACAAAAATATCTTGTCTCTTATGTCCTATAATAAACTAAATCTAAGTGTTGAAGAGACTCTTAAACGTAATAAATAAAATGTTACAAAGTGTGTGCAATTGTAAAGAACAATAAAGCAAACTTTGAGGGAGATCAACATCTGTAAGATGTCAATAATAACAATATACAGTAAACCTCAAACTCTGTGAACAAAACAAATTATAAGAATCAAATATGAGCTTTCGAGTAGAGGAACCAACCATCATTATTCACCTATACCTGTACATTGCAACATCATAAATTGCGAGCAAGAAAGACAAGTTGGTTCCCTCTATCTCTGGATTTAATGCTGTGATTGTGACGACATTACCCCCTGTGCTAAAAGTTCTTGCTGAGGGGTTGCTGGTGGCTGGGATGCACAAGGATTTTTTTGCAAGTTTGCTCACTATTGGGAAGTTGCGTTCATGTAGCACTACATCCAAAGAAACTATATGTGGATGATTATGCAACTATTAATTAACTTTACTCAGTAAAGATAGCTGAGTGTAATCGGTGGCCAAAACACCGCGACGAGTGCAGTTGTTGAGTGAAGCGGCTCACCATATTCGCCCCGCTGTCAGTCGTGATGCACATGTGGAGCAGCGCATCAGCTAGGGTTTGTGCAATAAATTCACCCGTGGTGTTTCCGGGAAAATATGCGGTGTCTAAGCATTTACTCTTTAGATTCCATTTGTCATTAAAATGTGACATCAGACATTAAGCTGATGTACGTGTCACACGTGCGGCTTGTCCAGACGGCAGCTCGCTCTCCACTGCTTTCCTACACTTTGTAGTAATTCTTTGGCAATGTAGTACGCGATCGCGTGGGTTATATCATTGTATCGCTTGGAGGATTTTTTATAAGGATTACCGAGTACCTCTCCATCGCACAAGCAAGTTGCTTGTGTTTCCATACTTGGCCGGGATGATTTTTTTTTTCTTCAAAGCTTACACACAACATTGTTCTGGTGTTGATCAGAAGAAAAGAAACCAAAAAAAAACTGGTGAGCTGATGCATCATTTTTGATTCACAAGCTCATCCGTACTGCGCGGCACGGCACTCAATTTCGCGTGTGTTATACTGACATGAGTTGGTGATGACACAACGCGGAGTGGCTGCGCAAGCTTATTGGCTGTTTCCTGGTCACGCGTGCCACGCTCATTCATCGAGAGATCTGATAGGCTGTTGAGATTAAGGCAAGGCGCATGCTCAGTCAGCCAGCCGCGTTTTAATAAGCGCTTCATACCGAATGTCTTTGTTATCGTTATCGACAATGGTCTACCGTCAGTAAATACCGATACCGTTTTATCGCCCAGTCCTAGCTTAAATACTTTTTAAGTCTGGCTAATATTTCTCTATTTTAAAACAAATATTGTAACTGTGCTGTATATAAAATATAAAACTGTATTGTAAAATAAAAAACTATTTGTATTGCTTGTGTCCCAGGTTTCAATTTTATAATAGAAGCAGTTAAACCCAGGGCTCTTTCGTTTTTTTTTCAAGGGTCTGTTCAACATCTAAGTTCAAGATGTTTCAGTGCCAAAAGTTGTGAGAATGACACAAATATTAGTTTTCACAAAGTTTGCTGCTAAACTGCTTTTAGATCTTTGTTTCAGTTGTTTCTGTGATGTACTGAAATCTAATTACAAGCACTTCATACGTTTCAAAGGCTTTTATCGAGAATTACATGACATTTATGCAAAGAGTCGGTATTTGCAGTGTTCGCCCTTCTTTTTCAGGACCTCTGCAATTCGACTGGGCTGCTCTCAATCAACTTCTGGGCCAAATCCTGACTGATAGCAACCCATTCTTTCATTATCACTTCTTGGAGTTTGTCAGAATTAGTGGGTTTTTGTTTGTCCCCCGCCTCTTGAAAATTGACCACAAGTTCTCAATGGGATTAAGATCTGGGGAGGTTCCAGGCCATGGACCCAAAATTTCAACATTTTGGTCCTAGAGCCACTTAGTCATCACTTTTGCCTTATGGCACGGTGCTCAATCATGCTGGAAAATGCATTGTTCTTCACCAAACTATTGTTGGATTGTTGGAAGAAGTTGTTGTTGGAGGGTGTTTTGGTACCATTCTTTATTCATGGCTGTATTTTTGGGCAAAATTGTGAGTGAGCCCACTCCCTTGGATGAGAAGCAAACCCACACATGAATGGTCTCAGGATGCTTTACTGTTGGCATGACACAGGACTGATGGTAGCGCTCACCTTTTCTTCTCCGGACAAGCCTTTTTCCAGATGCCCTAAACAATCGGAAAGAGGCTTCACCCGAGAATATGACTTTGCCCCAGTCCTCAGCAGTCAATTCGCCATACTTTTTGCAGAAGATCAATCTGTCCCTGATGTCACAAAAGTCTTCGCCTCACTGTGCCTGCAGATGCGCTCACACCTGCCTGCTGCCATTCCTGAGCAGCTCTGCACTGGTGGCACTCCGATCCCGCAGCTGAATCCTCTTTAGGAGACGATCCTGGCGCTTGCTGAACTTTCTTGGACACCCTGAAGCGTTCTTAACAAGAATTGAACCTCTTTCCTTGAAGTTCTTGATGATCCTATAAATTGTTGATTTAGGTGCAGTCTTGGTAGCCACAATATCCTTGTCTGTGAAGCCATTTTTATGCAACACAATGATGGCTGCACACGTTTCTTTGCAGATCACCATGTTTAACAATGAAAGAACAATGATTTCAAGCATCACATCCTTTTAACATGTCAAGTCTGCCATTCTAACCCAATCAGCCTGACATAATGATCTCCAGCCTTGTGCTCGTCAACATTCTCACCCAAGTTAACAAGACGATTACTGAAATGATCTCAGCAGGTCCTTTAATGACAGCAATGAAATGCAGTGGAAAGTTTTTTTTTCTCAGGATTAAGTTAATTTTCATGGCAAAGAAGGACTGAAGAATGAAGAATTCTGGAGTATATGCAAATTGCTATTATAAAAACTTAAGCAGCAACTTTTCCAATTTCCAATATTTATGTAATTCTCAAAACCTTTGGCCACGACTGTAGTAGACATGATGTGCTATTTGGCACAGTATTCTGTTGTTTATTGGTATGTGTTATTGCCTTCCTGGACCTATCCACATGTATCTATTCATAAAAGACCACTCAGTTTTGGATTGGATTTAGTTGCCAGTTTTTCTTTTCATTCATAAACATTTTTACATATTATATTAAGTCAGTAGATTACATAGTATTCTATAATTGTTTTTTCCACCCACAATAACAGGGTTTTAAAAATGTGTACTGTTCTCCAGATTTCCAAACAAATGAGAATTTCTGACATTTCTATAAGTATATAATATATATTTATATAATCAACTATAGACACACTTAAATACTTGACATATAAAAGAAACACTGTGATGGGGTCAAAAGATCAGATATTATCACAGAAATCTTTAGACTATTTCATAGTTCTTGCCTTTTAGACCTTTGCACAAATGTGATAATCTGTGTAAACAAATTAAACTCTCATGCACGCAAATATTCTGGCACCCACAGATGAGTCATTCAAAAGCAGAAATAGCAATATAATCTCGTTTTATGTCAAAAGCAGATTTTCAATCTACAGTGGGTATAGAAAATAATCCCCACCCACTTTTTAAATAATCATTTTATTGCTTTATTTTATTGTAGACTGAAATGGAGGTAGACAGTTTTTGTTTCGTCCAGCTGTACTTACATTAGTGCAACTTTTAACATCAAAGAGAGTTAAATTTGATGGTGACTGTTTGTAGACTGCAGTCTTCATCATTCCACAGATTTTCAATGAGGTTTAAGTCTGGACCCTGATTGGGCCATGCAAGACATTTACCTTTTTCTCCTTTAACCACAGTTTTGCTCTGTGCTTTGGGTCATTGTCATGTTGGAAGGTAAACATTCTTCCCATTAACTTCCAATTAATTCCCCCCACCCCCTTTTTTATTTTTATTTTTTATAATTTGCGCTTAAGTTCTTATTCAATTCACATCTACAGTGAATGCTTAACAGAACCCAATGTACATGAACAGTCTGTTGTTGCTGTTGATCTTTCAGCTACTCCCAGCAATGGGTCGCCACAGCAGACCATCCAGTCCGCACAGGTTCTGTGCCGGATGCCCTCCCTGATGCAACCCTCCCATTTTATCTGGGCTTACGACCGGCACTGCATCCAGTGACTGGGGTTTAGGCACTGGCTGGGAATTGCCACATGTCAGGCAAAACACCTACCACTGAGCCACCAGTCAAGCCAAGTCAAGTAGGCTTTTAGTTTTATTTCAACCAAATACAGTACAGTACACAGTGAAACGAAACAACATTCCTCCAGGACCAAGGTACTACATAGATGCCTGTACATCAACTACAATTGATGTGAACAATCTACTGATTCATTAATCAGTTTAGATTAATGCTCATTTATAATAAAGCTCTTTAAACTGCTTATCAAGTGGGTAATCCTGTTAAAGCTCTGGTTAAAGCTTTGTCTGGAGTTTGCATCCGCTATACACTGTATATATATAAAATAGCCTACTCATTTTGGTTCAACCAGCCTCAATTATTTTCACAAAAGAGTTAAATTTATGTACAATTATGTATATATTATGAATTTAAAGCTGTCACGAGAACAGGAAAGTTGTACACACTTTTTAAAAACAAATATTCTTACTGTAATACTGTAACAATTCACATTTATTTACAATCCTGCTGATTGTAAATAGATGTAATAATAAAACGTACCAGAAGATGGCGACAGATAAAGCGTGATTGGTTTGCTGGGTTGAGGGGGCGTGGCCTGGTGCGGCTGCTGTCCGGGAAGTAACTCTGTTTATAATAAGACTTTCAGTTCCGACTGTAAGTGGAGAAATCAGCGTCGACAAACGATTAAGACTTTGTGATTTATTCCGAGTGTGAGGTAAATCACAGCTTTATATCGTTAAAAAAAACACACATTTTTATTGTATTGAGTTAATTTTGGACGTATTTAGATGTATTTAAATGAATGCTGTACGACTCCGTTTAGCTTTAAAGCTTTCTCGGTAACAAGTTAAATATTTTAGAGGAAAGTGTCCTTAAATGTACTCATGTGTACTTGTAGAAGCAGAATATGGAGTACAACAGTGACGGTGCGGTTGTGTTTTTCTCCCCGCAGGCCCGCACCAAAGACTCTTACCCTCGGCTCTGTCCCAATCCGACACACGCCCGTAAACGTAGGGTACCTATCAAGTGTGTGGTAGTCAGCTATTTGGAATGTAGCCCTTGATTTATTTCCCGTTGTTTTTGTAACTTGCGCGTCAACACATCACGGACACCCAGTGCACAGAAAAACATCCGTGTTGATTTATCTACCTGTCTTTATCTCTCTCTCTCTCTCTGTCTCCCACAGTAATGGCTGTGTTCAGTGACTGTTCTGTGGTTCTGGACCTGAAAAACATCCCCTATAAAGAGAAAAGAAAGCTTATGAATGCTCTGTTGGACAATGGAGGAAATATATCATATATAGTGAACCAGAAGGTATGCTGTTTTTTTTTCTTTCTTTTTTTTCTTTTCCTTTTTCTGGTCTCATACCACTGTTATATCCACTTAATCTCTCAGCCTATAGAGTTGTGCTTTTTAAAGTTTACTATTGAGTAACTAGAACGAATTAATCAGTAACTGTACTGCAGAGTGACGCTCGGTGTCAAAATCAGAGTCGCATGCGTGATACATGATACTCGGCGCTCGTAAACTAATACTTGCTCAGTTTCCAATTAAAATTTTATTAAAAATCTTTGCTCGGTTTGCGAAACACTCGTAAACCACGTTACCTGCAATAAGAGGTTCCACTGTAATATATATATATATATATATATATATATATATATATATATATATATGTGTGTGTGTGTGTGTGTATATATATATATATATATATATATATATACTGTATGTATAAAACTCTGTATCTGCTATAACATTATGACCAGTAGGACTCCCTCTATTCTCCCACCATAACAGTGATGCTCCGTGTGTTCTGACACCTTTCCATCACAACCAGCATTAACCTCTTCACTATCTTGATCTACACTAGCACTTCTATTTGATTGGACTACATGCGCCAGCCTTTGCTGTCCATGTGCATCAGTGAGCCTTGGCCACCCATGACCCTGTTGCCAGTTTACTTTCCATGAATCACTTTTGGTAGGTCCTACCAGTGTCGACCAGGGACAACCCAGAAGAGCTACAGTTTTGGAATTGCTATATATCCATCACAATTTGGCCCTTGTCACAGTGTGCTTGCCCATTTTTTCTGCTTTCAACCTCAGGAAAAAGCTTCAATTGCTGCCTAATATATCCCACCTGCTTCCAGTCACAATTATACTGAATATTGAAAAGATATTGAAAATGTAACTACTGTATTAAGGGCCAAATTGTAATGTCTAGACAACTGGGGGAGAGCACCTCCAAAACTGCAGCTCTTGTGCGATGGGATGTTCCCAGGCTGCAGTGGTCAGGACGTACAAAAGTGATCGATGGAATGAAAACCGGTGAACTGGCGACAGATTCGTGGGCAGACGAGGCTTACTGATGCAGGTGGGAAGTGAAGGCTGGTCCGTGTAGTCTGATCCAGTAGAAGAGCTACTGTAGCTCAAATGCACAAAAAGGTTAATGCTGTTTCCAATAGAAAGGTGTCAGAACACACAGATCATTACTGTTTTTGTGGCAAAAGGGGAAACTCGATATTAGGCAGATAGTTATAATGTTATGCCTGATGTTTATACTGGATATATAAATAATGAAGTGGTTTATGTTTGTATTGCATCCAGAAATTAAAATCAGACCTGTATCTGTTCTTTCTAGTGCTCGTTTGTGGTTACGAACAGTTTGGAGAACTTAAGCAGCAGCAGGTGGAGGAGCGCTCAAAAACACCAGACACCCGTGGTCAGTCCGCAGTATGTGTGGACCTGCCTGAAGGAAGGACTTCTGCTACCTGTCCAAGAGCATGTCTTAAACCCACTGAGCTCAGACCTCACACCTGAACAAGGTTTACACCCTGGTATTACACTCTTTAACAAGATATAGAGTATACAGTATCTATCAGCCTTTGTGACTGCCGACATGTTTATTTAGACCTGATTGATGCATGAGTTGTTGAATGTTAAAAAGAGACTGGGAGCGTTGTGGACAAAAGAGCTGTTTGTAACTGTGACAGGTTGATCAGTGTTATTTGTTTTGTTCATTTTAGACATTTCTCTTTTTGCAATATGACTAATGTAACTAGAGAAGTTGGTGTGTGAGTCACCGAGCACTCGGTGTTGTAAACTCTTGTGGTAATTGGTGAAACATTAAACAGAAATGTGAAAGGTTTTAATTATGACGAGCTGAAAACTTTTCCTGAACTCCGAGCAGGGCTGAAGTGCAGACACCAGTTCCAGCCCATTCATGATCAGAAAGCTGCAGTTCAGGTGAAGGATGGGACGTACCTGGGCCAATTCAGGTGTGCTCATATTTACAGCATCTCTTTCAGGTGGTGGACAGTGCTTTAAACTCAGTAGATGAAATTATGCTTTACACTGATAAATCATATTTTGCAGATTGTACAAGGAAAATGATAACGATATACCAGAATTTCCTTCAGAATTCCAAGTTGCCAAGTACTCCATTTTGGCCAAGGTGAATTAAACAATGCTGTTCACCCAGTGTAGAAATCTTATTCAAACTTTGAAAGTATTTCAAACTAGTTGAGCAGCCTGCGGAAACCTGCATTTCTGTGTTAATCAACGTGTGTGTATGTTGTAGGCTCATCTAAACACATGGTCGGTTCTGGAGCTCCAGAGTGCTAAAGGCCAAGCGGGACGACAGTATCGTGTTGTGAGCTCCGTCGTATATGAGAGAGAGGTGCAGTCACAGTATTTACCTAAAGAGGGTCTGGGTTGTACATCTTACGCTGTAATACACTTTTTATTTTATCTTGGTGAATTACGTTTTTGCAGAAGAGTGTAACTTTGGATAAGCAAGTGCACAGCTGTAGTTCTGAGGATGCTCTGGAGGCGTATCTGATGCTGAGGAAGGACCTCCAGGTCCAAGGCTTCACTCAGACACAGACACTTCCCCCATGGGCTGAAAAGCTGATCTCATACAGCCTCCAGCAGGTCAGTCCCACACAGCATAACTCTGTTTCTTTTTTCTGTGTTGTTAATAAGAGACACTGACACTCTTCTATTACAGCGTACTAAATCACTATAAAGTTCTGTTACTCGTATTATTAATAACATTGAAGTAAATCAGCTATATTCTTATTTTGCTTTGTCTGCTTATTTAAAAACGGATTTCATGTTGTCACAATACCATTTTGTTTCTTTTATTACTGATGCTATACTTTTGCTACTCTGAGCGAGATAAAGTTGGCACAGCAGAGTCTGAAGTAGAGATTAGATATACAGTATCATAATATAGAATCAGATCAGTCATATTGCTGGATAATATTTCACGTAAGAGGAAAAAAATGCTCCCTTTATACTGTAGAGATGAGACAATAAAAAGGTAATTGCCAAATCTCTTTGTACACAATCAGGTGTGTTATTCGACTTTGACTAATTTCTGATGTGGGCAAAGAGAAGATTGTTATGACTTGTTTACTAGCGTGGGAGGCATATACTGTACTGTAAGTGATGGAAAAGTGTCTGCGGTTAGGTAACAGTCTGTGTGACATCATGGAGGACATTTCAGTACTATGCAAATTTTAAAGTTAAGTAGGCTTTGTACTACTGCAGAGAGGCCTTTTGTCACTCTGTATTTCTTTTATAGACATAGCAGGGGAATAAACTCAAAGCTTGCTACAGGGTTTTAGAGCTCGCCAATTTTTTACACTACCTAAATATTTTCATATTATACTTCAAGTCCACACTTTGATGCTGCTTTGTCTTTAAGCCTGGTCTTTGATCACAACAAAAAAGTGCATCACTTTCGATCAATTGTTTTCAACTAGCAATTTAGCTAGCAACTTCACTCTTCATGTTGTTTTCTCACTACATCACACACAATGTCATCACTATCAGTATTGTGTTTAATTAGACAGGTTTATATTAGCCAGGGTGTACATACATTTGCATAATAAAACTACAATGGAACCTCGACAAACTTAATCAGTTCTTAAGATGTAATTTCGTATTGCAAAAATGCATTTTACCATAGGAAATAATTTAAATGCAGACAATCCGAAACCAGCCACCCCAACGGCACTATACGGTAATTATATTTTTGCATTTAAAGCAATCAATACATTCAGAAAAGACATGTAAATTAAGTAAAATATGAAATAAATAAATATGAAATTAAACCTTAATTTATTTATTTTTTTTGGCACAAGTTGCTTTAAAAATGAAAATGGCTCCCTTTTTTTCTTGCTAGGTCTTGGCTAATCATCTTGGTACCCATAGTTCTATGTCCTGAATACACTAAATCTTGCACAAATTGCCAAAAAAAAAAAAGTAAAAAAAAAAAATTGTAACTTTTCTTGACTTGGTTTTACACTGACATAAAAAAGTTTTAAATGGCTCCTGGTCATACGCACAACTTAGCCTGTGTTCGGTTCGCTCAGTTCGGTTGTTTGCCAAAAATGCATGCCAAGGTAAATTTCTTGCAAAATTTCAGTTCTTAAGGCGAAAAAATTCAGGTGGCGGTGCATTCTTTTACCACGCTATTCAAGGTCCGTTGTATTGTTTTTTTGTTGTTGTTGTTGTTTGTGTGTTTTTGTTAGTATTGTAACATTTTCAAAACTCTAGTACTGTGATATTTTATTAGTTCCAAAATTAGTGCAACACTAGTACTGTATATAATCTAATTTTCAGAACCATGTGTGATTGACAGCTTCTGTTGGAGGAGAAGCTGAACTGTAGCACAGTCTCACAGGAAGTGGGTACCTTTGTGGAACTCATATGGACGGAAGCTCTCGGATCACTTAGCAGCATCCTGACTGTCCCTGTTACCAGCATCAGTCTCAATGACGTAAGACTCAAGGACAAGACTAAAAGAATATATATATTTACACATATATATATACATATACATATATATACATATGTGGACAAAATTGTTGGTACCCTTCGGTCAATGAAAGAAAAACTCACAATGGTCACATAAATAACTTTAATCTGACAAAAGTAATAATAAAAAAAAATTATATGAATGTTAACCAATGAAAGTCAGACATTGCTTTTCAACCATGCTTCAACAGAATAAAAAAAAATAAAATAAACTCATGGAACAGGCCTGGACAAAAATGATGGTACTCCTAGAAAATACTGAAAATAATGTGACCAAAGGGACATGTTAATTCAAGGTGTGTCCACTAATTAGCATCACAGGTGTCTACAATCTTGTAATCAGTCAGTGGGCCTATATATAGGGCTCCAGGTAGTCACTGTGTTGTTTGGTGACATGGTATGTACCACACTCAACATGGACCAGAGGAAGAGAAGGAAAGAGTTGTCTCAGGAGATTCGAAAGAAAATTATAGACAAGCATGTTAAAGGTAAAGGCTATAAGACCATTTCCAAGCAGCTAGATGTTCCTGTGACTACAGTTGCACATATTATTCAGGAATTTAAGATCCATAGGACTGTAGCCAACCTCCCTGGACGTGGCCAAGGGAGGAAAATTGATCACAAATCAAAGAGACGGATAATCCGAATGGTAACAATAGAGCCCAGAAAGACTTCTAAAGAGATCCAAGGTGAACTTCATGCTCAAGGAACATCAGTGTTAGATCGCACCCTCCGTCGTTGTTTGAGCCAAAGTGGACTACATGGAAGACGACCAAGGAGTTGAAAACAAATCATAAAAAAGCCAGACTGGAATATGTTGACAAGCCACAAAGCTTCTGGGAGAAAGTCCTATGGACAGATGAGACAAAAATTTTACTTTTTGCCAAGGCACATCAGCTCTATGTTCACAGAAAAAATGAAGCATATCAAGAAAAGAACACTGTCCCTACTGTGAAACATGGAGGAGGCTCTGTTATGTTCTGGGGCTGCTTTGCTGCTTCTGGCACAGGGTGTCTTGAATCTGTGCAGGGTACAATGAAATCTCAAGACTATCAAGAGATTCTAGAGAGAAATGTGCTGGCCAGTGTCAGAAAGCTGGGTCTCAGTCGCAGGTCATGGGTCTTGCAACAGGACAATGACCCAAAACACAACAGCTAAAAACACCCAAGAAAGGCTAAGAGGAAAACATTGGACTATTGTAAAGTGGCCTTCTACCCTTCAAACCGGAAACAACTGGAGCAGCTTGCTCATGAGGAGTGGGCCAAAATACCTGCAGAGAGGTGCAGAAGTCTCATTGACAGTTACAGGAATCGTTTGATTGCAGTGATTGCCTCAAAAGGTTGTGCAACAAACTATTAAATTTGGGGTACCATCATTTTTGTCCAGGCCTGTTCCATGAGTTCATTTTTTTAAATAATTCTGTTGAAGCATGGTTGAAAAGCAATGTCTGACTTTCATTTGTTAACATTCATAGAATTCTTATTTATTATTACTTTTGTCAGTTATTTATGTGACCATTGTGAGTTTTTCTTTCATTGACCGAAGGGTACCAACAATTTTGCCCACGTGTGTATATATAATAGAGAGATAGAGCTAAAGATAAAGCTAAAGATAAAAAGCTATTAGACTCACTAAACATTTTAATTGTATATAGAGGATGACTGATTCATGACACACACAAACGCATGTGTGTGTGTGCTCTGTGATTTGTGCTGCTGCAGGTGAGCAGGGTGGAAGGATTACTGCTGCAGGTTCAGAAGAGTCAGTGTGAGGATGAAGTAAAGGGTCTGCTGGAGGAAGTCAAGACTCTGCTGCCTCTTCGAATAAGAGAGCCAGACTCAAAAAACAAGCTGGTCTCCCAGAAACTAGATCTTTGTCAGGTAATATTAATAACAATATTGAAAACATCACATATATTCTGTATATATTTAATGAACTACTCGGTGTGTTTATTTTGATCAGTTGCACGCTCATGAATTGTTTTGTAATTGCTGCTATAATGTAGTTAGTATCGTATGCAGTATTGTAAACTCTGATGTATCCATATCGACACCCTCAGCTGATCAGAGATATTCTGAACATGACGGAGACGACTTTGGGAAACCCAAGTCCATCTTCTCTGGGGAAATATCGTGCTCTGAGGTGTAGTATAGAGCAGGTGCCACCTCAAAGTCCAGAGTTTCTGTCTGTCTCTCAGCTTCTGGAGGATAGGTAAGTCCACTCTAAACTCCACAGCTATTGTTCACTGGACTAAATACATTTCACTTTTATGGATATTGGTCTTCTAATGTGCACATTATTTAAATATTTAAGTTTAAATAATGTTTCAAATGTTGTCAGAATTCTATATTTAATATTTGAATAGTTTGACAGCAAAACAAGATAAATAAATCTTTTGGACTTTCATTTATTTTGGCCCATTTTATTTTTTCCCGCATACATGCTTATCCATAACTAACCATTTTTGGTTGAAAATTGTTATATGTTATTCTTTTGAAGCTTTGAACCGTCACTAGCACTGATTTTGTTGTGTTTTGGAGCCCTGATGCACTTCAGTGTTTAAGTAATAATGATGCATTTCAATATTTAAATAATATCGTGGTACCTTAGTCTGTGAGTGTTTTACAAGATGAGCAAAGTTTTTAAATAAATTGTAACTCAGTAAACGAGCAAGGTCTTGAAATACGAGCAGTATTGTGGGTAATCGTCTTCCATGCTCTGTGTCAGTGCGCCTGTCAACATCTGTGCACAAATTTACTGTTTACTATATTGTGACCATGTGTGTACACATAAAAAAAATAAAAATATTTTGTGTGTGTGTGCGCGTGCTTGTGTGATTGAGAGTCTCTGTCGGTAAAATGGTGTTTGTGTGTGTGAAAGTCATCCTACACAGTAGCCCACTTTCTCCTCGTCTCCTCTCTCTGGCTCTGTCGGTAAGGTGGTGTGTGTGTGTGTGAAACACACTTTACTGTGAAAGTCGTCCTACACAGTAGCCCCCACCTTCCTCCTCTTCTCCTCAATGATCCTCGTCACCCACGATTCTTTTCAAAGATGAAGTGCATCCATTTTATATGAATATTGTGGAATAAATCGGCGGTGTTTCCATTATTTCTTACGATGACATTTGGCTTTGATATACGAGGGCTTTGATATACAAGCACGCTTCCGGACCTAATTATGCTTGTAATTCCCAAGTTTATCTATACAATGTTTCCATGTAGTTAATTAAAATTATAAAAGGAGGAAAGTGTGAAGAAAGTGGTTTTTATATACTATTGTCGCACATATTATTAATAGTGAGTAATATTTCTGAAAGAAAATTAAGCAAAAGGTGAAAATGAGGTACGCGTGTTGTTTGTAGAAACGTTTAGGACAGACTGCCCACACTGTTATTTTAAAGTGATCATATTGGATTTGTCTAAATTTCTTTATTTTGGAGTTATAGCATTTTTCAGTATCATACAAAATGTACATTGATATAACCAAAACTATTTCACATCCCATTTTGTCATTTGTGGATTTTAACACTATTGTGACCCAGAGAAATAATACACATTATATTTTCTAACATATTGCAATACTTCTTGCTTAATTTTATCTCAAAACTGAAAATGAACTGTGACTGAAAATGGAGTTTTGTCATTTTGCTGTCAAAGCGTTCCTTTTAGGCAGCAAACTGAAGTATTATTGTCCATCTTTCCAAAGCTACATTGTGTAAATCTTGAATAATTCTGCAGGCCAGCTCAGATCCAGCAGATCCTTCGTGTGAGTAGAGGCACAGAGCTTCATATGTTTAGGAATGATCTCGGCAACGTCAAGTCTCTCCTCCATTCTACTGCCTCCAGCAGCCTGGTCGGAATCCTGTCTCGGTGAGAATCTCTTTAGTTTTTTTAAATCATGCATATCCAGGACTGACACAACAGTACCTCAAAGTGATCTTGAATTTTGTTTGTATTTCCAGAGGTTTGTTACTGCCCAGGGTTGGAGTGGAGCAGCATGGGATCGAAAGAACAGACATCGGGAATCTGGGAAGTGGCATCTACTTCAGTGACTCGTTAAAGTCAGTGTGTTTTCATGTTGTTATTTAAAATTATAAAAGAAAGGAAGTACGTACAGGGGGCAGGGTTATATACTATAATGTCACATATATTAGGTGTTTAATGCCCCAGTTTCTGTTCTGACCCTGTGTTCCAGCACGTCGGTGAAGTATTCCAAACCCAGTGTGACTGACGGCTGTCGGCTCCTGCTGGTGTGTGAGGTGGCTCTGGGCCAGTGTCAAGATCTGCATAAAAGGGATTTCAGTTTGACCTGCGCTCCTGAGGGCTATGACAGTGTGCATGGAGTCCGTCGTACACAAAGAAAACATTCTGATTTCGAGGTACATCTTAAGCGTAAACTGTGTCTCTTAAGAGGAAAAATTGTAGAGTTACTTCTGAAACTTTGCATTATGTTTGTGTCTGTGTTGCAGGATGATGAATATGTGGTCTATAACACAGACCAGATCAGGCTGAAATATGTCGTTCAGTATTTTCTAAATGAGGACGAAGTGAAGGACTTTCAGCCTCATGTGGACACAACACTAGCGCCTCTAGATTTAGATTCATCTTCTCACCTCCGTGAGTGGTTTAGGAGTACTAATCTATTGTATAGACATGACTGTATATGTGTATACATACACAGTGATTTTAGTAGAAGCTGTTATATTTGTTTTATAATGATGCATAATGCAACCACATCATGTGCAAGATGAGCATGTGCACGGTTATGACCCATATCCATATGACATTGTACTCATGTGGATGTGTTTGTTTAATCCTTTAGTGTCCAATGATGATGGAGATGGTTTGGGAGTGACCAAAAACCCTCTGGAGGATGTCACTGCTGGTTTGTTGGACAGTAATGGTCAGACACTGCCCTTGCAGGCCGTACATGTGAGATGCAAACTAATGGACCTTCTCTCACAGGTAACGTATTACATTGATGAATAGATGACTGACTGGTACATGCTGTAATACATGGTGATCAAAGATCAATTTGTTTAAAAAATACAAATAGAGCATTCTTTTTTTTTTTGTTGCAGTAAATAATATTTAAGTTATTTCTTGGGCACATAAACACAAAACCATATCCTTAGCTATATAAACATGATGTGTTAAGAAAATTAATAGTTTTTCTCATTTTGTTAACAGGTCATCATTTTTCAGACATACACAAATAACAGCAGTTTTCCTATTGAGGCAAAGTATGTCTTCCCTCTAGAAGAGACAGCAGCAGTGTGTGGCTTTGAAGCCTTCATTAATGGAAAACATGTTATTGGAAAGGTGCCCTCTCTATGCCTATGTTTCTGCTTATGCTTTAATAATGAATACTTTTCCATGTAATACATGTTATTTTTGCCCCCTCTCTGTTTCTTTTTCTCTTAGGTTAAGGAGAAGGAGCAGGCACGTAAAGAATATAAACAGGCCATAGAGAAAGGCCATGGAGCCTACCTGATGGACCAGGATGCACCTGTGCGTTTCTCCCCTCATTGCTGTGTATTCATGTATACTGTAGATGGGTGTATGTATGTGTATACAGTACCAGTCAAATTTGGACACTCTTTCTAATTCTGTGGTTTTCCATGGTTTTATTTCTTTCTACATTGTAAAACGATGCTGAAGTTTTCTGAAATATGCAATAATCAATGCAATATTGTGTCTGCTACTTATCCTCTGTAAAGCTTTCATAATGGCTCTGATCTGAAGTGCTGTTAATTTGGTGAGTTTTGAGGCTGATACCTTGGCATACAAATTGAATCCGTTCCAGAGGCGAGGATCCGTCCCGTAGGAAATAACTGAAATGCAGATAATCCGTTGAAGCCACACAAAATATTAGCAATTTACAACATCGTAATCATATTTCTGCTTATAAAAACAGTCAAAACATTTACAAAAGATATGTAAAGGAAGTAGAATATAAAATAAATAGACATTAAAAATGCAAAAAAAAAATAAAAAAGTAATCTCGCTTCGCTGGGCTTCCGCTTGACAATACTGTTCTTACAAGAACAGTATCGTGAACAGCTGACCATCATGTCCTAAAATAAAAACTGACTGTTGTTGTTACTTAATTACCCAATGCCATATGTGAAATTTCATAGTTTTGAAAAAATCCAATATTGTACTAGAATGTAGTAGTACTAGAAAATAAATCCAAACTTTTGACTGGTACTTTATGTGCACTGTATGTGTAGCACACATCAGTCCTATATCCTAAGTCAGATTGGATTTATGTGTGTTGTTTATTGCTATTTTGTCTTTATTATTATCTTTATGTTTTTTGAAAATCTTGTGCATAAACCTGCTCTTGTATGTGCGTGTGCTGCAGGATGTGTTCACCATCAGTGTGGGAAATCTGCCCCCTGGAGCCACAGTGCTGATCAAAGTGACGTTCATCACTGAGCTGGTGGTGAGAGCAGGCACCATCGTCTTTTCACTGCCAGGCAGTGTGGCCCCCTGGCAACAAAGCTCGGCACTGAACCAGAGAACCCAGGTACAACAGTCTTGTGACCATATAAGTATTTTTTTTTCTTAAATAAATCAATTGTATAATGTGATTCAGAAATGTATAATTTTCTTTAAAACTAATAAAATTGCCCAGTCTCATGATAACACTGTGTGTGTGTGTGTGTGTGTGTGTGTGTGTGTGTGTGTGTGTGTGTGTGTGTGTGTGCTGCAGACCACAGTTGAAAAGGTCTGCGTGAACGAGCTTCAACCAGAGGGGTGAGAACGTGTTCTGACATGGTGAGTTTTACATCATTTGATTTCCTCTATATACTGTACTCATGAATATCTCTCTGTTCTTTCAGTGAGTTCTCTCTGTGCATGTCTGTTGAGATGCCCTATGAGATCATTAACCTGGAGTGCTCTCATCAAATCCAAATCAAGGTAGTCTTGGATTTGTTTGTGTATTTAACAGTAATGTACATTACATGTTGGTTTTCATACTGTTTAATGCTGCCTTTCTCCTAGAGGACAGATTGTAAGGCTGTAGTTAGCACCTTACCAGACCAAACGCTCAGCACCGATGGCTTCTGGTTCAGCTTTAGTCTGTTCCAGATCCATATGCCAAGAATGTGGGTGGAGAAACATCCAGAGAAGGACACTGAGGTGAAATGAGTGTCATCCTTTACTCAGTCTCACTAGTAGATAAATGACACAAATTATTACCATGAAAATGTACAAAAATGATTAACCCTGACACTGTGATGTGCTCGTGCAGGCGTGCATGCTGGTGTTTTATCCACAGTTCGAGTCCAGTGATGCTTCTGGGTCGGATGTGAGTGATGTGATCATTGCACTCGATACGTCAGAGTCCATGCGAGGAGATGGAATGCTGAATGCACGCAGGATTGCTCTGAAGGTTCTCAACTCACTGGACCGTTCACTAAGAGTCAACATCATCTCCTTCGGCTCTGGTTAGTGCTCACTGACGCGGCACTTCATGTACAGCTATGAAAGGATTCATAGTGTTAGGATCCCAGTAGGGTTAAAGGAATATTTATCATCAGGTTTATTTCTCCATTTCTAGCTGTCTTGTCATGTAATAATATATGTAGTGGAGATTTAACATAACCACTTCTGTATTTTATTCATTATCAATGACTATTGCTTATATTTCAATATTCAGTATTTTTGTATATACTGTCTATTTCTTCTTTTTCTTTTATATTGATTGTGTAGTGTTTTAATGTCTAAAGGTCTGATACAATTTGACTATATCGTGCTGATACTCAGAGTTGATAAGTTAGATTGGTGTAACGTGTGTGATTATGCCACTGTTAGTAAAAACTTTAATTTAACTAAAATTTCAAAGTTCCATTGTTCATTTTCATTTTATTATCCTAATCCTCAGTCACCTATAATGATTGTGGTAGGCCTGTAGATATGTTTTCTTTTTCGTGGGAGATATTTATCTGTGTGGTTATCCCACTGTTTTTGACTAGACTACAAAGAGGCCTTCCCTTCAGCAAGTTTGCTAGAGGAGGTTTTTGAAGAAGCCAAGAAATTCATTATGGTGAGTGTTTACAGTACAAATCAAAGACTAGACTACCACCATCATCTACAGAGTAGGACGTACTGCAAATGTCATCACAAATCTCTGATCTCAGTTGTTGTGCGAATTAATGTGTATGTATGTGTGGGCTTCAACCAAAAACATTGAAGTGTTACATGCATCATTTAGGCAGTGGTGGCTCAAACGGTTAAGGCTGGATTACTGGGTTACTGACTGGAAGGTCAGGGGTTCGTGTCCCAGCACCGCCAAGTTGCCTCCATTGAGCCCTTGCGCAAGGCCCTTAACCCTATCTGCTCCAGGGGAGCTGTAACCTGGCTGACCCTGACCTCTGACCCCTGCTTCCTAACTGGGATATCCGAAAAAAAATTATTTCACTGTGCTGTAAAGTACATGTGACAAATATTTTTATTATTTCATTAATCCTCATGAGATTTGAATGTAAGAAAATCAAATACATCATCCATGTCCAGTATTATATATACATGATACACCAGTATGTATGTATATACTATAATAGAATTAAGTGTTAAAAGTTTATGAATATTTTATTATTACAATTTCACAGACCTTGGCTCCAGTTGGTGGCAGCACGGAGCTATGGAGACCTCTGCGCACCCTGAATCTGCTGCCTCCTTCACGTGGCATGAGAAATGTGTTGCTTATCTCTGATGGACATGTGCAGAACCAGCCTCAAACCCTGCAGCTGGTGCGAAACAATGTCAGACACACACGCCTCTTCACCTGCGGCCTTAAGTAAGCACTCAAAGGCTGTCTGGGGCTAGATCCAGAAATGTATATTTATATATATATATATATATATATATATATATATATATATATATATATATGTTTCCAATCGATAGACACTCCTATTTCCCAAAGCAGCAGTTTTGTTCAGGTTAATGTCAATATTGAGGAACATTTAAAGCTTGTAACTTTGTGACAGTGATTTCTAAATTCCGTTTCCAAAGCACTTTTTTGCAATTTCTGATTTATTAAACCATTAAATAAGTGGGCAAAAGAAAAATAAAACAAATAATATCAGGAAATGTGAACATTTTCAAATTTCATCAAATGCCTGAAGTTGGAGATAAAAAATATCACAGAGATGCTGTGTGTAGTACTCTAAATCCATGCACTTGATCATTGTGCCTCCCACCATATCAAGTTTGTGTAGCTTCAATTCAGTTTTATTTGTATAGCGCTTTTAACAATTGACATTGTCTCAAAGCAGCTTAAAGCTGGTCTAGTCTAAATGACCACCAGGAAACCCATAGAACTAGAAAGCAGTAAAGCGAAAATCCTATGCTTATGTTTCATTTTGGATATCACCTACTAAGTGGGCTTTAACATATTCTCAGCAATTTGATAAATTACCCTATACATTATTCATAATATGGGTTTTGTACGTCTTCACCAGTGGGTGAAAAATGTAATCCTAAAAGGTATAGGGAAATGAATTGCCACACTAGGTCTGTTTCTCTGTATCTGATGATCTGCTGGTGTTTGTGTGTAGCCCTACAGCCAATCGCTACATGCTGCGAGCGCTGGCTCAGGCAGGTGGAGGAACATATGAGTTTTTTGACACAAAGACAAAGCACACTTGGGCTGAGAAGGTGAGCCTCACTCCATGATCCTGAAGTTACCTTTGAGGCTGGCAGTGTATATGTGTAACATGTGGGTGAGACATTGCTGATTGGCTGTTGTAGGTAAACTCTCAGGTGAGGTGCATGCTGGCTCCAGGCTGCAGTTCTGTGGCAATTAAGTGGCAGCAGTTCAACCCCACAGCTCCCTCTCCTGTTCAGGCTCCCTCACAGCTCCACGCCCTCTTCAATGACTGTCACACTCTGGTCTACGGATTTGTCCCACACTGCACGCGGGTATTTCAGCATCACTCGATAATGTTCTTGTCTAAAAAAAAAAAAAATTGTAGCCTTTTGTTAAAAAGTTTTATCTCGGAACTCAACTTGAGAGTTTTTCTTGGTTTAGGCCACGCTCTTTGGTGATCTGAGTGGGAAGGAAATTGAGACAATGGTCTCTACTACAGAATTACAGAAGACGAAAGGAACAGTAAGATTTGGATATTGTTGAATTGTCTGAAACCGTTTCCTAATATTTACTGCTATTGTTTTAGTTTTGTTTTTCTATCCAAGTTAGTTTTTTATATTTGCGTATTCTAGTTCCTTCACAAGCTCACAGCAAGAGCAGTCATCAGAGACTTTGAGGACGGCAGCCTTGGATGCAGTGAGGCAGAGCATGAGGTTTGCACTATGCGTGCATACATTTATGCAGATCTTTTGATGTAAAGTCTTGTGTCTGACATGAAACATGCAATCTTAAAATCTACCCATGTGATAAAGAACACAGTTCTTGTCATTTCTGTTCTGTGTCTGAATCTAAATGACCTTCTAAGACTGTTTTTCCTGCCTATGTCAGGGGAAGAAAGCAGCGCTGAAATCCTACATCATCGAGCTCAGTAAAGAGTTCTCCATCCTGTCCCAGTTTACCAGCTTTGTTGCTATTGAAGAGAGGGTAAGATTACTGATGCCTGACAGATACATTTGAACATACACACACACGCACATGTTTAGATTTAGAACACTTCTGGGGGATTTTGGCGTGATGTGTGCAATAGCAATATGCAGTATGATCAAAAGTATACTCAATCACCTAAACTTCACACCTGTGTATGTTCACATACTTTTGACCATTTTGCATATTTGTATGCAAATATATGTGTGTATTAGAGGTTTGTGTGTTGCTTTAATGATGAGGACATTATTCCCATAAGTCCCACTCACATTTAAATAAACACTTGTTCTGTCTAATAAAGCCCAACTGCAGTGATTTTAACTCCTGATTTCTGTGTAGGACCAGGACCAACCTGACCCTGGCTTTACCGACGTCCCTAAGATCATTGAAGAGGAAGATGTGGATATTCTTCCATATATGGCCTGGACCGAACAGAAATCGGTATCTTTGTTTGTTTATGACGATAACCACAATGATTTTTAATAGCCGAAAGATACTTTTAATAAAACAGAGTGAGCCGTTTTCTACAGTATTATATACAACAATTTTCCTTTTTTATTTAGTGTATGTGCACAATTCCTACTCCAGGTGGCACTCGCTTTCTGCATAGGAAACAGCAGTAGATTTACTACTCATCATCTGATTTACCCAGCCAACTGAAAATTAACCCATACACCACCCATAAAAAAAACAGCTGATCACATCTTCAGACCTGATAGTATCTTTAAAGATGATGAAAAAGGAACAAAGAATGAGATCCCTTGATAAGGATAAAGTATGACAAGTTAATATATATAATAGTCATCTTAATGTTAGCTCATATATTTTATGAAATATTTATATTTATCCCTCCTGTTTAGCGTTGCATTTTGCTTTTTTTTTGTTGTTGTGGAGTCCGGGGTCAGATTGAGAATCTTCTCTACTGGAAGAACCTTCTGAAGAATCTTCAAGATGACTAAAGATACAGTAGTTTTGCTTAAAGTTGGAAAGACCGTATAAAAGCTTAGATTCGTTAACCAGTTAACGTTACCAGTCCTTTTTTAGACCTAGTTCACACATACAGAGGTATTACAAAAAAAAATCATCATCATCATTTATGTTCTGTTTACACTTGTTCATAAATAGTTACATTCAAAATAATCAATCATGTACACTAAATGAATGAGTGTATCACAATCCAACTGTTTTGAACCCACATATCGGATATTTTAATATATTATTTACCAGTGTTTTCTTTTGTCTATTCCATTTTTGTCTTCCCTCCACAGGATAGAGAGGAACCCACAGGAACTATATTGGAACTAAACGAAGAAGAATTTAAAGATAAGGAATGTGACAGTGAAAGTGAGCAGTCAGATTTCATGGGGTATTGCATGTTTGACAATATTTCTGAAGCATATCAAGTCACACTGTATGCTGACGACGTGGAAGAGGAAGACTCATCTTTTCTGCAAAGAGGAATGTCCTTAGAAGAAGAAGACCCTAGTCTAGTTGAAATGAATCTTACAGAGGTGGATGCACAACCCATGTTTCTAAGAACTGACCTATTTCAACAGCAGAGCGCCCTCAGAGTCCCTCCTCTCAGTGAATGCCCCGATGCTGGACTCAGTCTGTCTACAGTTAATGGTAGTCCATTTTATAATATGGCTAGTTCTGGTTTTTATTCCACTCAACCATCTACCTTACCTACTCCTGATGTCCTTGATCTTAGTCCTTCAAGACATGCTTCGATTCCCTCCACAGAGATATTTCCTTCTTCCAGTAATACGTCTCTCCATCCTATAAGATCTGCACATGCTTTTACTAATTTTGCTCTACATGAGGCTAGTTTCGGTTGTGCAGGCCGTACTTATAATAAAGCTAGTCCTGTTTTGAGACGCACTGAGCGTATGGGTGGATCTGCAGCCCGTTCTTTTGGTCCCACTGGAACCAGTCATGTTTTGAGAGACGTTGATCTACATGTGCCTATGTCAGGTTCTGCAGGCCCTTTTTCTCCTCTTGCAGGAGCCAGTCATGTTTTGAGACGCATTGATCTACCTGAGGGGGGTGGTGGTTCTGCAGCCCCTCCTCCACCTCCTCCTCCTCCAGGAGGTAGTCAAGTTTTGAGTGGCGTTGATCTATTTGCGCCAGTGCTTGGTTCTGCAGCCCCTCCTCCTCCTCCTCCTCCAGGAGGTAGTCATGCTTTGAGAGGCTTTGCTCCTCAACATGATGGTATTTGTGGTTTTATTGCCCCTTCTTATGCTCCGCTTTCTCCATCTGCTTTTGCTAGTACAGGAGCACCTGCTAGTCTTGATCAGGAAGCTGCTCTTCGTCTACCTAGTTTTGGTTCCAAAGCAGGCCCTCCTCCTCCTCCTCCTCCTTCAAGAGTTAGTTTTAGAGACCTTCCACTTTCTATGGAATCTGAACCCTCTTTTCGTCCTTCCTTTCCTATTCATTTGAGTTCAAGCAGCCTTGATGCACTTTCTATTTTTTCTGTTGGAGCCTCTGCTACACCGTCCAGTGTTGTTATTGGAGCCCCTGCTACATCTAGTGAAAGAGCAGCATCAGAGCCTCCATTACACAAAACTTGTAGTGCCCCACCCCCTCCTGTTGCCTTAGCTCACCCTGGTGTTGGTGGTTTTGGAGCCCCTTGTTCATTTTCTGGTATGACATTCGGAGTCCCTGCTCGTCGTCCAATACGTGTTGGTTTCGGAGTCTCTTCATCATCTTCGGCCGTTGAACTCAGCCCCCCTGTTGCTGCAGCTCCTCCTCCTCCTCCTCCTAGTGCGTATATGTACTATGAAGCCCCAGCCCTTGCTCAGCCTCGCTTTGTTCCTGAAGCTGCATTAGGTATGTTTGACCAAAATCTTTGCTGTACATTTTTATATTCATGTTTAAAGGTTAAGCTATTACATAGTTTTTTGTAAAACAAAAAATTTAGTTTATTAGTGGAAATCTGGTTAAAGGATTATGACTTTTACAAAACTACAGGTCGGTCTTTAAGGAGGAGTAAAAAACGAAGTTCACGCAGTTTTGATCATGAGGTGGTCTGCGCCGAGACTCGCAGCACATGTCCTCTTGAGACAACAGGAAATGACCAAGTGGAGACAGACAGCATAAGAGAACAATACAGACGACCTGACAGGATCAACTGGGAGGAGCTGTTTAACCTCCAGCACCAGGTACATGCGTGTCTGCGTACAGTACATCACACATGCAATAGATTCTACCAGAAATACAATGCAAATGGTGAATGCGGACAAGTGACATCAGAATGTAATTACTACTATTGATTAAAGTTTTTAAATGTTCATACATTAATTAATATAATGCAGATATCGAGGCAATATCCAGCCAATAGAGGTATCTGAATTTAAAGCAGTCAACCATTTATCTGGTTAAAATGAGCAACATGCTTGTTTGTGTTGTAAAGTCTTGTTTTCTTATTTTATTTCATTTGATCTTTAATCTTTAACACAGGATGGCTACTGGGAATGTACCGGGACACTAAGTAGATTCCTCGGCTTGGATGTAGACTTCTTTGCTAATGTCTTCCTGAAAGAGAAAGGCATCTGTTCTTTGGGTAAACCCATATTACTTTTACTTTAATTTCTGGTAAACACTTGGATTTTTGCAAGGACGATAAATACAATAAAGCATGCTGTAGAATATAATGCAGCTTGGATAGATGGTGGCAAATGAAAGGCATCTTTTTGAATACTTGGTGGAGTGTGTTTCTAAAATAAGTACATGATTGAGCTCTGGTCATTTTGAAGGCCATAGCAGGTTCCGCCTGTCCTGTGAAAATGGGGGTGAAAAATACAACTTCAAGCAGGATTCAAATGTTTCACTGTAGGGTAAAGATGATCAGTCAAAATAGGTTTGCTCTGATGTGCATTGAGCTTTCCCGTAGGGGACAGGTGGCAAACAAAACATGCAAACTAAATAGCTTCATAGCATGACAGAGGTGCTGATTTAATCTGTCTGACAAATTGATTTACTTTGAAAAATTCACTTATTTAATTCCATTCTTTGTATTGTAGTTGTTCTGATGAGCTTAAATTTATGATGAATACAGTGTGATGGACCTATATGTGTGTGTGTGTGTGTGTGTGTGTGTGTATGTGTGTGTGTGTGTGTGTTTCAGGTACAAAGGCTCATGCTGACATCCTGAAGCTGGTAGCCACACTGCTGGTGCTACAGTTGATGCGCGCGTTGAAGATGGCAGAGGGGGAGCTGTTTCAGTCTCTCTTCCGCCTCACTGATAACCCCGAGCCCAGGCAGGAGACCCTGTTTACTCTGTATTTGCTTTACTTTCCAGCATTGTTTTTGGTAAGAGATTCTTGATCATGTCCTTTTACTCGTGTTTGTCATGTAGGCCAGTCTGCTGGGAAGCAGTGAAGAGGGCAGTGCAGTGGGTATGCTGGGCAGACAGGCAGTACCCGTGCGTGTGCAGCAGGCTCGAGTTTGGCTCGGACTGGGAGTCCTGTACGCGCCAGCTGCTGGGATTGGACCCGCTGCCCCCCGTCTCACCCCTGATCCCTTTGCTGCAGAGAAGTGCACACCTCCCTGTCATGTAGAACCTATACTTTTAACTCGGTTACTCACAACTCCTCTGGACTTTTAACTCCTCCTGGGACTGTAAACGACTATTAGAAATGAAGAATCCTTCCAATGGAAAGTTTCAGTCACTTATTACAAACTATACATTTTAAGTAATGTTATTTTTTGTCTTTTAAACCAGTCGGTTGTCAATAGTGGCAATTCAATGATTATATTTTAAATGTTTTTCTCGCATGGCTGTTTGACAGACGTTATTGTTCTTCAGTATCGTCATTAACTTCTTTTTCTTCTTCAGCACCTGCTGATCTGGTATATTCTGAGCATTGGGTTTGGGTAGTGGCTGACAGGGAGGCCATTTTTAAACCAGTAATGTAATTGCCTAATATTTGCAGTCTGTGTAGTGTTATGTACTACTACTTAATCCTGTTTTCTTTAGTTAATACGGGGCCCTCAGGGCAGACCTACTATTGTGCTTGTTCTATTCAAAGCGCAAAACCTTTGGTGATTAATGCGGAGTGTACTGGTGAAGGGACTGGACTTTGTGCTTTGTGGGCTTCTCCCTACTGGAAGTGGTGTGCTATTACTTTTTTTTAAGAAATGTGACTTCCCCCAAATTCCCATGTATCCAGTTTGAGTCTAGACGGCCCTATCGTCCTGAATTTTGCATGTGCCGCCCACAAAACCCATATTAAAACGTTCAGTCCTGCCCCTGAACCCAGTGTAATGATCTCAAATTCCTCACAAAATGTTTAATACCTGTTCTGCTCCCTAGACTCCTAGCTGTTTCTCTTCTGATCAGAAAACAAGACAATAGGCCATTAAAGGGATTAAAATCAAATAAAAGATGTTTTTTAACAAATTGCACCTCTACTTTGCAATCTATTTCATATAGCTATATATTTATCTATATTATACATCTATATATGGACCTGTCTGCTTCAAAAATGCTACCTGTTTAAACATGTGTACACATGACGGATCTGAAGTGTTCTGTAATATGGTTAATGTTCAGAGGACGAGTAGGCAGGCAGCTCTCTGTCCTGGGTTATAACCCAGTTACATTCATAGGTTCAAGGTCATTTATACACCCATTCTTCCTGTTTCTACATCATTTCATTTCAGTCCCTCTGATTTTTAAGCAGCTTTCAGCTGGATTCTGAGAAATTAGCATTTCATATTGTTCTTGCATTTATTAGCTGAACTGGTTTCTGTGGTCAGCTGAAACATAAATTACTTTTTTAGGAGGGGTCGTACAGAAAGAACCCATTTTTTCACTGAGTAGTGATGGATGGGGCAGCACGGTGTCTTAGTGGTTAGTGCTTTCGCCTTGCACCTCCAGGGTCTTTGTTCAATTCTCACCTCAGGTTTGTGTGTGAGTAGTTTGCATCTCCTGCCCATGCATGGGTTTCCTCTAGGTACTCCAGTTTCCTCCCACAGTCCAAAGACATGCAGAATTGCCGGTAGTGTGTGAATGAGCGTGTATGTGTGCCCTATGATGAACCGTCACCCCGTCCAGGGATAGGCTGCAGGCCACCCACGACTCCGTAGACAGGATAAAGCAGTATAGATGACGATGAGTGTGTGTGTGTGTGTAGTGGTGGATGGGTAATATTACTAGACTGTTTTATATTCAAAATTCCTTTAAGTATACAAGGTTTCATGGACACCATATTGTATTAGAAATTATTAAGTGAAAATCTGTCTGCCTTGGTCAAGAAACCTTGATCACATTTTTCAGCAGGAAACATGTAAATCAGAAGAGCAGTGGTTTATTAAAGCAGAATAAAGCTTTTGAAACAATCCAGAACATGCATGCTTTTTGTTTTTTTGCTCCTTTTCCAAACATACTGTTTCAGCATCTATAGCTTTAATGCATGCTCCAGTGGAGTTGAGCAGAGCTGGGCTGAGCTAAGCATTAAGCTGGGAGAGGGTCTCTTGTTGTATGAGGTCACAATAGGGGCCAATATAAAAATGGAAAAAGGCAGCAGATAAATTTAATTTTTTGTATGTTCATGCAGACTGGAGACCCATCTGAATGTCTAAAAATGACTGAAAAGTGAATTTTACATAACAGGCACCCTTTAAAATGATCTAAAGTAATCTAAAGTGAACCTTTAAAGCTTCATTCCCTTCGCATAAGCTAGTTTTATCCATAAAGGGGGAGCAAGCTTCTTTGAACAGTTATGTTTCGGAGTTAATAATCTACTTCAAAATAAGCTACTAATTAGCCTCTTATGCGCCAATAAATACAGACAAGCTGAAATTAAAGAAAAATGAGAGAAACTGAATGTTTTTACTGGGATTAGTTAATATTTTCACTGCTGAAATAACAGCGCTAAAATGGTATAAGTCAATTTTAACTCACTTGAGTCGTTTTAAGACAAAACCTTCTTTATTCAATCTACTTTTTTTTTTTCAGATTTCTCATCTGTGATTCACTCTCTGATTTTCCGAATTGGGAGTGTATTTGGCTGCCAACGAAAGAAGTAATACTTGGCATAACCAAGGTGTAAGATGCTCAACCTGGCAAAATGTTATTTCTTTGTATTAATAAGTTAGTCAGAGAGATCACCCTATTTTTAGCTTTAACCTTATAACTATTTCTACAAACTATTCTCAGAGTATTGTTTATCAGAGTATTTATTATTTTACACAGTATTTGTTGCTTCATATGCTGAACTAGATTGGATCCAGATAAAAGATGCCTTGAGCACAAGACAAGTTCAGACACATAAAAATGTTATATATCCATAGGTTTGCTTTGAGAGTGTGCTGAGGACCGATATGGCAAGAAAAGAAGGACAGGAGTGTGTCGGGTTCTTTAATATTTCAGTTCAATTCAGTAAATACAGTTCCATGGAAATATACATATTTCTTTAAAATAGGTCCATGTGTAATCATCTCCAAAAGCATTACTGTCTAACAAACAAATGCCTGTCTACTTCCTTAACACAGGATCTGTACTTACCTCAAGTATTTCCTTTTTGTTGAATGTGAAGGGTTTTTTTTCTGCAGGAATAGTTGTAGTGATCTAGAAATGAAACGTGTGTAGTTTTGGAATTGACGTGGGTTTGTTCTGGTTATTGATCTCGGAGTGAAGCCGAGGCCACTTTAGATACTGTCGAGTACGAACTATAAAGAGATCACATTCTGGGTAACAGCACGGAATAATCAGTGATAATCAGGTTACGTGGTCAAAGGTCTGGCTCAGGCGAACAACAAAACCCACGTTGTTAAAAGACAAGAGATCCATTACAGCTATAAAGGAATTTAAAAAATGTTAAAACACTGCAATAATGAACAGGTTTTTTAAACCGTAAACACATTCAGTAGTTGAGGACTTCTCTTCAAGCTTTAAATTCTTCAAGTTCTACTTCAGGTTCTTGCACAGCGGATGAAAAAGTCGTAAATATACTGTTACTCTGGAAACTCATTTTAAGGCAAATTTAATCATTCAACTGTTCTATAATATACTGGATGTATATATAGAATAAATGAAATGGCATATTTTGATTATGACTACAGGACTGAATATACTCATTAAATCTAACGAGCTGATGAACCAGTGACGTGTAAAAGCTAAAACGGAGGTCCTGCTTTCACTTGACTTTTTTTGGGAAATCACGTTATTGTGCCATTAAAATGTAACTGCGGTCAGGGAACTAGATAAAAAATGTCAATATATTACCACAAAGACCAATATTGTGATAATGATGAACAAGATGATAGACCCGCAGTTCTCAGTAGGAATGATAACCAGGGGATCGTGTACAGCGTATCCTGTGTAGGGTCACGGGGGGGCGACCCCCCCCCCCAAAAAAAAAAAAGACCTGAGAGCACAAAACAGGGGCAAGCTGGGACAAGAGTGAAAATTTTAAAACCATTTATCATTTTTTTCCTTCCAATTCAGAATTCTGTGCTATTTAGGGTTAGTCTATCACATACAATCTCAATAAAATCCATTTACGTTTGTGGTTGTAACGTGACAAAAAAGTTCAAAGTATATGAACACTTTTCCAAGGCATATGGAGTTTCTAGTAAACACAACTGTATGTAATAAAACATAATTTTTCCATACTCAAAAAAAAAAAAAAAAAAAGTAGAAGTACTGTTGAGGATTTTACTTCACAAAGAGTCGCTCTACACGCTCAGCAGTTTCAGGGTTCACACACTAGTAGCAGGTGTATTTGATGGTATGCCTCAGGGCCTTTACAAAAAGTTCAGTTCACGTTGTACTCTGGGACGGTGCCAGGTGCCGGTATTGGTACTCTTTTATCAGCAATACCCAGATGAATATACTTGTACTTGGTCTGATTAAAAGTGCTATCAGTGCATCCCTAATGTAGGGCTGTGTACTTCAAACTGTCTAACCACATGTAGACAACCATCTCAAAACACTAAATGTGTTCAATCAGCAAGAAAACATGCCGTGCCACTTTTTAAATTAAATCAATCATAGTATTTTTAAACCTTTCAAACAAGTCACACTTGGCAGCGTATGAGACCTGGTTATGTCACCACTTAGTGTTTGGGAAGTCTTTCTAATATGGCATACCTTACTTAAATTCTTGTGTTTAATGTTCAGTAAAAAAATTAAATAAGGAAAACTCAATTTTTGCGATGAAAGTCGCACCATTAGGTCCATAACTGAAGTGACATTTGAGAAAAGCAATAAACAAGTCAAATGTTTGTAACATGTTCCTTTGACTCGTGTGGTCTAGGATGCTCATTTTCTCACACATCGCCGCTCACCCGAGATGACTGGGCTACCTCAGGAATGGATCCTCACGCCCAGAAGATGGAATGCCGGGTGGGACATTTTCCTCCACATGTTCTCCTCTGTCTCCGCTAGTGGTTGGTACCGAATGTATCCGTCTTCCAGTCCGCCGTCCTCGTGCCGGCTGTGAACGCCGCGCAACACACTCTCGCTTAAAAGCTTTGCTCTTTCCACAGCCTGCTCATGCAGCTTCTCCTCCAGTATGGCTGTCGTCTCCTGCTCCACGTACGCCTCAAATACAGACTTGTAGTACGGCTTCCGCCTGCTCATGATGCAGGTATGTACCACCAGCAGGAGGGAGAGACCCAGAATGATGAGCAAAGCAATAATCTAGAGCACACAGGCAGAGAAAATCATTTTAAAAAATTTATCTATGAGTGCTGTTTCTGAATTATGTTTGTAGAAGTTAAAATAGTGATCCTGCATTCACTGGACTTTTTTTTGGAAATCATGTTATCGTGCCATTAAAATGTGACTGGGATCTCTGAGAGGTCAGGGAACTCATACAACTAGATAGAAATGTCAATATATTACCACAAAGACCAATATTGTGATAATGATAAACAAGAAGATAGACCAGCGGTTCTCAGTAGGAATGATAACCAGGGGATCGTGTACAGCGTAGCGTATCCTGGTGTAGGGTCACAGGGGGCTGATCCCCGAAAAAAACCTGAGAGCACAAAGCAGGGGCAACCGGGGACAAGAGTGCCAATAAATAAGTTAAGTTCAGGATTTATTCGTCACATATATATTACTGCACAGTGAAATTCTTTATTCTTACATATCCCAGCTCTGGTGAGCCATGATACAGCGCCCCTGGAGCCGACAGAGTTAAGAGCCCAACAGTGGCAACCTCGCAGAGTTGGGGCTCGAACTGACAGCCTTCATCATTAACTCAGAGCCTTAACACACTGGGCTACCACCGTCCTTCATATTCTTATACTTACTGTATATATAACACCCTTAAATAGCGGGGCAGAGACACACACACGCCCACTCACACTCACTATGGGTAATTTAGGAACCACAAATCTATGGACTGTAGAGGAAATTGAATTACCTGATAGAAACCCATCAAGCACCGGGAGCACACACACACACACACACACACCGAAGGGAACTGAACCCCTGATTCGATACTGAAACCCTGTAGGTGCACAGGGATAGTGTTAATTACTCCATGACCTGAGGGTCAGTGATTATAACTGTAGTTACAGAGATGTGAAGCCATTATTATTTAAATCATATGTATTATGAAGTTCTTACAATTATTAGATTGTTTGGCAAAACCCTTGAATTACTCAAAAGCAAGTAAGTGTACCCTGACTGATGTCAACTTATCTCCTGTTGTCCTCTGTAAGTATTACATGTAATAATAATAATAAATTTGGCTCTGATACAGAGACCAACTCTAACTATGTATATTTAAGATAGGAAACCTTTACAATGTGTAAGTAGCAGACACATCTCAATATAAATTGTTTGAAGCAGATTATTGCATTTTTTTGGATGCCTGTATTGTTTTACAATATAGAAATAAATAAAAATTAAGTACATGGGATTAGTAGGTGTATCCAATCTTTTGACTGGTAGCATCTTCGTCTCACTCGTCTTCTAAACCGCTTTATCCTGTGGACAGGGTTGCAGGGAGGGCGGATGTCTATCCCAGGAGACTTAGGGCATGTGGCGGGGTGCACACACACACACACTACAGGTAATTTGGGAACGCCAATTGGCCTAATGTGCATGTTTTTGGACTATGGGAGGAAACCTGAGCCCCCGGAGGAAACCCACCAAGCAGGGGAGGAGAGCATGTACACAGATCTAAGGCGGGAATCGAACCCACACCCTGGCGGGTGCGAGGCCACAGTGCTAACCACTAAGCCCACAACCGATTGCCAACTGGATTTACTTAATGCATGTTGCTTTAATCTTAGATACTTAATATAAACTGAAAGGGAGGTTTGTTGGAATTTACTGCAGAGTTGAGGACAGCTCCTGGTGTCACATACCCGCGACTCACTGCTGAATCTCCTGAGGACTTCTGCTTCTTCTGGACTGGGTAGATCCTTGCAGGCGAGCTGGTCCTGTCCGGTGCCGCTCGCGGGCACAGTGCGCATGCAGACGTACCAGTCCCCGTCCATGAGCGCCACCACCAGCCACAGCGCCGAGGCGCAGAGCACCCTGATCACGTAGCTCCTTATGACAGAGCAGCAGTAACACGCCTCGTCCCCGCACTGGCTCGGTGTGTAACCGCAACCATCAGCACAGCAGCCTGCAGCACAGCACGCGCCCTCTGCCCGCGCGCAGCACCTGCACACGTGACACTGGCACAGCCGCAGCAGTCGCGAGTCCACCAGGCTGAGCAGCAGCACCATGACGGAGACCGGGAGCAGCAGGTAGAGCCAGCAGTGCAGAGCGGTCTCCTCCGCGCTCACACACGGACACGAGAACACACACTTAAATAACACCACGGTCACCAGCACGGTCACTCCTGTCCGCACCGGCAGCTTTCTCACCGGGTCTAGACTGGTCTGGAACGGCGATTCACGCGCCATGTTGATCAAACGCACAAACTCATCAAGGGACTAAAGTGAACGATCCAGCACGAGCTGGAACTGATTTATAAAAAACAACAACAACGTAAACACTAATCGTCCTCGGTGGAGTTTGCCACCGGGTTGCCAAATCTTCCGCAACAGTGTTATCCACAAACATTCCAAATGCACTCTGCTCCTAAAGTCCAACATGATCACCCTCGTGAGAAAACGTGCTAATATTGATGATAAATTATTATTAATTAGAGAGGGGATTCATCTGTCACCTCCTGATACGATATTATCATGATACCTCTGTACTGATAAGTAGCATGATTTTATGTACAGTATATACACCAATATTATAGATGTACTTTTATGCAAAAAAAATAATCAGATTATGTTACAAATTTAAACCTTTTAAAAAAGTTTATTATTATTATTTCTAAAGAAACTCAGCAAATAATTTACTTCTACCATACGAGATGAAAATCTTTAAATAGTTCAGAGTGCAGCACCTGTAGGATTATAATGAAACAGTGATGTTTTACCTCCTCAAACACCTCCAAAGTTTTAAAACTTAATTTGACAGTGAGCACATGGGTGTGTGCGGCGTTAACGTATACGATTTTACACTAATTAGTGCTTGTGGGGGTTTGAGGCTGGTGTAAGCAAGTGTAATGTGTAAGTTTGAGACTAATCCCCTGAGTTTGGAGAAAAAACAGAGTGGAGGCTTTTAATAATGTAACGCTTTAAAATTTGTTTCTGTTGCCCCACTCAGATGCTTCTGTGCTCTGTACTGAATCATTTATATCTGAGACTGATTGTCACAACTAGTAAAACTGAAAACCAGCCAATTCTAGCCGCTGGCCAATCGACCGGTTCATCGCTCTTATAAATGTAAAAAAATATTTTTAAAAAATCTATATTGGAGTTAGCGTGGCCCACAAAAAAAAAAATATATATATATATATATATATCACGATTCAGACACACTCACACCTCGAATATTGATGTTATGACATCAGGGTTACAGAATGATTCACTCTGTATTATAATAAATGACTATTATTTATTAAACAGTACACTGTTGGAGGCAGATTCAGGTCACTGGTCTTATGTCAACATTCTGTCTGATAAAGCTCAGAAAATGAATTGCTGATTAAATAAGAAGGTGAGAAGTGAAGATTAAACTGAAGGTTCCGTTATTTGCAGGGTTTTTTTATCCAGGTTAATAATAAATAATTATGTTTCAATGGGATATACCTCCTTACAAAAGTATAATCATCACAAAAGCAAAACTCTGTTGAATTTTAATTCTATACTGTACAGTACTATACAATTCCAAGACGAGAAAACGGGGATCTGGCAACACCAGGAGCGGAAAGGCGGGACACGAGCGCTAGATGACGCCAGTCATTTCCGCTGACCCGTCCTAAAGGCTCAAACGCGTTTATATGAGCTCCATAGCGTATCTAGCTTAAAACGCTGTGTCTTTTCGGGGGAAATTTTGTGTGAAACATAACCTCTATGATACAGGTTATATAGCACGAGTGTCTGCTTCCTTTGCGTGTGAAAGGAAATGTGAATGTGGCTATATGCAGATTTGTTACGTGAAACTGGGAGCAAAACTATCAGTGAGTCAAATGCACAGTGCGGCGTTGCTATATTACAAAATGTGCAAAACTGTAGGAAGACAGAAGAAACAGATATTATTCTTAGGCCCGGGCACAATCACTTAATAAAACCGCAAATTGATTTGATTACTGAAATGCTATGAGGACCATCGGGGCGAGTACCTTAACACCTAATGAGTGGGTGAGATTTATTCCTCTTCCCATTTCAGTCCAGTAGGTGGCAGAAATGTTCAATGTTTGGCGTTTGCCAACCGCCAAGAAACTAACACGAAAAAGAATTCAGATTGCGTTCCATTCCACAGTGTACTACAAAGCCTACTCCATGCTCCCTGTGCAGGGAATGTCGGTTAAGGGAACTTTCTCTACAAAATTCCACAATTCGGAAATTCCTGCCACGTCACCAGGACAGACGTCACCTCCTCCGTGCGTTACCCTGGTAACATAAGCACCAAGGATACCTGTCGCTGCTGCTGTGGAAATCTCGTAAACAATGCAGTATATAAAATACAGTATATTGAATATTTATTGAAGCAAAACTGATACAAATATAAAACGTATATTATTGAAATGTGTATAACTCGTAAATATATTGTTTTATTCATTTACAAGATGTATGAAGAAAATACCATTGTGTATTATTACCATTGATTACTAGCCTATATAAGATTCAAGATTCAAAGAACTGCATTAATCCCAGAGGGAAATTGCTTATTCTTGGTTACGGTTGCTTACAGTCATTTTCCGGGAGGAAAGGAATAGAGTAATAAATTAGACAAGAAGGGGGAAAATAACAGTAAATCCCTTGCACTACATATACAGTACTTCTATATACTGTACAGATAATCCACATGTGAGGGAAAAAGGAAAAGTATTCCACAAGTAATATGACTAAGTCAGACTTGCACTTGAAAGTAGTATGCCCCAAGAGCATTTTAAAATAAATATTGCATGGGTAAATTATGCATGTATATCAGAAATTGCACTTGAATAGTGGTATTACAGAGAAGAGTTGTATAATTTTATGGCCATAGGGAGAAAAGTTCTTTTGTGGCGCTTTGTAGAACACTTGGTGGTAATCAGTCTCTGGCTGAATTTGCTGCTCTGGTCGGAGAGAACACTGAATAGCAGGTGAGAAGGATTGTTCAAAATGGATCGTATTTTGGACAGAATCCTCCTCTTCACCACTACATCCAGAGTGTCAAGCTCCATGCTTAGCACAGATCCATCCATTCTATACTGTCTGACATTTTAATGTTACAGCCCCAACAGACCACAGCATAAAAAATGACGCTCACCTCAACTGTTTCATAAAACATCAGATGGATGGTGTTGCAGACGTTAAAAGACCTGAGTTTTTTCAGACAATACAACCAGCTCTGTCCTCTCTTTTAGATTACCATTGTACTATGTGGCCAGTCAAGTTTGTTGTCCAGATGAACTCCTAGATATTTATATTGTCCACTATCTCCCCCTGGATAGATATAGGACTTACAGGGCTCTTCCTTCTTCTGAAGTCTACCACCATTTCCTTTGTTTTCCTGATGTTAAGTTGTAGGTGATTACGCTCACACCAGAAAACATCCACCACCACAGAAATGTACTTAGAGATGTCACATCCTTTATACATCCAAAGACTACACAGTCGTCAGAAATCGTCTGCAGATGCCATGACTCTAAGTTATATCTAAAGTCAGATGTATAGAGGGTGAAAAGAAATGGAAACAGTCCCGTGAGGAGCTCTTGTGGTGCAGATCACAGTCTCAGACACACTTCTGTAGTTGAACATATTGTGGACGTCAGGTCAGATAATCCATGATCCAGGAATAATAATAGGGATGTAATAATATTATGAGATATAATTTAAAAAATATTGTGTCATATTAATATTGAGAGTGATAAATATACAAATCCTGAGCCCCATTTTTTTGCCTTTCCACAAAATTGTTTATTTGACTGCCACTTTTTGTTCAAATGTAAATAAAAGATGAGTAATAATTTTTTCCACAATGATGTCTCTTGTACATTATCTTCTGGGAGACGCCTGTGTCTTTTCTAATCAAGAAAAAAATTGCTGGTTGAATAAAAGTATTTTAAAATAATAATAAAATAATTTAATTGTACTCTCTCGTCTTCTTTTAATGTCATGGGCAATCGTATACTGTAAGCATTTCACTGCACATCATACTGTGTATGGTTGTGTATGTGACAAATATAATAGAATTGATTCAAATTAAATATTTGTTGATTAAACAAGTGTATAAAGAATTACAAAAACTTTTTTTATTGATGACTTAAATGTCTTAAATATTTCAGATTTAATTATAAAGTCTTTGTAAGTGTTTGTCTTTAATCAATAAGTATTGGTATGTCATCGTTTTCATTGAGCAAGTTTTCAGATGTCTTATGATGTCTTTTTAAGGGCCCAATTTGGCCCTCGTCAAAGTCAGTCAAATGCTCATGCTTTCTCATTTTTTCTGCTTCCAACACATAGACTTCAGGAATAAAAGTTTACTTGCTGTCTAATATTCTATATCCCACTCTATATTAGTAATTTCAATAAAAAGGTGTCCGAACACACAGTGCATCACTGTTATGGTGGCAAAAAGGGGGACCTACTCAATATTAGGCGGGTGGTCATAATGTTATGGCTGATATATATATATATATATATATATATATATATATATATATATATGCGATTGACTTAACATAAATCTCGTTTTTTTTTCACTGTACGTTCTGTGTAACAATGAACATTGTGTAACAGTTATTGTAACAAACCAGGACAGGTCAGGGTTACAGAGAAATTACTTTTGTAATTTATTTTTGTGTACGAAAAATAAACAAATTACCTCAGTCTTCAGTAATTTTAACTCAGCCTTATCAAGCATGTCAGTCCACGCCTCTTGGTGCCAATATTGACAGAGGGTGCTCCTCCCAAGCTTCAGGCTGGAATTAAATATGAACTCGACAGATCCAAGTTGACTCTTGCTGGAGTACAGTTCTCACGCTGCTGTCACGTATGGAACTTAACGTGATCGATTAATTACTGCTGCAATACGCAATCAGCATCCGATGACTTCAGCATGGCATCAATTGGACAAATCATCTTTTGGAGGTCAGGCAATGTTTAGCATTTATCAATAACTACAGTTTACCTGTTTGTACGTCTGTAGTCCTACAGTATGGTGTTATTCGGTTATATTCTTTTTAATTTTGTGTTTATTTAAGTAAATATATAAAGCTTACAAATAGAGATATTTGTCTATAAAGTACATCTTGGATTCTATATCTGCTGATTTGTCTCTTGCAGCATGATTGTTCTCATATTTGTAATGGCTGGACTTTTAATTATCCTATTGGTTATTGCATTTTCAGGTTAGTCTAAACTTAAATGTGTGTTATTTCCTACTCAATAAGTGATAGTGTACTTTTCTATATTAGCTTGTCCTGCATTCATGTTGATTGTATGTTCTGTACATTGCTGTGTGATTCCAAGTATCCCAGGGCTCTGTGCTGACCACCGCACCTTTTCCTGTGGGCAATCTGGGAGAGGATGTCATCCTGGATTGCAACTTCCAAACCAAAACTGGCCAAATTTCTTCTGGTGTGTCAATCACCTGGCAAAAGGACGGTCTCACTGGGGTGGTTGATCAATACCAGAACAAAGTAGATAATTTACAGCAGAACCCACAATTCAAAAACCGAGTTGGCCTTTTCCCAGATGCTATCCTCAAAGGCAACGCTTCCCTTCTGTTAAGGATGGTAAATACGGACGATGCAGGAGTGTATCGCTGCAGTGTGGCCGCTCCTGGAGTCATGGGTACAGTCAGCATTCATCTCAGAGTGGGTGGTAAGTTAACTTTAAATAGTATGTCTGTAATTAGTCAGATAAAGCAAAGTCTGTAGTATTTCTAGGAGAAACCATACAGTTAGACACGACTGTTCTCACTGTGTTGTTTGCAGCTTTCTCAGCTCCCAATATAAGTATGTCAAACAACGACAGACTGATAGCTGTCGCTCAGAGATGGCTGCCCCAACCTGATGTAACCTGGACAGATGAGAATGGAATGCTCTTAAACAGTAGCAACTATTTTAACAAGACAGACATGGGGATTGTGCAAGTAATAAGCAGTCTCCTAGACCAAGTGACTAAAGGGAAGTACACCTGTGTCATCCAGAATGATCTTGTCACATCTGTCACTGAAGCTACTGTTACAGGTATTTATTTGTGTGTGTGCATGTGTGTGCATGTGTATGCTTAGAAGTAAACCTAGACGTACTTATCAGCATAAATCTACAGACAGACTACATTAAATAAACAACTGCACTCAACCGGAATGAAAACATTTACTCAGACATTACACAACACATGACATCTACCAAACAAATGATACTCATTAAAGACTGTTGGAGAATTAATGACTATAATGAATTAATAAGACAGTGTTATGTGAGTGAAACAGACACTTGCTAAAGTGTTCATCTTGACTTTTTGCTGTTTTTACTCTTCAGGTAACAGCATTTCAACAAGAAATTACTTCACGTTTAATTCATCACCAAAGATCATCACATCTCATGTAATTAGCACAGCATTGATCTTTTTCTGCATGACTGTATGGTGAAGATACATCTGGTGGATATAAGCAGAGACATGACTCACATTGTGTTGTAAAAAAAAAAAAAAAGGTTTTGGTAAATATGCATCTCCTGATATATGACTTTACCTTATGGCATTTTATATATGCAGCAAAACACTGCAACTTTTTCTGTAAATATGATGTTAGATGTTCTTAAATAAACGTCAGTAGTGTCTATGTATATGGTTGTGTTTTATTCCTGTCATGATTCTTATTATGATGGTGATCTATTTTCTTAACTTCTCCTAGCTAGAGTAGATGGCGACACTACTGCGAATCGTTAAGAGCGCGTGGCAATGTAAGCCCCGCCCACAAAACGTACACAAATGCCGATTGGTCGGAAATCGAAGATCTCAAATATTATTAAGTGTTAATACATGTTGCCTGATGTATTGTTTTCTCGCGAGACTGTGATTCTTTAGTATGCGTTAGACTAATTATATTATTTTTCTGCAAATCACAATAGGCAACATTATATCATGTATAAACAGTAGGGTCAAAGTGTATTAACGTGAATACACTGTGATGTAGCGAATTAGGTGGCATGGAATTAGTAGAAATGTACAGATGCAGAACTATTATGTGTACAGAATGTACAGAATGTACAGAACTATTTCGACTGCGATTTAGTTTAATCGTTAATTAATTTATCTTTTATATATTTATCATGATTCTTTAAAAGTGTGTAATTTTTTACTTTAATAAAGCACAAATAATGTAAATAGGTGGTTACAATATTGCATAATTAATTACTGTATAATCTTACTTTCTAAAATATACCATATATTTGGCAACCTTAAGCAATTTATTGAGCTCTGTGGAGAGCTTTGGAGAGATTTGTAGAAAAAACGTTCTGAGAACAGTTCTAGAATCAGGGCCTGGTCGATTGAATCAGTTCTCCAATTCTATAACTGTTCTCAGAACTGTTTTTTAGCGCATCTACGAATTTTGTAAACTCTCAAGCCCTTAGTCTGTTTGCATTGGAATTGTTGTGAAAGGGTGATCTTGCGGCGTGTATCTGGCAACCCTGGGAGTAAGTAAAACTCTGCTGGAAGTAGATAGATCCGTGTGAAGTGTTTGTAGGTCGGATTTTGATACTGTAATGTTTTAAATAACGACGCGTGTTGTAGTTTAATCGTGCCTTGGAGATTTATCACTTTACCGCACTGTTACGATGTCGGATTGTGAGGGACAATCCGCTCATAAAGACGCGAAAGACATCGGGACAAACAAAAAGTCGATCAACGGGAATGCTCGGAGCTCCAGAGCGGTTTGTGGCGTGTGTAAGCGCTTGTACCGAGAGCCCAAACTCCTTTCCTGCCTGCACACGTTTTGCGCAGACTGTATCCGCCAGCTCGAGGCGTTTTCCCTGCTGAGCGAGCGCGGCGAGAGTTCGGCCCGAGAGCGCGTGCTGTGTCCCGCGTGCGACAGTGAGGTGGAGCTGCCGCGCGCCGGGGTGGACGGACTCACTACAGACCATCTGGCGCTGGACGAGGTGTTCATGGAGACGCTGCTGCTGGACAAAAGCGCCGTGTGCGACCTGTGCGGAGACGCCGAGGCCGAACAGCGCTGTGAGGTCTGTAGCCACAACCTCTGTGACTTCTGCAGCCAGGCGCACAGGTCAGTGCTCACAGCGCGCGCGTGATAACAAGGCTCATGCAAAGGTTTATCTGAGAAAGTCTAGTCGGCTTTCAACCTTTCAGGAAACTAAAATCCAATTGGCGCTTTAAAAAAATAATAAACCGTTAGATTTTTCAAAACAATCCAACTTGTTCTCTTGCTTGCAAATTCCTAACATTTTACTCCAATCAGTCCAGATGAAATTGGGGGGCGGGGTTAAATTGTGTACCTTCCTTTACGACTTAACTCATTCGCATCTGAACGAAACCAAACTATTCTCACGCATCGTCTATACCGCGTTATTCTGTATACAAGGTCCCGGGCCTGGAGCCTATCCCAGGACACTTAGGACACGAGCAGTGGGGACACACTGGACCCCCTGCCAATCCAGAAGCAGAGCACACACAAATGCACACACTGATCACAACCAAACTTTCCAAATGATTTCACTCTTGGTATTCTTAAATTCACTATTTCTTTTTGTAACAGGAGACAAAAGAGGACATCCAATCATGCCATTCACAGCGTAGAAGAACTGAAGCGCCAGGGCCGTCTGTCCAGACCCGTGCTGTGTTCATTGCACCCGGACCAGGAGTTGCGTCTCTTCTGTGAGACCTGCGATCTCACTATTTGCCTGGAATGCGCCGCCACGTTTCACAGGGGTCATCGCTGCAATCCCATGCATGAGGTCGTCCATCGGCATGGTGACCGTATCCGGGAGCTGGTCTCCAGGAGTCTGCGGCCTCGTCTCGTTCATCTGGAGGAGGCCGTACGGTGCGTGGAGGTTTCCCAGGAAGCTTTGCAGTCTCGGGCAGAGGCGATGGCGAGTGAGATCCAGGCCTTTGCTCAAGCGTACATGAGTGCGGTGGAAACTCACTGTCGTTCTCTTCTGCACTCCCTGGAGGAGCTGAGACTACAGAGGCGCAATCAGCTTCAGCTGCAAAAAGCCCAGTTGCAGCAGGCACTGTGTGATATTCGTGGCAGTGTTGACTTTGCTGAACGTTTGCTCACGTGCGGCTCAGAGGCAGAGATCCTCAGTGTGAAGGAAGTAACCACAAGACGGTTAATGAGCCTGTTGGAGTTGGGGTGCAATCCACAAATGACCAGCCTGAGCCATGCCACTGGTGGCAGTATCTGTTTTTTGCCACAGGAGCTTGCAGAGCAGGTGGACGGATTTCCCATGGTGGGAGTTCTGCAGGCCAGGACTGTAGATCCCAGTCGGTGCACCATTGAAGGAGAAGGTGAGGATTGAGGCAACTAATGAGATTCATTTCTTTATAATAGTAAGCATTCACATTAAAGAAAGAAAGAAACAAAAAGGAAAGCATTGAGGCTGGTATGTTTTTTTTATTATTATTTTTTTTAATGCAATTATTACAGGGGACATTTCCGTAAGATTTCTGTGCAAGATTTTTTCCACATCCTATACATCAAGTTTTCTGTTCTTACTCTTTTACTGGCAGCAGAATGGAGCTTGCTAAACTTGTAGCTGCTTAGTGAGCATCGGTGGCTGGTTCGATTCGGAAGGTTCACTGTGATGGCTCGAGGATTATCATGCAAAATTATCTTTGTATCATAGAAGTCCGTTTTAAAGAATCCCATGATCATCAGGGTCTGTGTTAAGTAGACCGATACTGATGTCAGTGCCACACATTTATTTAACCAAGTAGTTAAGTGGCATGTCATTTACAGAGCTTGAAGTTTAGTTCAATTATGTAACATTCAGAGGGGCAACACTCCGAATACTTTAGCCAGTCTCAGCTTTTCTGGAGAAATAACCAACCAAGGTTTTTGTGTTTTGTTTTCTGACCATAAAGTGTTCCGTAGTTCAGTTTACACTGCACAGGTGTACTAATCTAATAGTGTATTCCGTAACCAGGGGAAACACTGCAGAAACACTTTGTACCAGTCACCACTCCGTAGTGTACATGTGCTGTTTACTTTCATGCTGTACAATTATTGAATCTAGTCCAAAATACACATTCTTGGGAACTCGAGTACTGTTGAATTTCTATATCGTACCTCATGTCTGGATATACACCCACGCGAACACACACATGCACACACACAGGACTAGGGGAAGGAATGGAATGTAGTGATGACTGAATGTAGTGGTGACATTCCTTGTTCCCATGACAACTTTTCAGTTGGTGGTGTCAGTCATGGTTTTCATCTTTTTGCCGTGTCTCAGCATGTCTTCCGGTGGTGCAGTCACCAGCAACATAATTACCTCAATCTGACACACTGAAAAACTGACTGTTTTTGCCTTTGATACGAGTATAATTCATTTAAATAATTAATTGTAAAGGTATACTTTCTTAATATTGCATTTCACAAAATGTGACTAGAGTTATTGAGTGAGCATTAAAATAGAAACTCTGACCGAGATGCTGCCTTTGGCTGTGTTGGGAACCACAATGACATTTTGCTTCCTTGTTAATCAGCCTAGAACAACACATCTGCATATTGTACATTCACTGTGATTTAAAGCAAACCAGGATAAGGTGGCACACACATTTCTTCTATCGATTTGTTTATGTTATGGATTGAATGGATGGGATCATTTATAGAGCAAACAAAAATCAATAATTATGTTATGCGTCTGCTTTTATTCTTCTCGGTGTCATTCAGTAAATAGTAACATGCGACTTTGAGTATCTGAATCTGATGGATGCATTCTTTTTTTTTTCCTACCAGACAGATCAAAACCCTGCATAACAATATATATATATATATATATTTTTTTTTAAAGTGTGTATATTTGTGAGCTCAAATACAAAGGACATGGAATTAGTTTTTCATGCAGCTAGAAGTCTATTAATTCTGGTTAGTCAGGTTCTGCAAGTGTCCGTCTCTCTAATCAGCTCATTATTTTGCAGATGTCCAGCAATGTGTTGAGGGCCAAAAGTGTTCGTTTGCACTCATCTACCGGGGACTGCTGATGGGCAAAGGAGGAGAATCAGTACTAGTTAGCATAATCCACACAGAAAAGAAAGAATTATATATATATATATATATATATATATATATATATATATTATTTTTTTTTATTCGTGTTTAACAACAACAAAAAAAGCAGAGCCAGATCAATATACAATCAACACCCACAGCAAACATTTAAAAACATACAATCTGTTAATATAAGAGTGAACATGGAAAGCAAGGGCAAAACAGTCCAGTAAAAGAAGACATATAAGAAAGAGTCATAGTTGTCCAAGTAGATCCCACAAATGGGCCCATATCCGCCAGAATAGTTCAGATTTGATCTGTAAATTGTAAGTAAGTTTTTCCAATGGAAGAAGATTACCCACTTGTGCCAAACACATCTTTAAAGTTGGTACACGAGATGATGACCGTAAGATTAGTATACATTTCTTTGCCAGGTAGGTAATGAAGTTTAATAATCAATTTAAGTCAGAAGGAAGATTTAGTGATATTTTACAATTTAACAGGTATATAGTTGGAGACATGGATCATGCACTTCATACCAAAAAGTTTAAATTTTCTTACACTCCCAGAATAAATGCATCAATGTTCCCCTTTCTGAATTACATTTAAAACACAGCTGAGATACATTTGGATACATTTTGTGTAGGCGTTCAGGGGTGAGATATGTTCTATATATATCATCAGTGAATGATTGGCCCATATCCTTTTCCCAAACCTTTCTGAGAGGATTCAAAGGTGAAGGGGTTTCTGATAAAAGGGAGCCATACAGATAAGAAATCTGACCCTTTAACGCCGCTGGAAGAAGGAGATGATTTTCAATATCAGACATTTCAAAATGAATTTTGCCCTGTCTCATTTCAGATTGAATACAATGAGGTAGCTGGAGAAATAAAAAAAAATCTGTTCTAGGAAGTTGATAATCCCTTCTAAGTGTGTCGAAAGATTTGACAACATTATCTGTAAATAAACTGGCTAAAGTAAAAACACCTTTCTCCGCCCAGGTCAGAAGGCCAATATTAGCTAACGAAGCAGGAAAATCGGGGTTCAAAATGATTGGGGATTGCATGGTTAAATTCCTGGGGAGGTGGAGATATTTTTTTACATCCCCGCAAGCCAAAAGGGTATTTAATAATAAAAAATTTATATAATTATTAATAAATGGAAGAGATGTTAGTGTTCTTGGGGCACATGCAAAGGATTCCATAGTGACCCACAAGGTGCCTGTACCATTTGAAAACCATCTAAGCATTTGTTTGATCTGAGCAGCCCAATAGTAAATCTGTATGTTGGGCAAAGATCCGCCTCCACACTCCTTCGGCTTGAGAAAAGAAGTGAATCTAATCCTGGGTTTTTTATTATTCCATATAAATTTACTGATGGCTGTATTCAGACCCTTAAAAAAGTTAGAATTCAAAAACAGGGTATGCACTGAAATAAATAAAGTAAACGGGGAAGCACATTCATTTTAATTGTGTTAATTCTTCCAAAAAAAGAAATCGGCAAAGACGTCCACCTGTCCATATCCTGTTTAAGTTTTGTTGTTAAGGTTGAATAATTCTTGGAGAACAAATCCTTTAAATCAGGGGTTATGTGTATGCCCAAATAAAGAAACCCAGAGTCAGTGATGTGAAAGGGACACTGTAAAAATTTAAAAACATGGGCATTTAAAAACATGGCTTGGGATTTCCCTAAGTTTATTTTGTGTCCACTACACTGGCTATACTGATAATTATCTCTAACACACAAGGAATTGATGATGACTGTGGCTGCCTCAGGTAAAGAAGGGCGTCATCTGCATATAATGATGTTCCATCCCACCTGCCTCCACGCCCCGGACCCCCTGTGCATGCGAATAGCTTCTGCCAAGGGTTCGATGAACAAGGCAAACAGGAGTGGCGACAGGGGGCATCCCTGACGGCAATCTCTATGAATTGAAAATTTCCCTGATAATAAACCGTTAGTATTAACCACAGCTGTTGAATCAGAGTAAAGAAACTTAACTAGTCTGATGTAGTTAGAGCCCAAATTGAATTTGTCCAATATTTTAAACAAAAACCTCCACTCGACCCTATCAAACGCTTTTTCTGCATCTAGACATATTATAGCGGCCGGGTCACTATCTGTATTCAACTGATGTGGTATATTCAGGAGACGATGTACATTGTTTGAAACATAGCGAGATTTAACAAATCCAGTCTGATCAGGTTTAATGATCTTATTTTCTTGAGGCAAAATTCTCTCCAGACGACGAGCCAAGGCCTTGGCCACAATTTTAAAATCTACATTAAGTAAACTGATTGGACGATATGAGGCACAGTCCAATGAGTTCTTTCCATTTTTAAGAATCAAACTAATAGAGGCAGTCTTCCAGGAACCAGGAATAAGACTGTCTTTCCAAAAGGTTATCAACTACAGGCATGAAAATAGGAGAGAGCTCGTGCCAAAAGTTTTTATAAGAGTGGTGAGTTTTAACCCCCATTTTGAAATTTGTATAGTACACTGCCTGGCTAAAAAAAAAAAAAAAATCTAACATTAATTTGTCTACTTGTAGCATTGATTACAGCACACACACTGTGGTGGCCAGTTCATATGTGAAAACGATTCCTTGCAGCTCCCTGAACAACTCTTCCAGAACTTCAGCCCTGGAATATTTTTCTGCCATCAGGGAAGAAGAAAACTGAAACACTGTGATAATCCGGTCATTCGGTACATTCAGGTCATCAGCTGACTTTATTTTATTGCCACATAACGTGGCTGAGTCTAGAGGCTTGTCCAGGGGTGACTATTCATGATATCTTCACTTCATGCGTTTCCCTTCTTACCCTGATGCACCAATCAACTATCTGAAATAAGATTAATCTGGACTTTTTTGTTGCTCCAATCTTTATGCTCCCTCACTAATGCGTCTCACTAATAAGTGACTTTCTTACTGTTTAGCCCCAGTGTAGAACTTGCTCTTACTTTCACTACTACACATAGCTGCCATCGGTCTTAACCCAATTCCAGTCATCTTAATATTTTCATTGCTTGCCAGGCAATAATTTAACCCTTCCGAAAAGGTGACCTTTTTGTTTTGGCTGGGCAATGTATGTCACTACATCTAGGCGAGTTGCTGAATACTTCCGATATATTTGAACCCATTTTATTTGGAGGAATTTCACACAAGCTTGCAAAGATCCACTTGAGTACTTCATGTTCTGTGTCCGTTTATTCTGTAAGCAGCCACAATCATTAAGTAATGGGCTTTATATCCAGTGAGACCCAGTGAGCATTACTGTGTCACATTCCAGTCTATTGCAGTAACCTTTTATGGCAGCCATTAGCCATTCACTAGAGCAGAAGGCGCCTCGGTGAAAGATGGCTAGGACTAGAGCTGTCCTGTTTGTTTAGATTGTGTAAACCTAAGTGTCAGGGCATGCCCTGCGGAGGTTAAGGAGGATTTATTAACATGGCTTAATGACATCGTGTGGTTAATTACTAAATATAAACTTTAAATATATGTTGAGTCATACTTGTGCATTTGGGACCAAAGACTTGTCTAACAGCTAGAACTAAATACGACTTCGCACTACACCGCACCGCAAAAAGCTGTATCATATACTTTATGGAACGCTGAACTTGTACTCAACCAGTAGTTTGCTGTTTACAGTCTATTTTCTGTGTATTCATTGTCCTGCACTTATCTCACACTGCTGTGCTTTTGCATTCTATGTAATGATTCATATTATTATGTGTTGCACCATAGTGCCAGAGAAACAGTGTCAACAAAATGTCTATAATTGACATTATATTGTGGTTACAAAATATACAAGGTGGGTTCAAAAGATTTCTAGATTAGTTTAGTAACACACCAACAGATGGCAGCACAAAGCTGCACACACAGTCACAGTGAGCACCGACCTTCATAAATCAGTGTGCCAAAAGACCTCGCCCTGTGTACATCAGGAGCCGTGCAACTGGTGCTATTCTGATTACGGGCGTTACCACGTCTGATATTGTATTATGGACAGCAAGTTAGAACAGAGAGTGATTTGTGAAATTCTCAGTGAAACTGGGCAAATCTGCCACAGAGATGTTTGACACGATTCGGCAAGTTACGCCGATGCTGCACTGATTTGTTTGTGGTGTTTAGAGCGGCACACGCGCTTCAAGAGCAGAAGAACAGCACTGGAAGACGGCAAGAGATCAGGAAGACCTTCAACAAGCTCAACCCCTGAAAATTTCAAAACCATTCAGGAACAATCAACATTGCTCTATAGTCAGTGTGACATACAGAACAGTTCAGGAAATCCTCACATCACAACTGTGTTGCTGTCAAGTTTGTCTCCAAGCGCTGACCCAGGAGCAGAAGTTTGCCAAGAACTCCGTCAGCGGGCAGTGGATGGCCTGTCCATCACAACGAGGATCGTTACCGGGTACAACTTGTCTAGGTTAAAAAGGCGACCAAGTGCATGCTCGTCATCTTTCTCGACATTTGCGGCAATGTGCATCGATAATCTGTTTCCAGTGGTCAATAGCGAAGATGTAGGGTGAAAGCTACCAGATCTGTGGCGCGATAATCACAAAACTTCACCTCGTACACATGTATTCCTTACACTGTCTTTCATGTCCTTACAGCAAAGTGGAGACAACGGTGATTGATAATAATGATGGGTCATATGCTGTCTCCTACTCGCCCACGAAGCCTGGATCCTACTCTGTGTGGGTGTGTGTCAAAGCGCAGCATGTTAAGGTAACAGATTGATTCTGCAGAATTTTCATGTGAATGTGTGATTTCGGTATTAATATCGTGCCTTGCAAAAATATTCCTACCCCTTGAACTTTTCCACATATTTTCACATTACAACCACAAATGTAAATGTATTTTATTGGGATTTCATGAGCTAGACCAACACAAAGTGAGACATGATTATTGGAAAGTGGAAGGACAATGATAAATAATTTAGAAAAAAAAATTACAATTAAAAATATGAAAATGCATTTGTATTGGCATGCATTTGTGTTCAGCCCCGTTACTCTTATACCCCTAACTGGAATCCAGTGGAACCAACTGCCTTCAGAAGTCACCTAATTAGTAGATAGCGTCCACCTGTGTGTAACGTAATCTCAGTATAAATACAGCTGCTCTGTGAAGCCCTCAAAGGTTTGTTAGAGAATATTAGAGAACAAACAGCATCATGAAGCCCAAGGAACACACCAGACAGGTCAGGGATAAAGTTGTGGAGAAGTGTAACCAGGCTTGAAGTGATAAAATAATATCTCAAGCTTTGATCATCTCACGGAGCACTGCTTAATCCATCATCCAAAAATGGAAAGTGTTTGGCACAACTGCAAACCTAGCAAGACATGGCCATCCACCCAACTGACCAGCAAGGAGCCGAGGAGAGCATATATCAGAGAAGCAGCTAAGAGGCCCATGGTGCCAGAGACAGTGAATTTGGTCAGAGTTGATGGGAAGTTGGATGGAGCCAAATACTGGGAAATCTTAGAAGAAAACTTGTTAGAGTCTAGGCTGGCGTCACGTGGTTCGGAGGAAACACGTAATAGTCTTCGGCCCTCCCGGCTGAGTGGTAGTAGTAGCCTTAATGTGGGAGCCCCCTAGTGACGGGGAAGAATTGGATGCGACTAAATTAGGGAGAAAATCGGGGAAAAATCCAAAAAAAAAAAAAAAAGAACAGCCCAGTCAAAGTCTACACTTCAATTCAAGATTGCTGTTTAAAATAATTTTGCTCTTTCCGAGAAGAATGAGCAAAAAATTCACTATCAGGATGTGCAAAGCTGTTAGAGACATGCCCCAAAGGCTGTGCACTGTAATTACAGTGAAAAGTGATTCTACAAAGTATTGACTCAGGGGGAGCTGAATACATGCATGGTATACAATGCATGCCACACTTTTTAGATATTTATTTAAACCATTTAGCATTTTCCGTATGCGAATTTTCAGCATTTCGCAATGATGTACCACTTTGTGTTGTTCTATCACATAAAAATGAATGTGACAAAATGTGGAAAAACTTTGAAGGGGTATGAATACTTTTGTAAGGCATTGTAGCTCCTGTAACTGTGTGTCCTGCTCTTCAGGGGTCACCCTTTGGGCTGACGGTGAAGAGAAAATTTCAGCGCCACCATGGCATCTTCCATTGCTGTACCTTCTGCTCTAGTGGGGGTGCTAAAGAGGCACGGTGTGGATGTCCTGGGACAATGCCAGGTACAACATGCAGAAATCCCTGAACTGCTGAAGATTTCAGGATGTATTTTAGTTCACCGCAATGACGAGTAGCATGTGGCATGGTTTCGTTTATGAAGTCTGTTTGTGTGTGTGTTTGTTTCACAGGAGGGTTCCAAGGCTGTGGTCATGGACATAAAGGTCACCCAGGCAAGCCACACTGGTCCTGCTGTGGTAACGTGGTGGAGGGCTCCGAGTGTGTGCGCAACCTCGTGTCGGGCTTTCACCGTGGACTTGTCCGAACTGTGGAACTCTGATAGCGTGCCCTCACCCTCAAAACACACAAAGATTTTAGAGCTCTAAAATGTAATGATATATGCAATGCTTTGAAAACATAATGTATTTTGGTATGATTTCCTTTCCTCCTAATAATGTCACCAGCAGGCCTGCCTGTGAAGCTGGATTATTCACCAAAAACTATTTACACGGCTTCTTTTTTTTTCTTTATTTACACGAACATCTTTTTGTATTTAAGTATTCTGTGATTCTGATGTGACTTGAGCAAAGCTTTAAGAAGGTGCTAAAAATGAACACAAATTAACAGCAATAAACGGGAGTAAATATTCCCACACTAAACATGGAACTTTAACAGATGGTTTTACAACTTTAAATTTTATAATTGCATTATTTCTATATATATCCTTTTGCTTAATCTTAACTGTGTATAAACATGAAACTTTTATTCACAGCTATTAATTAACATTCATAGATTTCATGCATATATTAGTTACTAAGCTAATATAGAAGACAGGCAGAAGTTTTAAAAGCTTTATATACTGTTATTGTATGTTTGTGCTTGTGCATGCATGTTTGACTAAACATCCCTTATTGTTATTTAGAGTGACGAGTATAAAAATCTGTTTCTAGTTTCAAATGTGAATATGTGTAATGTTATTGTATGTAATAAAGGGAGATTTTGAAGAGAATTAAATATCTTGTGTAGGAAAAATGAGTAGAGTGGCTTGGGAATCTGTTTCGGGTCATTGTGTGTTTTCTGTGGAGATGGGTTGTAATTAAATAAATTATATTTATACTCGGTGGAAAGATAAAATTTCAGCTAAAGAGGCTAAAATTGTATGACTGAAATTGTGCATGGTTTTCTTGCTATAAATATGAACTTTTGATGAACTCTATGGTTTATATGTACTGTATGTGCCTGTGGGTGTGTATGACTGACTTTTATAAACTATTATTAAATTATTCTAATATTTGTTTAAATTATTCTAATATTTGTTTAAATTATTCTTTTAAATATATTTTAGTTAAGGTGAGTTTTGTCTTGTATCCAGGTTATGATGGTAATATTACACTTAAGTTGTTTAGATACTGGTATTTCTTAAACATACTACGACTTTGGGGTCCAGCAGCCATGAATTAAAGCCTGGAAGCAAATCGTTAAATAAGCTAGAAGTGTACTGTAAGAGAAGCTCGTCTAGCCAACACCAGATGGCAACAATGCACTAGGGCTAAGCTATTGTGCGTGCGAGGCTGAGGTGTTTCCTGTTCCAGCGTTTCCTATTGTCCTGCTTTAAAGATTAATCAGCGTTCAGAACCTCACATTAATACTGGAAGAATTTGCTTGCTTAATGTCAGCAAACTGTTGTCTACATATGTTGTAATGCTGTGGATTTTAACTATATACACTCTAACGTTGTCCACTTTAATAGGAACACCTGTACCTCTGTACATTCATGCAGGTTTTGAATCAACCAGTGGAACATTGCATAAAATCATGCAGATACTGGTCAAGACCTTCAGTCGATGTCCGCGGTAGACAGTGTTCCAGCAGTCCAGGGTTTGTGAATCTGTGCCCATAGTAGCGTCAGGTTCCTGTTCTTTGCTGCCAGGAGTGGAACCTAACCTTGTGTTTTTGAGAATGGTAATGATCATAACATGCTCTTGTCACTTTGTCACAGCCCATTATCAGTTTTTATTAAAAATTAGTTTTTCTTTCATTTATTTTGATTACTCTTTTATCCACCTTGCTCACAACAACGTGTGGTTTTCCTCTTTATTTTCATTTTGAAATGTCTTAGCTAATAATTTCCAGATTTTCTTCAGCAATCAATACGTATTCCTACAGAATTGGTAAACAGTCGATTCTGAGCTGAGAGATGTTCACTTGGACAGTCTGACAGACACATTTATACGTAAAGAAACATGTCATGTAGCATAGTTACTGAATACTTAAAACCATACTATGAAATTGTATTTATGTACAGTACAATCAGTTATTTGTAGATTTGGAATAAATAAATGCAACTTCCATACAGTGGAAGCAACGTTTGGACTACTGGCTTATACATACTATAAACATTATAAATACATTATCTAAAAAAACACAATCTATTAGTGCTGCATTTAGGACCACGCCTGGTCATGCCACATTCCTGCTTGTCATGTTTCTAAAGTGTGTTCAGATGCAGTGGTGTTAAGGGAGTGTTACTTAGAAATACATACGATTTTTAAATGCCTAAACCAATTACATAACAGGTTTTGAAGCCAACACCAAGGCAGAGACAATTTATATACAACAGTGTAGAAACCTATTTAACCTGTCGTTTTCCACTCAAAGATCCTTTTGTCACTCAAATCCTTATGCTTGCCCATTTTTTCTGCTTCCAACACATCAACTTTAAGAAATGAATATTCACTTGCATCCTATAATCGTATCTAATGCAGATATAATGCAGATACAACACACATAAAATTATCATTTGGCTAGAAGTGTAAACTGTAGATACAAGACCAGATCTTCTAAAAAAAAAAAAAAAAAAAAGGTTATGTTTAGGTTGCTATTGAACTCAAACTAATAACATATACATTTAGGGTGTGATGTTTGTAAATACAGTAAATAAATGAATAAATAAAAAATGACTACTGAATAAAAACCAAAATAACTTTTCTTAAAAATGTATGCTACAATAAAACTTTCCATACGTAAAGAAAATTAACACATTTTTATAAACCAAAATTTAACCTTATTTACAAAACATCAACATTTGTAAACACAGTTGTTTTGACTACTTATGATGAATAAACTTGTGTTAACACAGCTGGTGGCATGCATGTAATTGTGCATTGTATGATTTTTGTGCTTTATCTTTTCCTTGTTAACCATGACCTTCATGTGCCCCCTGTGCATTCTGATCAAAGTATAAAAAAATTACAAGACATTTTGTTTAAAAGGGTTTACTCCCCTATGCATGGAGAGTTTCGGGGGATCTTATAACAGTGTTTCCTAGACTTTGTCCTGGAGGACCCCTTGCATCACTCAACAGATTCTATATGCACCACTCAATAGAGCCAATCAAAGTGATATTTTACCGTGTATAGACAGAGTGTGCCGAAGAAACAGGGATGAAAGTGCAACAAAGCTTGTTTACTCCAATAAAAGGAAAGTAGCCTATGAAAACTTAACCTTCGAAGATAAATGGACAGATCAATATATACGTTAATTCTTCCTGCTAGAGTTTAAAATCATTTGGTCTCATATGTTATGAAATGACGGCGATAATTTGATATAATAAAAAATATAATAAGTAATATGAAGCAAATATATCTGCAGCAGTCCGAGCAGTTCTGGTATGACAGAGCAAGCAGAATCTTTCACATGCAAAGTTTGAACTGTCCACATGTTTAACGTACTTAATGAAAATTGAAAATAAATACAGAGGAGGCAAAAAATGTATACACATTTCACCTTGAAAAACGTTTGCCTTTATTCTGATGGTCACATGAAAGCATGAACGCTGAGGCTACTACTGACATCTTTAGAGAAATCATGATACATTGCTGTAATAACAATACAAAATATTTTGTATTAATAATAAAAAACATTGCTGCCATAATTCAACTCGAGTTTTTTTTTTTTTTTTTTTAAGGGCATGGGTAACACCTGTTGAAATGTGTATACATTTTTGGGCCCCTCTGTATTATTGAAATTCTATAGAGATTTGCTTATTTTTTTATATACTGTACTTACAATGAATGCATAAATAAAGATCTGAATCCTAACACAGACAGGAAATTCGAAGAAATTTTTATTGACCAGATCTTAGAAAATTTTAGCTCAGCACCTATGGTGTAGACAAGGGGCATTTTCCCCCCCCGTGGTGAGTGTGTTTGGTGTAATTGAGTGACAGTGCCTTGGTTTACCAGGCTGATGGGTTGCAGGCGGGTGGAGGGGCGGAGTCAGATGATTGGGGGCGGGGTCAGGTTTCTGCTAGCTGTTGCAGGAACAACATCATGGACATTGGAGGCTCGCGGTTCTTATGCGTACTGATCGGAATGGGAGATTCACATGAGCTTAGATCCGCATTAAGGACTTGAAGACATAGATGAAAATATTTATGAAAACATTGTTGTGTAGTGTTTTTTCTCCCCGGTGGCGTCGTTGTAAGCCGGAGCAGCGATGATGGGATGCTGTCCGGGCTACAGGCGGAGACAGATGAGCGGGCGGCTAAACAGGGTTAGCTTCATTAGCTAGATGCCTTTACAGCATTCAGTGCAGCTCGCATTCATTATGTTCTTATCGAGACTTTTTTGTTCGGGTTAAATGTTCACGAGACGTTCAGATTATTTGCTGTGACCCTTTCGGGTATGTGAGTTCAGGGAGGAAACGTTCATCTCGCTGATCTTCACGGTATCAGGGGCGGCCTGTTCCACGCACACAGCCCGACAACACACTCCAAGCTACGTGTGTGTATATATATATATATATATATATATATATATATATACTGCTCTTATTCCAGCGGGCAGCACCGTGGCTGGGGCTTTAATAATGAGGAATGTAACAAGATATGGTGTGTAAATTGTCCTCTTCTGCCCGTGTCAGTAAATTATATCAGGCATAACGTGTGTAGGAAAAAGTCCCTCAATGTCCGAGTACTGTGAGTGAAATACGGCTGCCGGTGAGGAAGCACGCGCGCCTGCTGTTCAATGCTAAACGCTAATATCAGCAAGCTAATCTAGCTGGCTAATGCTTAGCTGGCTGGACAAAAAAAATAACACGTCTTGGAGTCGGGAAACCTTTTTGGATCGTGGATGGGAGAGAGGATCAGGATTCTGACGGTATGTGGACACGACGGTAAACCTGTTTAGTGTTACCTCAGTCGGTCAGGTGTGACAGCTCGCGCTAGCTCAGTCTAAACGTTTCTGTAACGCCTACAACAAGCGGGCGCGCGCTCCTGCTAGGCTACTAAGAGCTAGCCGAGCATTTTATTGGGAATTGTCTTTAATATATACACTCGAAGGTTTTGTTGTCATTTTTCAAAATGGAGTATTTTTGAATAAAGTAGTACTTAGGTTTGTAGTTTTTGTTTTTGTAAATGAGATGGTTAGACTTGTTTGGTATGACATTAGCTTGCTATCTTTACAACGCTTAGCATTTCATGTAGCTATGTGATTTCATGACGGCTGTCAGGTACGTAGTTCAGGTTATATTTTGTTTTAAGTAAATGTATTATCATCCTAGCATGCTAATTTCCTTGGTTAATGTTTCCCTCGAATTTCGGTTTAGAGTTACACAGCAATATTTATTTTAGGTAAATCTTCCTCACCATAAGAGCCTGAAATTGCCATGGAAACTAACACTGCTGGCTTTTCAGCCTCATCAAGTCTATCACACTTACCATGACTTATAGTACATTTTTCCTATTTGCAGATCTGAGTGAGGCTACTGCTTTGATGGACACAGTCTACTTTACGCACAGGATGTACATACCACGTTGGCAGTTTTGCACCTTTTTGCTGCAATGAGATAATAGAAGTGATCTACATGAGAGAACTGTGACATTTGCCTCTCCATATCCCCTGTTTGATATTTGAACATCAGAATATGACCACGCAAGCTCTTTTGCCACTCTCGGGGCGCAGGATACCCACTCTGTCTCCAGGTGCTTCGTCGTTCCCCCACCACAGGGCAACCTTGCGGCTCTCAGAGAAGTTTATCCTTCTCCTCATCCTCAGTGCCTTCATCACCCTTTGCTTTGGGGCGTTCTTCTTCCTTCCGGACAGTTCCAAGCCCATGCGCATTGACTTTGTGGATGTTTTGATACCACACATCGAGCAAGGGAAGGAAGGGCGTCATAACAGTGGGCAGGTCATACATGGCCAAGGAGTCCATGATGAGCATCGACACAGGTGAGAGAAAAAAGTTTTGTCATGTTTACAAATTTTTTTTTTTTTTTTTTTTTTTATAGTTTTGAATTTGTAAGACGTTACTTTCCCCTTAGTTAGATTGCAGGACTTTTTACACGTTGTTAAGTTCTAGACACATAGTAATGAGCATGAGCAAGCAGACCTGTCTGACAAAAAATGTATCTTTTGGCTTAACACAGGTGCGCCTCATTCTAGGACTTGCATCTCTGAGCTTGCTGATAAATATAACTGGTTTTTATGGTGCGATTTGAAATTCCCCCACTTTTGTCCCTAATTTCCTGCATGCTTCAATGACATGTCTTTGTCATTCCACATTTCAACAAACAGGTTTACTATGAATTAGACCTGTGTAAGTAGGTCAAATTATAGATGCTTGTACTAATATACTGTAAATAATGTGAATGTATGTGTGTATGTTTTTCTTTGTTTTACAGAGCCTTTTCTAGCCCAGACCTATAACCTGTTTCATTATTAGTTTAGGATTTCACATTATACTGACTGTTGTTATTAATGCAACAAAAGGTTTTTTTTCTTTCGTTTTTCTTTTCTTTATTTTTTTTTAATGAAAACTTAATGTTACTTTTGTTCTTTTATTCAATGAAACCCCATATACAATGACACAGGATTCATGGAAGAGCTGTAAATGTAGTAGTAATGGTAGTGATGAAACATACTTTTTTTTTTATTTATAAATTATCTCTTTGAAGTCTCATCCCAGTTGTGTCAAGACTGGCGTTACAAAGACAGTGTGTTTCTGTAATGTGAAGAGATAATGCATGGAAAGAAATGGTGAATGAATGACAACTTTCTCTGTCCTTATTACTTAAAGCACAGATTGGTAGGATTTGCTTTCCTTTTTTGTTTCCTTTTTGCGCAGCCAGGAATGGTTACAAATTCTTATATATTTCTATATTTATGACATTTGTACTATTAAACAAAAGATAATTTGGCTGTATGACACCATGTTCTTCCGCTGATCACGCAGATCATGTAGCAGAATGTCATGGTTTTCTTTAATAACAACTTGAGATAGAGGACACTCGGTGTCATACAATCCAAGGATTGTTGAGATTAAGTCGTACAGTGTGAAAAATTTTCACCGGGCACTGGAAAAAACATTACCATGCTGTGTTTTGATCTGTTACAGCATTTTGCACAATCCACCTAACAGAAATTGAATTTGTCAGTGTAATGCAGGCTTTGTACGCTTGTTCACGTCAAAGGTTTCATGATGATATTTAATATATTGCATACATATCCATAATATATATGGATATGCATGCATCAAAGAACAGGATGTGTAACAGGCCTAAATGAGGCTGAGGGCTTTTATTCTCAATGAGGGGGAAACAGTGGAGCTGGCAGGCTCAGGCCCAAAGGAATCTCTGCCAGCTACAATCTGGACTATACAGGTGTAACTGACGTTGCAAAATAGATAATAGTGCTTTAGTAACACAAACAGGATGTTTGAATGAGACACTTTCCTAAAGCTTTTTTATTAATTTTTTATTAACTTTATGCATGCACACTTTATGTATCTCTCATTAAACTAAGGCAGCATCATTTCAGGAAGGTAAGGTTTGAGAAAAGATGAAACCAGATGTTAACTGTGGTTAGCAACCAGAAGTTGTTCTGTTAGAGTGAAGAACAGAGTTGGTCATCTCCACTGGTGTTGTATTGCTTTATGTTCAGAAATATGTCTCTTTAAATTAGTTGCATGAGTAAAAAATCTTCAGGGATATCTTTACTTAAAAAAAAAAAAGTTACTATAGAACAGTTTCACTTGACGAGCTTGATGAAATAACATGTTACTTTGTTGACATGTTTTCCTGTCTCTTGGTAATATTTAGACACAGTGCACTTTACCCTGTTAAAATCTGTATTGTTTGACATTCATGTCGAACATAATTTGTGTCAAACATCATATGGTACCAGATGAAGCAGATTAAGTGGTTCATAAGCTTCAGTCTTGTTAAATTGCTTGCAATTGTGCTAGATTATTAGGACACAGTCTGCTGGTTTGCTCACACCACTGTGAGGTTGCTTTAGTGACTTTACTGGCGTGTAGTTACTCATCATGAATAATATATATTCTGCTGCCTGGTCATCGGCTTTCGTTCATCACCCATGGCGAGATTAGCTCATCCTGGCCTGAGCTGTGGACATGGACACAAAGCACGTTGTCTGAAATTTGCTCCGAGCTGTGCCAGGGTCTGTGCCAGACTATGCAGTTAGTCCAGAGTCTGTCACTCTTCACTGCATCATATCAGAGTAATGATGAGATGGCTTGAAATAACACGTATGGCATTATACTGGATTGAAATATGGCATTAGGTACATATCGACAGACAACTCAATATCAACTATTCAAAAGAGATTGCACATTTTGGAAGTACTTCACCATAGTTTTACAATTAGGAAAGTTTATTATTATTATTATTATTATTATTATTATTTTATTTCACTTTTATCATTGTAGTTTTGTAATAGTGCACATATCTCTATAAATAAATAAAAGGTTTTCTCTGTACTTTGGTCAGAGTTTGCTCTTTCAATAATATATTAATGTTACATACATTGGAGGACTGTCCAGCCAGTGCATCAGGATTACACAAAACTGGCTGGATGAAATTTTGACATTTTGTCTATCCTTAGGTAAGTTAAACCTAAGGATGAAACTTTTGCAGTGCTTTAATACTGCCTGTAGTTTAACCTGCACCATAAGTTCAATCAACATCTTGAGCGATGTTATGAATACTTATGTGCCATATTTAATAATTTACATTAGAATTAGCTACAAATAATCTACTTTGCTCAATGTAAACAAAAAACCTGCAACAGTGGATATTAATTAGAAAAACTAAACTGAATGTATTTACTGGGATAACGTAATGATTTCACCGCTGAAGTAGTGCAAGTGAATTTTAACCCAGTTTAAAAAAAGAACATGTCAAGGAATGATTGCATACATTTATGTGAAAAGATGGTTATTGTTGAATCACATGGTTGTTTCAGTTGTTCTGGTTAAATTATTAAAGTCCTTGTAGTTTCTCTAAAATCCAACCAAAGACACATGCCTATCTGCTGCCTGTGTTCAATCATAATGAAGCTTGTAAACAGCTTGTGCTCGCGTTCAGATGTTGTATTGTCAGATAACGCTGATGGGAACAGCCGAGTTTGTTTAAATTTACATTTCAACTGCCTCTGTAGGATTTTTTTTAATCTTTTATACACACACAATACGTCAAGTCTTTCAATTGTATATAGCCAAGCTCAACAGTACTGACCTTCGCTTCAAAGTTACTTTCAATTTACATGATCCAAAAAAACACATTTAAAAAGCTCTCTGGCTAGTTTTTCTAGAATAAATGAATATTTGAGTCTTTGAGTCATGACTAAAAACTTATCAGAAAAAAACATTTCAACACTTGTATTACATTATGATCGCATGATATTTTAAAGTTAGTTATTTATTTATTTATTTATTTATTTATTTATTTATTTATTACTGTTTTCTCTATATTGTATGTTAATCTCCCTTACACTCACTCACATAAGAAACTCTTAGGATGGAAATGTACCTGTGTCCATGTAGACAGCCTTCTACATCATGAGCGTTTCTGTGTTTCAGTCAGACAGTTTTGCATAATGTAAACAAACATGGAACCACTTTAGGAGCTTGGATTCTCTGTCAACTTTAAGGTGATATGCATCTTCTATTAACTGTTTTGACATGTATATACTGTATGTCACTGTGCAGCAGTAAAGATACATCATCATACAGGTGGAGTAATTGCTGGTCGGGTCACACAACTTCTCCTCAAAACTTTCTGCCGTTTTTAACAGGCAGGCTGCCCACACTGCCCCTACTGTGTATATCCATATTTTATCTTGCGGGTACATACAGATGCACAAAAGCTATGCACTAATAAAAACACAGGATATGAGAGACAGCCATCATGTGTGCTTGTGCAAAAGTTAAAAGCAAGTAAAGTTGACCCCCATGAAATCGCAGTTCAGAGTTCTCGGCTTCAGTTGTTAGCAGATTTTTTTTATTTCTTACAACCTAACTAATAATTGTTTGCGGGACCCACAAATATCCTCTCATAGAAAATAATTTTCTATGGCTTTTTTCAAGGCAATATAAACTTTTTCATGTGTTTTAACGCTGAACTATAAAGAAAGATCTAATTTATTAATTTTGCAGCAAATATATTAACATAAATTCAGCTAAATTTCCATATATAATGCAATAAGTATACATTTTTTAGTACTGTAGAGAGAACACAAGGCAACTGTCAAAGAAAAAGGAGGCTTGGGATGGTGATTTATTACTGACTAAAGAAAATGACAGTACATGCCAAAGAAATCGTGCTCGCAATATAGGGGTTTGATATTGATATTTTACATTCTAGCACTGCGGGAGAGACCGCAGTACAGTACTGTACAGTATACGGGTTTACCTTTACATTTTTATTATTATAATTTTTTTTACATTTTTTTAAATCTAATGATGAAATGCTCGGAAAGTGCATTGCTGTGTACTGCTCCCCAGTTCATCGTCTGGCTCTAGTGCAAGTGGACAGTAAGCATATTTGAAACTGAAATTTAATTGCTCTTTTGTTTATGGTGTTTTCTTTAGGTGTGCCCCAAAATTATAAATAAAGTCAGAGACAGCGCCAGTGAAAGGGATTGACCGGTCAGGGTTTTTCTGAGAGAGCTTCCGGGCTACAGAGGGGTGTAATGGGATTCGAACTCGTGATCTCAGGATGATGGAGCAGAAATGTTTCTGTTGCGCCACTTGAGCGCCCATGAGTGATTTGTCACAGAATCATTTACTGTATATCTGAGCCTCATCAGCTGTTCCTTGGTCATTGGCACATGACCAAGTCAATGTCAATGAACGAAAAAAAAAAAATTATTATAACAGGACAAATACTCTCGAAATTGAAAACTGAAAGTGTTATGCAAATGTTTTGCAAACATTTTTATACTGTAAAATCTCAATCCATAAAATTGGATAAAAAAAACAAACAAACGCATGGTTAAACTGAATTTTGGCAGTGCATTGATTCTGTGTAAGCACGGGCCCACAGGCAGAGTGGTGGAGCTAATCAAAGCCATTCTCATATTCACTATTACTGCAGGATGGCTTGTGTAATGTTGCTTTTATGTTTTATGAACAAGTCATTAACACTGAGGAGGTGACCTTTCAGGCACTAAATGGCCAATTATTTTGTTTATTTTGGCCTCCTGTTGATGCTACTGTACTGATGCTCATTATAGCACATCAGCTAGCTCAATAATTAGCCCGTTAGAATGATTTTGTATATTCTTGTTAAAGATGCTTTTGGTAAAATGTATGTCCCTTGCTCATTCCATCTTCACCTGACAAGCTATTATACTGTAAGTTTATTATTCTAGAAAATTATAGTTTACCATATGGTATGTCGGCTGATGTCTTTACTATAGTAACTATAGGAATTTTTGGCGGCAAACACAAACAACCAGAGCGATACACACACAGTATAGCTTCCCAATGTGATTATAAATATAATCCACATGACAAATCAAACTGGTGGACCGCAACTAACTGGCGTGTAAGAATGTGCATGTTAGGAGTGTTCAGAGCATTATGCACAAACAGTGATGGCACTAAAAAAAGAAATAGCTGATTTAATAACCTACAACGTCAAATTCAATAGCTGATAAAGTTCCGTGTTATTGACCTAGTGTATCTCTCATCCCATCACTGATTCATAATTTATAACATTTAGTTCTGAATGGGCATTGTGCCTGTGTATTTATTTGAGTCTTGCTATTATAGACATTGCGATTTGTAATTAGTACTTCAGTGCATGTAAACAAAGCAGAGTAATGTGAGCATTTGTAATTTGAGGGAGGAGCATGTAATTAAGTTTTTATTGCACCTCTCTGTTCCAGGCATCTCCCATTTTTTTGTTACTAATTTTTTTTTCTTTATCATTTAGCTTTTTAGTGAACAAACATACTGTTGAATGACAGATGAGAGAGATGTCAGATTATTCCTAATATTTAAAAACAAAAAAGATGAGCAGAGACTGAGAATTGTCTTGGTATAGAAGCTTCTCATTAATCTATTTGGACGTGTGTAGATTAGTCCGTAGTCACGTTCATTTCCCCCTGTGAAACCTTAAAACCTGCGAAGTATTAAATGAAGGTTTGTTGAGGCTGTTAAAGTTCACACTGACAACTGCTTCATCTTAAGCTTAAATCAAAGTCATAAACTCCTACATGTGATGAAGTGTCCCCAAGTCTATTAGTTGTACCAAAGAATGGGTAGGCACAAGTTTAATATTAGATATCTGACTATCCCGTACTGTTGTAGATCAGTTGATTAAATCAGTTAAAACGTCCTTTGTGAAGCTTATTGTAGAATATCTATAACTTTGAAACCTGGCACCATGGGAATGACAAAAACTGCAGAGACGCACAGTGGCAACTACTGTCTGTCAGGGAATGGCTAAAATTTCTCAGGGCAACTCAACATTGCCACCCTGATTACTGCTTCACTCGCCTGTACATCAGATACCCTTCAGACAACGTTCTTAAAGCAGAGGCACTTGGCACCATATAAAAACACCAGTCATACAAAGCTAACAAGGGAGTCTGAGATGTTTTTCAGCAATGATTCCTGACCCTGAAATCGGCAGCTCTTTTGCATATGGTAAAGGCAAATGGGCTTGCATGTAAAGCCTTGGCCTGACTGCTCGCATCATTAAAATACTTGTGGATACGAGTAAACCTCAGTTTGTTTTAATGTTTGGTGAGGGCCTCAAACAAACAACAAAATACAAGCAATTCGACTGTCATGGTCTGTAAGAATGGATGGATGAATAGTAGTAGTGAAACAGGAGGCAAACGTCACATGTTTGGTGTTACATGACTTGGTATACTAACAAATAAGAAATGCTCGTAATGGCACATGCACTACGCGACCAAAAAAAAAAAAGGTTTTGCTTTGATTGCAGCATAATTGTCATGGCATTGTTTCAATAAGCTTGCAATTCTCTTTAAAAGCTCTCACTTTCACTATTAAACATAGTAACGTATTAGTGAGGTGTTTTGCTACTGGTGTTTTTCTTTTTTTTTTTTTTTTTTCTTTACTATTTGAGTTCACCAAATGTTTCAGTGATCTCCCATTATGATCATTTAATGTTTTCCTACCAAATTTTCTTCCTTGAAGATGATGGTCCATCAATATGCTGTCAGGTTTTAATAATGGTTTTCACAGTTCTTAAATCAGTTTTACTAGTCTCAGGGAACTCTTTGCTTGATGCAAACTATCGCGCGTTTCCTCCGAATCATGTGACGCTAATCCTTCCACTTGCGTGAGCTCACAGACGCTCCTGATTGGCTGTAGAGCCGCGATTAATGTGAGAACACTAAGTATCTCTCATCCAATCTCGCTGAGAGAGCTCGGCCAATCAGCGCTCTCTCCAGCTGTGAGGGGCTACAGCGTCATCCAGGGATCGAACCAGCGATCTCCGGATGATGGGGTGAGCGCTTTATCACTGAGCTATTAATAAAATTTTAAACGTTTAAAAAAAGTTTAAAGGTTAATAAAGTTACATGTAGTCTGTTCCTTATAAACTCTTGTATTTGAAGTTAGTATTGTTTAAATGCTGGGCTTGGTTTTTAAATAAAATAAATATTGTTACAAGGAATGGGTTACATTTACTCAAACTTTTTTGAAGGTTTAAAATTGTAACGTGCTCGGTGGAAAAATGCCTTTTCATATCGAGATATTTAGAAAATCATGATACTTATAGAATCACATCAAATCGGCACTCGTGTATCATAATATTGTACCAGGAGGTGATGCTGATCCCCATCCATATTGACATTTACGGTATGCTGTTTGAGAGAGAAAATATACATCACTTATCCGAGTTAGCTGGAAATGACGTAATTCTGACTGGTGAATTAGAACGTAATACTGAACTGTATTTTAAATGAACTTTTTTTATCTGAATTATGTACAACTTGTACTCTAACTCTAAAGTGATATTTATACTTTTCGGTACAAGTCAGCGAGTGCTGTCCATTTATCTTTTTGTTTTTTCAAACTGTGTTTGGGAGCAGCACAGTCTGTGGGAGGCCTTTATCAGGATAAGAAGGCTGTATTTTTCCTATGCATGCAGGGTTTCCCACAGGTCTGAAACATTCTTATGTTGAAAACCAAAAATGAAGAACTAAACACTCTTTGGTGTACAGAGATGGCATTGTTTGTCACAGCATGTAGTCCTTAAAGAACAGAACATTGTTTAGCTATTTGCATTTGCACATTGCAGTACTGTGTTTAATGAATAGCTAAAAACCTGCACTGGACTTTAAGGGCTACATAATACCCCCCCCCCCCCCCACACACACACACACACTTATTTTTCTTGTTAAATAACACTTCCACAGTGCTGTGTTGTAAAGACATTCAAAACATTGTCATGCTATGTCAGGTTAATTTTACTGAAATGTGAATTTTAGAGAATCTTTGAGGAACTTTCACACGCAACTAGATTTAACATGCTCTTTCAAAGTGTTGTAGAATTGTATTACAGGTCTGAAAAGCTCTGAGTATGCTTTCCCAGTAACATAGCATGTTTAGACATGTATGAGTGTCAACCTTTCACAGAGACAAAACCATTCAAGAAACTTATCCTTCTTCAAGACAAAGCACATCATAATGACCGTTTTGCATCAGAGGGTCGGTCCTTGTGTAAAACATGCAAACAGAGCTTCAAAGACTCGTATAATTTAAACATCCAGAAAAGTCTTTAAAGGAAAGATGTATGTGAGTACAGCTCAACTAAGTCTAAGAATAGAGCATTGAGGTCCTCTGGTTTGATGTGTGAGTTTTGTTGGTTTAATTTTACCAAAATTAATGTAGTATTGTAAGCACGTCAGCACTTTACCACAGCACAAGGGCAAGATTTCTTTAAAATTGTGGAGTTGCTTAAAGTCATGGAGTAGGGAGTATACAAAATGTAGTGTGTTTTGTGTGTTTATGTATGTACTGTGTGTCTGTGTGTGTGTGTATATGTATGTACTTGTACTGTCATGTTCAAAAATTAATTTTAATAAATTAATAAAATAAATTTTAATAAATTTAATGAAATTTATTTTAATTTGATGTGCTTTTCTGTAAGAACAAAAAAAAATGATCGTAGCAGGTCTGCTTATTAGGCAATTACAACCTCAGACGAACATCAATTCAAAATCAAATTAAAATCATATGACTTGCCAATATTTATTTAACAGAAATTAAGAAAAGAAACAATATGGGCAATGCTAAGCAGTGTTCTCCACACATTTCTTAGTTCTCGATCAGGCTACCAGAATAAACTGGTACAGGAGCAGTGTACTGAGTGGCAGTAAATGCCACGGATGACAACTGCTGTAAAATGTATAAGTAGCCACAGTGTTATAGTAAACAGTACATGTGTGCACGAATGTTGATTTATACCAGTGAAAGACAGAGCAGGGGAGACAATCACCCAATCACAACTCCGCAGCGCGCGCGAGAGAGAAAAATCATTGGCTCAGTTGTGATCACGTGATTCTCGGCATCAAAACAAATAGCGCAAACGTGATGCATGATACACAGTACTCGTAAACCAAGACCTGCTCGTTTTTCAAATCAAAATTTGTTAATTTTTTTTACTTGTCTTGCAGAACACTTGCAATCCGAAGTTCCACTGTATGTGTGCATTTAAAAAAAAATAAAAATAAAAAAAACCGCTTAGTTTTTAAGTGAGAAAAATATTGTTACAAGGAATGGGCTACATTTACTCATTAAATAGGTCATTAAAAGACCTATATATATAATGCTGGGCCGACTCCCCCAACTGAAGACTTTTTATTTATTTATTTATTTATTTTAAATAGACTTTAGCTCCATTTTTCTTTACAACAGTGCTTGTTTATTAAGGTTTGAAGAATTTGCGGATGCACAGCTGGACTTTGGTTAGGCCATTCCAAATCCTTGATTTCTTTTGTTTCTTTAACCTTTCTGGTATAGATTTACTAGTGTGCTTCCTGTTGAATAATCCAATCTTGACCAAGCTTTAGCTGTCGGACAGATAGCCGCACATTTTACTCGACTCGATCACAGCATTTTGCCCAGGTCTCGTGGCTGCAAAAACGAGCCCAAATCATCAGCTTTACGGTGGGTGTGAAGTGTTTCTGCTGAAATGCTGTTTGGTTTTTGCCAAACATGGCACTGGGTATCAAGACAAAACAACTCCACTTTGGTTACATTTGTCCATACAACACTGTTCCAGAAGTCATGTGGTTTGTTCGGCTGCAGTCTTGCAAACCTCAGTTATGCTTCTGTGCTCTTTTACATGGAACAGATTTCTCCTTGTAACCCTACTAAACAAACCGTACTTCAGTATTCTTCTAATTGTGCTGTCATGGACTTTAACATTTAATGTGCTCAGTGAGGGCTGTAGGAACTGAGATGTAACTCTGGCTTTTTTTTTTTTTTTTTTGTACTTTCCCTGAGCACTGCATGGTCTGACCTTGGGGTGTGAATGTGCTGGGATGTCCACTCCTGGAAAGATTGACAACTGCCATGAATGCCTTCCACTTGTGAATAATCTGTCTCAGAACTCCACTTAACTTTCTACAGTAGTTGAGAGTTCTTAACTACTGAAGAACTCTGACCTCCATTTTATTTGGAAATAGTTTTATAACCCTATCCAGATTGATGCTCAGCAACAGCTTCAAGACCACTGCATATGTATTTTCCTCTTGGCATTGTAGTAACACACCCCCCCTTAATGGTCTTCTTTTGTAGAGGTCTGCACACCTGCTCATGATCAATTAATAAAGGGCTGCACCTGGCTGCAGCTTGCATTCTTTTCAATCCTGTGGAAGCAGTATGGGGATACTTCAAATTTCCAAGTTTTGACTTTTTGGCTCTTCTCTTTTTAAAAAAATTTTTTTTTTTTTTTTTTTTTTATTAATCGACACAAAAACACTCATAATTAAAACCTTACACTGTGTGTACTGTGTGTGTACATACAAATGTAATCAATAATGTAATAAATTATGTTGGCCTATCTGACTGTCGGCAGAACTATTTGCCTATATATACTGTATATATGTGTGTATAGGCAAATGGTGTATGTGTATATGTATATAATTGTGTGAGAGTCTATATGCGTGCATTCAGTTATATTCTAATGTTGTTGTTTTTTTTTTTTTTTGCTGTTGTCAGTGGTATGGTCACATAATACTGAGGAAGAGCTACAGTATTACAGTTTGTCTTGTGGGCTCCATTGATCGCTTTCCTGCTTAAAGACCCTTATCGGACCATGACAGAACATGTATTAAACTTTATTTGCTTGATTATATACATTAAAAATTATATAAATTAAGTTTTTATGGACAATTAACAGAAAATACAATATGCTAGTCTCTAGCTTTAACACAGGGCAGAAAAGGTAATAAGGAACAGCAAGTTTCTTATGTCCTTTCCATATGACGCATAATGAGTCGAGATCACAAACTATTGCAGGAGACCACAGGTATATCTGTATGTTCGGTTTTTGCATGAAGGCTTGATTGCAAAAAAAAAAAAAAAACATGTCAGATGAGGGGCCAAAGCTGTTTAGTCATGAAAATCAAAAACGGCTTTGTCCCTTTGAGTAGATTTCTCTTTCTATTTTTAAATTTCCTGTGTGAGTATAGAGTTAACACAGAAGTTTGTTATGCTGATCAAGAGCCATATTGCAGGTTACTTTGCATAACTTCATAATGATGCATGAAACCATTTACATATTGACATGGCAGTGTGCATCCTTGCATACATTTTAGAAATTTACATGGTAGACTACATTTGTGTACATGTCCTGCATTTATACTAAGACAATAAAAAATGGTTTGTTTCAACAGTCACACTGAATGCTGGCTAATCCTGAACTAACTTCTAATCCTGAAGTGTTTATTGTTAATAGTTATTTAATTAGAATTTAAGAAAAAACAAACATTTGATGCATTTTTTCCCCCTGCTGCTTCTGGCTAGCTTTTAATGAATTTTTAACTGCAAAGCCTTTAAGTAGTCATCACTCTGCATATGCAAACGTTTCTTGTGGTCGCTCTTGCTTTCTGCGCCACGTGCAATGGAAAAAGCAGTTGTTCAGTCTTTTTGTCAATGAGAGCTCCAAACCAAATGACCCTCATGAAGCAGGAAATTGTGTAGGATTCAGCCACTGATGAACCATATGACAAATTCCTCTTTACCAACAGCCCTTCCTGGCTTAAAACCCATAATTCCCAGCTATCAAGGCTATGGTTTGATGAAACACGACTTTTGTACCTTTCGGTAGGATGGTCATCTTAATGCTTTGTGGGAATTTGAGGTGCCTGCAGGATGAACGGTGTGCTTGACCCTTGGCAGGCATTGATTGCAGTTTTACGAAATTTCCAGACACTTAAAGTGATACAGTATGAATGTTGAACATGTCCCTAATAAATCCTGAAAGATACATCTTATTTTATTATTAGGATTAAAATTCTGTACTTGTTCAAAGCACATATTGCACTAAACTGTAAATACGATGCGGTGTTATTCTTTTTAAAGCATTAAAAAAATTCCCCAAGTGTACAGGAACAGCAGTGTACAGCTTTAGTTTGTTTGGAATGACTGGCATAAATGCACAGGACGGAACGGTGAATACAACCGAACAACTGGCTTAACTGCACGGCATGTTTGTGGAAAGCTGAGAATACTGCACGAGCCATTTGCAGTCATAAACGGTCGTAAATACAAGTATTAAGCTTGTTTGATTATGTGAAAATGAAAATAGAAATAGGCAGGAGAGGACTGATAGTAGAGATGACGTGGAACATCAGTAAAAGGCCCTTAAGTGTCCTGCTGCCTCTTACTTAAAGGCTTCTGTATCATTTAATACCACAAGGCATTTCTCCCCCCTGCCCTCCCCTGAGCGCCCCCTCTGGTTTAGAGAGATTTAGTCAGGAACAAACAGCTGCATAGCACACCCTTTAAAAGAGATAGCAACCACCTCCAGGGAATATGTGAGCACAGTGGAAAAAGAAGTAGGAGAAAAAGGCTTTATATGGTCCTTTTAATGGAAATTTAAGAGGTTGACCTGGATTATTGCCCTGCTTTCTTTCCAGAGTTAGTCAGACAGATTTTATTACAAGGACTATAATTTGACTTGATAGTCGGTGTATAACTTGAAATCATCCTTTTACCAGTTAAAAAGCTTTGGATAAGGAATTCATACATTTTTTTTTTTTTTTTTTAGTTAAGTTTCTGGCGCTCATTCGTTCTGATTGCTGAAATGAGCAACCTACACAGAGTTAGGCAAACAGTACCATGTGCGTGGATAATGTTATTTGCCTTTTTTTTTTTTTTTTGCCCAGTTTACATAATGGCCATGAGAACCACACACCTGCATGTTCATACACATGGATTTTTAGGTTTGTACTGCATTAGAGCCCTTATTTTCCCTAATTTTGTTTGTAGTTGCAGTGAAACCTTGGATTGTGAGGTATGCAGTTTGCGAGTGTTTCACAAGATGAGCAAAGATTTATAATAAATTTTGACTTGGAAAACAAACAAGTCTTGGTTTACGGGTACCAAATATCATGTATCACACATGCACTTCTTGTTTTGATGCTGAGCATCACGTGAATCCAACTTTGCCAATGTTTCTCTCTCTTGCGCTATACCTATAAATTGTGGGTGATTATATCCCCACTTGGTCTTAGTGTGTGTCTCTCACTGGTATAATCAACATCCGTGCACGCATGTACTGTTTATTATAAGACGTGTGTGCGCGCGTGTAAAGCAAAAGCAAGCATCATTAGAGAGGATAAGATCCATTTTCTCTCTCTATGTATCAGCCTGCAGGTTGAGTGCGCGCGTGTCATTTGAAACCGTGCATTTCACTCGCACACACCCAACGAATGTGAAACTGTGGAACTAAAAATTTGAGTTTGCATTATTTCTTATGGGAAAATATGGTTTGGTCTGCAAGTGTTTTGATATGTGAGCCCGCTTTCGGAATGAATTGTGTTTGTAATCCAAGGTTCCACTGTACCTTCACTGGATTTGACCCAAAACCTACCCTAGCATGAATGACTGTGCACAAAGCAAGGTCACTGAATCGTCACAACTCCCCATAGCCACACTCCAGAATCTAGTGGAAAGCTTTCATAGAAATTGGAGGTTTTTACTAACAGAAAAAGCATTTTGAATGGGTTCTTCAAAAGGTATCTATGATAGAATGGTGACACAGCCACATATCACCTGTTTTACCTGTAGTATTTCTCACCTTCTTGGTTGGGCTGATTTCTAAATTGTTTGCGATTTACTTTTCCTGCATTCAGATCATGCTGCATTTACGTCTCACTCGTTTACTGGACAACAATCCAGATGCTATCAGACACTCATTGGTCATGCTCGCGTAGTGTAAAAGAAAACACCTATTAATTCACCAATCAGGCCAGAGATTAGTGATTCAGGCATAGAGTTTACTTCTTTTATCTTGCTTCCTCAATTACGGTGTTCTGCTTCCACTCATGTGACGTGTAATAGGATGCAGACCTGAAAAGACTGGTCAGTTTGCTTTGGTGGAGTTGGAGCAGAATGCTGTTTTTTATGCAAAAAACATCTCCACTCTCTCTCCCTCTCTCTGCCCCCCTCACTGATTCCCTCACTGCTCATGGGTGAAACCATTACATTTTCTTCTGTTACATTTAGCAGCTAGTAGTAGTCCATTTCTATTCGGGATATAACTTTCTGTATTAGTTTATGAAACCTTAAACCTAGCTACACCTGAAGCGCTGATCCTATTCTGAAACGAGATCGAAATCTGCACAGTTTACAATCTGTACTGTATAGTAAATTTCAAACTGAATTTTAATTTTAAAGTACCTAACAAACTGTGACATTTGCCCTCTGTTAATAAAAATAATGAAGTAATCGGTGTTCTCCACTAGTTACATCATCATTATAATTTTTTATCAAAGTAAGGCAAATGTCACATACTGGGCTGGCATTACCTGCTAGAGCAACAGAAGGTGACCTTGTATCACGGTAAAGGAATGACCTTTACCACAATATTTTTATTTATTTCATATATATCTATTAATCTTCCATTTTTAGAGAGCCAACTTCCCTCAATTTATCCATATGTGAAGAGTAAGGCTAAAAACATAAACACTCTTTGGCGTACTAAGAAGGGCACTCTAGCCCTTAAAAACAGCATTTTTAGCTGTTTTTGTAGGGGCCAGGATTGTGCAGTTTAAAATGTATACTTTTTTTTCTGCACAACCTAGGCAATATGATGAACTGAATTTTATATCACATTAGTCAATCATACAACCATGATTGAATTAATAAAAAAATAAAAAATAAAAAAGGTCACAAAGGCAAAGCTCATCGTCTAAACCCTCCCCCTGATCATACAGCAGCTACGAACATGCGAGGATGAGGGTAACTATGCACTTTCTTAGAGACATGTGAAGCAGGCAAACTCTCTCAGAGCATCATTGGTCGTCTCGCCAACACCCCCAACGTTCACGAATATTCTTGAAAACCATGACTGTCCCTGACAGCAAAAATATATTTATCCTGCGTTGTCTCCTCACTGTGAAAGCCAGGAAACTAGACTTAAAGTGTAATCATGAGGTTGAGTAATGGAGCTGGCTGAAACAGTGTATGCCTCATGAAGCAAACTGGTAAAATATTCTCAAGATTTAAAGGACACTCCTCTTCTACAGTACACACATGCCTCTGATCTTCTTTGACAACAGATAGAATGACATATAAAGCATATCGTGCATTCTCTTGGTTACCTCTTCATATCATACGAATATTTATATAAATTTTAGGTTTGGGGGTTTTGTTAATTATTTTAAGCTAAGCTTATGAAGGTTGTTACTCTGTGTGGTGTACAGCACTGTGCAAAAGCCTTGGGCTACCCCTTATTCCTTCATATTTCGCTTCCAAAGAGCAAGACCTTACTTTTTTAACATTACATGAGGTTCCTGAAGGGAGGCTCTCATTTTCAGTCCAGTCCAGTCCCTGTACCTGACCAGTTTTAGAGGAATGTTTTTTTGTTGTTGTTGTTGTTGAGGGGTTGAAACAGACGAGTGAAACTGAGGTTGCTGCTTACGTTGTTTCATAAACATAGATTTTTAAATTGTACCTTTAGGCACTTTGCAGGCAACGTGTCATGGTAAAACAACTGTTTCTATTTCCGTAATCCACATAATTTATTTTTATTTAATTTGAAGAAATAAGGCAGACTCAAGACTTTTGCACTGTCCTGTATAATTGCTAATTAAGCTGGAACTGTTGTGTCTAGTTCAGGTCTCACTGTACGTCTATAAAGCAAATTGGTTTTTTAAAAAAAATTAGTAATTTGCTAATTTTGTCTGTCTTGACACTTTCTTGAAGTGGCTGTAAGGCTAAAGTGGTGTAAAAGCAAGTATAAAGCAGCCTTGCTAAAAGCTCATGAGTTACTAACTTTTTAAAAATGCATATTTGTGTATTTGAAGTTTCCACAAAAGAGACACTAGAGACCATGCCAGTTTTTTAAAGAGGTAAATGAACAATGTCGCACTCAAGGTCGTGCTGCTGTGTTGGTTATCAGCACGGCCATGATGCGGTCGTAGGCATGAGGGCCCGTTTAGGTGCCGAAGGTGTGATATTGCCTAATTAACTTTTATGCTATGAAGTTCCACAAGCTCCATTTATTAATAACAGGTTATGGTTTCTTAGTTTATTTAACGAGTTATTTTACTCAACCAGCACATGTCCTTCTGCAATCGGCAGAACTAACTTACCACAACTGGCAAAGCTGGTAATCGACAGTTAGGGATCGACAGTTAATGTAATTATTGTGGTAAAAGTAGTTTTAAATTATTACCAGTACTATGTAGCTAAAGATGAGAAGAATGAACCGTGGAAGTGACGGACAGTCCTGTAAATCTAACAAGTTTCTCTTCATATTTCCACTTATTCCGCCTTAGAATATCAGCCCTATTATTTTTTGTTCCGGGAAAATCCCAAATGGCGCTAATTGGAAAGCTAGTGCACTAAGGTGTAGAATCCATCGTCACACACACCAAGTAGTGCTCCTTGATTAGGGGTTACAGATGGAATTCAGTCTTGTCAGACCCTAGTTAGACTTTTAATCTGGTTTATGAGTAAATAAAAGAACATGCAGTACATGCAATTCGGTTCGATAACCGAATAACATGACTGTATCAGTTGTTGGACTGGTTTTGAAGGTGCATTTTTCCACATAACTGCTCTCTCCATCCTCAGTTCTGCGTTCCTTACAGACCTACTTTTCACCCATGCTGCGACCGACAGTTAGTGTAATTAACAAGTGTAGAACCCCTGGGACGCAGAGTAATGCATAAAATTAGATGTCCCAGTAGTGTTGCTGTGCCTGTCATCACTATCAGTGCTCTTGGAAATCCTCTGAATCAATAAGATTACTTGGTCACAACTACCTATTGTATAAAACCTGCAATTTTCTAAATTGTGGATAACGTCAAACTAATATGTTTGTTTTCCTAGTGTGTCCTGCTCGCCAGTGATTTTAGTTCTCAATATAAAGTTAAACTTCTTAGTTTGAAGTTGAACTGCATTTATTTATTTATTTATTTTTACGTTAAGTTCATCAATTGTTGTCTTGTGAAATTTCCAGTGGATGGAATATTTTTGTGCTGTGGAACAAAAACCTCAGTTCAGGACTTCTGGATGGCCACTAACTGTACTGTAGTATGAGTACAAGTTCGAGTGTTGGCTGTTCTTTATGATTCATGCAATCATGCATTTTGTTTACTGCCTCCAATCGCTACATAAAACAGAAATGTAGTCTTGAGTGCTGCAATGGCCGAGGGCAGCTGATAGATTTGGTGTCATTTGAGAACAAAATGGTATTTACAAAATGGTAAAAACCTGCATTTATGTAGTGCTTTTAACAAAGACAAAAAATGGTGCAAAAAAAAAAAAACGGAAATAAGTGTGAGGAAATGATATAACAATTATCAGTTTGTCCCTGATGAGCGACAATGGCAAGGAAAAAACTCCCTGTGATAACAATAGGAAGAAACCTTGAGAGGAATCAGACTAAACACCCAATGACGACTTGGGTACAAAACTGTTTGTGTGATTTTCAGCCTTGAACTGTTAGGAGACCTGCAGGTGAATGGTGATCATTAGATGTGTGTTTGATCAGTACATTATGATGCAGTTTTTCATTACTGCAGTGCATCAGAGTCATCCAACTACCGGCTATGGATCGAGTGTTTTCATGAATGCAGATATTTTCACTGTTTAAGTGGTCACATCCCGCAGTATCTGATGTACTGACAGCTCCAGGGTTTCCAGCTTGATACTCAGCTCAGGTTACTCTCTGTGTACTGTTTTGCATTTTCTGTCTGTGTTTTCCTGCCTCACACCCGTTCTTGTTGGAAGGCACTCCCGATTGCTGAAGTTACATCTGCAGTTGGCAGTTGGTTTCACGTTGGCAACTTGTGGATAAGATTGATAACCCTGATGTAGACCATCGGTACATTCAAATGTAAATAAGATTTAAGATTCAAAGAGAATATTTCTTCAGTTACAGCATTATCCTGTCAGGGAGTATTCTGGGTGTAGACAGCCATGGCCTGGATCTTAAAACGCATAGTTCATTAATGATGTACTGACTCTGGCTCATTATTGACAATGTGTCTATTCTCAGTCTTTCACCTGTCTTGTGCTGACTGCTAGCTTGAGGCAATGCAAGAAATAAGCAAAGTTTATTTACGTTTATTTCTTACTATGCCATTGTATGCTGCAACCCTGTTCTCCTTGGATATACTTACTCCTCCTTCTTTGTACTTGTGTGTCTGTGGTGCCTAATTACCTTGAATGTTGTCCTTACTTTTTTCACAGTGAGACACTGTGACTGTATTGTGTTTATGGGTTTTTATAAGGGTCTTAATTAAATTCAGACAAGAATAAATATTTCATACTTTGGCTGTGTTTTGGAGATTCTTTAATAAGATAAAGATGTAACCCCAGTAAACATCAGCACTTTTATTTATTTTTGTTTATCGAACATAGTGTTACAGCATCCTTTTGTGATGATAACATCGTAAGTGAAAGTGTGCACAATGTCATCCTTTACTAATCTCTGCGCCCTGCTGTGCTCATGCCCTTGTAGGGAAGAGGAGGAGAGCCTTCGCAGTAAAATCCGGGCAGATCACGAACGCGCACTGCAGGAGGCCAAGGAGAAACTGCGCAAGTCCAAAGATGAGCTGAGGGCAGAGATCCAAACAGAAAAGACTAAAGTAGTAAAGGACCTGAAAAAGAAGGATGGACCAAAGCCTCTACCCCCAGTGCCCATGCCCAAGCTGGTGGGCATCAATGATGGAGACCCTGGAGACCCTGATGTTAAACAGAAACGGGACAAGATCAGAGAGGTGAGAGCACTTTTAAGATGTGATTTTTGAGATGACGTGTAGTGGAAATCCTGAAAAAAACAACAACAAACAAACAAAAAAAAAAACTATAAAGTCATTCATACATTGGGTATGAGCAATTACCAATTACCATTTTCTTCTTGTTACTCTCAGAAAGTTAGAACTTAAGCAAACAATCTGTTGTGGTGAAACATCTTAACTTGCAGGCACAGTTTTTACAGAGGCATTCAGAAAGGTACTTGTGTAAACCACGGAGAAGTGGACAGCAGGCTTTTAAAACCGTCTTTATTATGGCACAGAGTCATATCTGCATCCGAGTCGTAAAGAGACTGGAGTTATAGAGACATGGACGAGAGGTTCCTGAAAAACCATCTGTCTGAGCAGCTTCACCCACTGGTGGACCACATACCGATGTAGAAGCGGGACAAGTCGATCAATTTATAATGATCCCGTTTTGTGTAGGTCACCGAAGGGACATCTGTCATTCACCATGGGATGTTGATCCACTCAGTGATGCACAAACACACACGCACACAAATATAAACAGAAGTGTCCTGTAGGTCACCGTCCATCTTGCCCTGTTTCAGTGGAAGCCTCGCAGCAGGGCCATCTGCTGCTCACAAGGGGACCTTAACTCTCCTTATTGTTTGTGTCATAGACATCAACATGTCACGATCTCAAAGCAGGTGCAGGAGGAAAACACTGACGGATGCATAAAATGCACAGTGTGTGTACAGTTGTGCTCAAAGGTTTGCATGCCCTAAAAGAAATTCTTAAACATTGCCAATTATTTGGAAAATATGGCTGATAATGTGATTTAGTATTTTATTTATTTATTTTAGAATTGTGGTCATGTGAAGTCTTTAATTATCACACAGATATTTTTGACTCCTTTTTAAAATCTAATTGATAACTGAATTCACCCAAACAACCCTGATCAAAAGTTTACATATCCTTGAATATTTGGCCACATTATAAACACACACTGCGACACACACAGGATTAAATGGCTATTAAAGGAACGTTTCCACACGTGACCCATTGTAATTAGTGTCTGTGCATAAACGGTCAGTGAGTTTAACTCATCAACTCATAAGGTTGATCCACTGACTTGGCTGGATACTGCACAGTGAAAAAGACAAAAAAACAAAACTGCCAATGGCCTGGCATAATGAAGGTAGTTGAACTTTTATAAAACAGGAAAAGGATATAAAAATATATCTCAACACTTGAAAATGGCAGTAAAATCAGTACTGTTCAACCTCTGATAAAGAGGTAGAAAATAAGTTGTTCTGTTGGTATGAAGCCACAGCCAGGTAGATCAAGAAAGATTTCACCCACTACTTTGAGAAGAATTGTTTGGGACGCAAAGAAAAACCCACAAAAAACTTTGAGAAAGAAATGGTCTGCTCTGGGGGAGGTGGAAAGAGTTGATGTTTCAAAGAGCACAATAAGGAGGAACTTGAACACAAATGACCTGCATGTTCGGTTTGCCAGAAGAAAGCCGTTACTGCACCCATGACACAAAAAGGCCAATTTGCAGTACTCCAGACAGCACTTAGACAAGCCTCACAGCTTTTGGAGCTGAGTAATTCGGAGTGATGAGACCAAAATTGAACTTTGTTTGGAGAGTTGTCAACAAAGCCTACTCTGAAAAATACACCATCCCCACTGTAAAGCATGTAAAGCATCTCTTCTTTTCTGGGGCTGGGACAATTTGCATTCTACATCACGAAAGTTCCTCATGGGACGCTCTTGGATGTTCCAACATGACGATGATCCAAAGCACAAGGCCAATTGTGACCCTCCAGTGGCTACAGCAGAAAAAGGTGAAGCTTCTGGAGCGGCCATCACAGTCTCTTGACCTCAATATCATTGAGCCACTTTGGGGAGATCTCAAATGTGCAGTTTATGCAAGACAACCAAGAAATTTACATGAGGTGGAGGCATTTTGCCAAGAAGAACTGGCCACTATACCACCTGAGAGAATTAAAGACGTCATGCACAGTTATTACAAAAGACTGCATGCCGTCATGCTATAAAGCTAAATGAGGACAATACATGATATTAAGAACCAAGTTATGCAAACTTTTCAACGGGGATTATTTCATCATTTTCTTCATCGTCATGTTTTGTTTGATGATTGTGCCATTCTATTATGCCTTACGAATTTGAGTCCTGTAAGAAATAAGATAAGGTTGTTGCCTTCTCACTTGCGTTTCTTTAAAAAATGGTACAAATCTCCCAAGATATACAAACCTTTGAGCACAACTGTATGTCTCCAAACAAGGGAAATGGTTAGAACTTATTATTATTCAACTGCACTGTATGCAAAAAGTTTTTTTTTCTTTACCCCCCCATTGTCTTTTGTAAACATGCAGACGAGTCTCTCACATAAAACAAAAACATAAGCATGAAAAAACATGAAGAAAAAATATTTACAGTTTACTGTCCTTTTTCCGTTTATGTATCCCTCAGCAGCAGTAACTGTAACCAAACAGCTGTCAATTACAATAGAGTGGAAGAATTGTGGCCCACTCCTTCTTGCGGAAATGCTTCAGCTCAGTGACTTCTGTAGGCGTCGAAGAATGAACTGCATGTTTAAGGTCTTTTCACAACATTTTAGTAGGATTTATGCCTAGATTCGACTACCCGTTTCAGAAGTTTAAATGTCTTATTCTTAGCCGTTGTGATGTAGCCTTACTTGTGTCATGTTTAGACCATTTCATCTTTTCACACCTGAGGCGTAATTAGTAGACTTCATACTATAGACCATAAAAAGTATCAACGGTTTATGTCGCGTTTCCTGTCAGATACGGCAACAATTTACTATAGAATAAACACTGTACACACAGTTAATCCAAAAACAGACTTGAGCACAAAGTTCCTTCATTCTCCTGTGGCATGTTTATTAATCACAAATGTAAAATCCTGCACATGAGACTTCAAGTACATCAAAACCACCCACCCAGATGCCACCTCCAGAAGGGGCAAATCATTGGCCTGCTTCAAGTATCGAAAACAATTAGAGAGATTTTAAATTACTGGAACTGGGATAAAAAGTGTCCATCACATTAATAAAACCTATAAGGACTGTGATGAACCGTCAACTTCGTGGAAAAAATTATGACTGGAGATCCCTTAAATGCTGAGTTAAGATGCATGGGGAAAAAAATCTATGAGCAGAGCTATGTTTAATAGTGAAAGTAATAACATTTCAACATGTGATGAGAACTTGTGACTTGTGGATTGTGACTGAAGAGCTGTGTTCATAAGAAAAACACTTCTTAGTGAGACAACATAAAAAAAATAAAAAAAAAACCCAAAAACACTTAAATTTGCCCAAGATTATCAAGATTAAATTTTGGATGAATGGAAAGAGGTCACGTGGTCTGCTGAGTCCAGATTCTAGATCAATAGGCGTTTTAGGGTCTGAATGGAAGTGAATGAAGCGATGCACCCATCATACCCTGAGCTCACTGTACAAGCCTCAGGAGGTTATGATATGGGGTTGCTTAAGTTGCTCAGGTCTAGGCCCAGCAAGGTTCGGTGGTAATGCAATGAAGTCAGCTGATGACCTGAATATACGCAATGACTAGGTTATCAAATCAGTGGACTTCTTTTTTCTTTTCTTTTTTGTGAGTATTTTCAGTTTGTTTTACTTTCAGATTTGTCCTTTACCTCGTGTCTTTCAGACATAAAGGTTCTGAATGATTTGAGGTGAAAGGGCTTTGCCTGTGAGCTGTGCTTTAATTAGAGTTGTGCTAACCTTGAATAGCGTGACCGAGATCAGGATGCACCTGCAATGCCCCTCTCCTCAGGCTATTGCCTCAGCAGCACACAGCTCATTTGAGTCCATATTTGAACAGATTAACCATGAGATCTGGCTTCATTTCACCTGTGTGGATTAGCTTGTAGCAAACGCTAAGGGCTGAGACGCAGAATCAAGAGAACATAAGCAGAGCATTCATCCCATCTGCCAGGTGTTGTTTGTGATTTTTCTGTCCATCATTCTCCTTTCTGCTTCTGACCCTGGTTCATCTCTGTCTGTTCTGCCCTTTCCTGTCTATGTCCCTCTTACACACACACATACACACACTCAAACCTTCTGTAAGCTGAGAAGGATGACACTCTGCAGTCTGAAATGAATTTCTTGCAGCTCCTGTGCGATGTGAAGATGACAGGCTTTCCTCACACTTTCTCTGGTGTCTGATCTAACAGTGATCATACATGAATCACCAAACTAAAGCTCTGCAGTACTAACCACAAAGCTTCCAGAGAGGTTGATCTTTTCGGTGTATTTCCTTGTACATTTATTAGCTGAATTTTCTTCAATAATTCCAATAGGGAAAAAAAAAAAACAGTCTTATCTTGTAGCGTGTGTACGCTCTCGGGAATTAACGTGATGCGCTTGCATATGTGAAAGATGCAGTATGCATCGCATTAAATATGACGGGAGATTTTGCAGAGAAGCTGTGCAACTAGACCTGAAAATACCCCCACCTGTATGATGCATCTTTACGACTGCACAGCGATGAATAAGCACGTCAAATGTCGACATGAAAACGAAGCTCCTCGAGTGTCTCATGTTTGTTTACATTATGTAAAACTGTCTGATTGAAACTGCTGTCTAGTGTCTACACAAATGCATGGGTTAATTACAAGTATATTTTCACCCTTAGATAACACATTCTTTTTTTCAATTGATTGGTTTGGTATTTCCTGGTATTGCAAGAAAAAAACTTAACCTTTGTCCTTAGATAAATAGTCTACAGACATAATCACTCTCCCCTCCGTTTTATTAAGTCTGACCTCATTAGAAAAACTGTTCCAACAGACTTTACTGACTCTTACTCGTTACTTCCTGTAAGCAAATTTAAAAGCGGTGTCGATCTTTCTCGTGTACTCTTATAACTCCATTTTAGGTTACAGAACACTTAAATAGCATTAAACATTAAGCCAAGTCAAATTTATTTGTATCGCACAATAAATTACAACCACATGGTTGACGTAAAGGTTTATAATGTCAATAAGAAAATATGGTGAAAATAATCAAAAATAAAACTCTGAATAAAATAAAATAAAACAGAGAACAAAAGCATGTAAAACATCACTGTAAACACCACCTTGCAAAATCTTTTAATAAGAACATGTTATGACAAGTAGACATGTTGATTCATATTAAATACGCCTGGGAAAATGGAAAGATTTTTACTTTGGCCTTGAATAATGTGTGATTGGAAATGGTAGACCATCACATAATTTCAAGGCGGTCACCGCAAAGGCTCAATCATACCAACGCTTATATTACTTTCAGTGCAACTGAACATTGCACATAAAATTTTTCATGTTTGTGATGGAGCCCTGCATTATCCTGCACCACATCTCTTTAAGTTTCTCCTTGCATTTCGCTGTGTGTTGTGCTGCCATGGCTAAACACGATACATCTGATTCAGGAGTCATTGCCGGAGATCAGTGGAGCCACAGCTTGCAGGGACACTCGAGAAACAGTCGATTCAGCAAAAAAGTTAACGGTGATGTGCGTTACGTCTCAGTTTGTGTGTTTGAGGAATTGCACTGGCCCATTCCTTCTGAAAGCAGTGAGACGAAAGATCATGCTGAACCCTGAAAGCAGGTGACTAAACTAAATGGCGATAAGAGAGGCTGAGACTCTGCTGCGTCACTCTGGGCTTGTGTGATGTTTATTGTCTGTGTGTTGCGCTCACTTGACTCCTTCAGCATGGAGCTGGCTTTGCTGGTGGGATCGTGTGTCTGAGTGTTGGCACTGCTTGGCAGGGTGGGGTGAGGGGGAGGGTACTGTGTCCTGGATGATGCCACTGCCAGATTAATAACTAAGCATATGCCTAAAAAACAGCTGAAGGAGGGGCTGGTACTACCCCCTCCCAACAACTGTGAGCTGTGAGGAAAATGGAGAGGCAGAGGAAAGAGGATGGGTTATATAGCATTTTATAAAGGGCTACTTTGTGATTTGAATTACAGTAAAGTAGGTAGGTATTGATTTTATTTTATTTTTCCTTTTTTTTCGGGTTATTGGGTTTTTTTATTGGGTGGCAATAAAGTTAGCCATCAGATACATTATAAATGGGTAAATTTCTTAAAGGTGTTCAAGTATTAAAAATTTTTAACAGTATTTTTTTTTTTTTTTTTATGTGCCCAGTGGAGAGCTGGGAGGGGCCAGCTGCCATCACTCACCAGCTTGTGCCTGCATGCCAGCTGGGCGCTGCCACCAGATCTGCACGTGCACACCTTCACATACTTTCCCTTTCTTTCCCTCCTTCCTCCTTAAACACTTTTACTTCCCCATTTTTCGAAATAAAATTCCTCTTTTTCCTAAGACCTCGCCGCGTGTCTGTGTTTGGTGCCATGCGTCAAACCCATTACCCGTGCCGATAATTGTATAAATATCATGACTCATACAAAGCAGCAATCTTTTTTCCCGGTCACTCTCCTGCTCCCCTTTCCAGTCTAGTAGGTGGCAGTAACGCACCAACCACCCGAAGAAAGAAAAAAAGGAATATCAGTATTTATGGGAGTGGTTCCTACTTTCTGCTGTGATATTTTAGATCTTTTAACCTTTTTAGTAAGTTTATGTAAATATTCTGAAAAATGTTTTCTAAAATGAAACCTGACACATCAATCTAATGAATTCAATTTGACCAACAAAAGAATGATTAAAATTTTACTCATCAATTAAATCGCAAAGCTCTATAAACAAGTCTGTAACAAAATCTGTTTAAACTGCTTCAGTTTGTTGGCGGTCTCAGTGTAGGACACGTACTATCTATTCTAGGATCTGTGGAAAAACAGTATGTCTCTTGTTTCTTTTTTCCCCTATTCAGGGCTCCTGTTAAACTAGTTTGAGTCTCATTTTGGAAGTGCAGTGTCCCAGTATGTCCTGTTACTCTCACTCCAGTGGCCTTCTTTAGCTGTCTATCAATTATGATTGTTTATTTATTTATTTTTATTAATTTATTTACTTGCTCTCTTGATTCCAGATGGGTGAACACGCATTGTTATAAGCTGTTAGACTTGAGTGCTGATGCTAATCCAGGTTTTTGCAGATATCAGCCTGGCACCAGTAGAACCCGCTACTGCTAGATCATTCAGGTGTCGGAAGCAAAATGTGAGAAGCAGGGGCTGACGTCCAACTGAAGCAAAGTGTCTGTGGAGTGCAGTCAAGATAAAGTCCAAATGTTCTCACCTTGGTACAGGGTATAATGAAGCTTCATTGTGTGTGCATGTAATACTGTTGCACCTAACGCTGAAGTCTGGGCTTAACTGCACCGGCTGTTTATGAAGCGCACCACGGTAGCATATTACAGAGCACTGGCTGTAGCACGATCCTCACTTCCTCCTACACACCTTTGTCCTGGGCTTTTTGAAGGAGTTTTTTTGGCAACATTCACCAATTCTTTGTCTTGTAACACAATACTTTAACTATACATTGTGTCTTTTGTGTACCTTGTCACGTTAGTGGGTTTTTTTTCTTTCTCTTTCTCACATCAGCATGCTAAATTCGTGCTAGAGATCATGCTTGACCCAGTAACACTACATCTTGCCTCCGTGCCTGTCCCCTTTTGTGTACTGTTTCCCTTGTCTATTCATCACTCTCTCTCTCTCGCATCTCTCTCTCACCCACACACGCATACACTCTGTAAGGTGAAAAGGAATACACAAGGATTGTCTTCCCTCTCCACACAAAAAAAGAAAGGAAAATAATTCAAGTCATTGTTATACTCTGAGATGTCTGGATTTCTCTAGTGTGTGTTGATCAAACAGTGTGCTATTCGGTGCCTTTGACGTTCATGGTTTAATTTTTCCTCCTGTCGTCATCCTACGTCTCCTCTCTGCTCTGTTAAGCTGGCTGAGTCTTTCGGATGAGCTCCAAGCAGAGTGATTTCTCTAAAAGGGTCTCCCTGACGCGCTTGTCTCAACACAGCATAGAAAAACCCATCAGGGCAACAAACAGTATTATTTATTATTATTTAATGCACACAGGAACCATGAGGCATCTTCACAATATCTTTTAGACATGTTAAAGATGTCTCAATCTATTTGTTTTGGCATTTTCTAAGATTTTTCCCTGTGTAGTAAGGTACGGGAATAGACATCAGTGCCCCAGCTGTGAATGAGGAATTTAATAGCCTCCCTCCAAGACTGACCTTCATAAAGCTGAATCAGTCAGTTCACGCTATCCACAGCTAAAGGAATGGATAAAACACTGTGATTGATGTAGTTATGGTCAGATTTGTGGGAGCTTTTGCGGCACGCTGCAGGAGGTTTCGCAGGAATAACTCAAAGCTTTGGTTTCGGGATGCTTGTCATGTCCTTTTAAGATTTAAATGCGCCCACAAGGCAAAATCTCACTACTGTAGTGTCCTTGTCCTTCAGAGGTGGTCGGGTCTGGAATACATCCATGGTGTTGAGATTGACTTCTTTAGCATGTTACTTGATCTGTGTGTAAGGCAGTGCGAATGTTCTTTATTCACAATAGTGCAGGCACTAACCCAATATATTTGCTGGCTGGAAAATACTTTTTTTTCTTTCCCTTTATGTAAATGAGACTGTGTTATAGCACTAGTAGACATAAATCATTTTAGACGTATCGTGTGCAGATGTGTGGATGAGAGTGTCTGTGCATATAAATACATTTCATCTATAGAGCAGAAATTATCTGTGGATGTTTGCATAAGTACTCAGCTTTGGTTAATCAGACTGTTTTAATGTTAAGTGTCTTCGTTTGCCTAGGAGCGTAGACAGTTTCTGTAAATTACTGCATGCAAGCACATAGCTGGGCAAACATTTAGACATTAATGGGATTTTATTCTATTTCTTTATGTTTTTGTAAAGGGGTCTTTTCTGCAGAGCTTTACTTTACCGATCACTTCCCAATCCCATTTTTCTTCCTGCTGAATTTGTAGATAACCTAGCTTAACCAGTTTGTTTTTCCACAGACTTGAATACTATTAGTTGGAATACTTTTCACTCAGACAGACTTTATTTCCTGTTGTTTCTCTTCACAACATGTATTAACTATATCAAGAACTGACTATATGGACACCTGTGGGTAATGTACGGGAATACACCTAATACAGTGTTTTATTTTTTATAGTTTGTGGTTTGGTTTTGGTGTTTATTTTCGTTCAGCTAATGCTCTTCATTTGATTAAAAAATCTAAATTAAGAGGCAGAAGAATTAAAGGAAGTGGTAAAGGAGAGCTTGGGCTTTTTCATTTAAACCTGCAGGGGGACACAGGGATATTGAATAGGAGTTTCAAGGCCCTGAGCTCACCTAAAAATTTAACAACAACAACAAAAAAGATGAAATGAAATATAGAGGAACCAGAATGTAGGTATATTGGTGAAATTTAAGAGCAGTCAGCTGATGCTGTGCCTGTTGATTTAGTTAGTTTGTGTTTGACAAAGCATTGTAATGTTAATCAGTTATCACAAGATCATTGCAGCTCATAAACAGAGTGGTTAGAGTTTTGATGAACTTAGATATTCATGCACTTAGGCTTTTTAATATTTTTCTTTTTTACATTAGCTACAAAAGTGCATTTTCGTTATCGTGGATCAGGGAAGTCTGCCCTAGATATCTGTATAGCTGTACATGAACAACTTTGTTTTTGTTGAATCAGAACAGATGTGTAGAAATAGAGATGCGCTGATTGCAATTTTCTTGCAAATAGTGATTTCTGATTTTTATTTATTACATTTTTTTAAACATGTCTGACAAACATTTTTTGCATCATGTGTATAACAAATCATGCACTATTTCCTAATATTTTCCCCAAACCTGCAAGATTACAAGACTTTTAATATAACTGATCGGGTATTAGCTTGCTTCTTCTGAGGCACAATGCTGCACATGCACTGTTTGGGTGGGAATAAAGTGCAGATGCATTTGAACGCACTGTCCGAGCTGGTCGTCTCTAGGGGACAGTGATGAATGCATTCCCTTTGTGTCATTCGGGAGAGCTTAAACATTTGGTACAGAATCTAGTGCATCTGGTCAATGCCGATCAAGCTGAAAACTGGCCAAACAATGTGTGCATCTCAAGGTAGAAGCTGTTATTTTCACTCATCTACCGTAACCAGTGTTGGGTCCTGGTCTGTTATTGACAATTACTGCTATAACAGTTCATTGACAAAATCAATTAAAGTGATTAACTACTAAGAAAGAAAACGATGATGAATGCTATATTGTTTAATAAAACATTTGATTGAAATCTCAGTTATGGAAACATGCAGTTTATTACCCTGCTGCTCTCATGATGATACAAGTTGTTTTAATGTGAGAAATATAATCATTCACTTCATTCACATCAACATGATGTCCCTGCTTTTGTTTAGTTTTTTTCTCTGGTTGTATTACATGTTAATAGTGTTTTTATTTTATATCACTTCTTTGGTTATATCATGAATACTTTGTATGACAACCTGAGTTCAAAATATATAAGGTCTCAAATGAATAATTAAACTAAAAAAAATGCAGCTTGTCCTACTTAAGAATGCGTTCTGTTTCAGAACAAGTCGTAAGTCGGATGTGTGTGCAAGTCGGGGACAACGTGAGTCTTGTACGCCTTTGACACAAATATACAATATAAAGCATACTGTGCGCGTGTGACTGTGCGTGTATACATGCTTGTGTCCAGCTATGGACTATGAGGTGTTAACCTGCCTAGCTCCCTGAATCACCAGGCCTTCTGCAAGCCTGTGCGGTGTAAGCGTTGTAGAGAATCAGCAAGAGAATGTAGGACATATTATTCAAGGCCATGTTGTATGTCATCAAGGCGCCATCCTGCCTTTTTCTAAAGTTTTTAAGCAAATGTTTATTTAATCAAAGTTGGCCGTGATAATCATTGATTGATTAATCTCAGACGTTGAAAACAATGACTCAACTGCAAAACCTTGCAGTCGATTTCCAAAGGTTTTAAAAGATATAGTACATTGAGAGACAGATAACAAATGTGGGCATGAAGTACCTGCTACCTGATGCCCACAACATTAGTCATCATCACATACCACACGCACAAAGCAATCAAACCCAATTTAGCTTCGGAGAGTTTCAGCAAACAAAACAAGATACTTTTGCCCTTATTTAGAATTTCTGTTGGTAATTTAAAAAAAATCACATCGTGAAAGGCAGTTTAGTTTGTTAGTTTTATTTGGTTGATTTTATTTGGTTGGCCTGAGCACTTGATAATATTTTCATGCTGTGCCAGATTATCTGATAAATGTCAGTAATTAAATGCTATAATTAATGAACTATTCTTTAATTACGTCTCATCAGGAAAGGGTTCTGTAGATGTGCTGATTAAAACAGATGTGCTTAATTAAATTACATTTAATTAAGTAGCATTGTATTTCAGTAAACTTAACATATTCTCATAATTATAATAATGATGATAATTGACAGATTTATCAACATGCATGCATTTAATTATAGTGTAAAAAAGACCTATACTGAAATGTCTAATTTCCACTTGCATATGATTACTTGGTGATTAATGATGCATTCAAGCTGATGCTCATCTTACATTGGTCGTATTGACCTGGCTTGATGAATCTGTTTTTCAGTTTTTCTGATGCACTAAAGGTAAAGAAATGCAGATTATTTTTTTTGGAATGTTGTACAAGTTTAAAAGCTGCTGAGGTTCCTGTAAACCTCACTGAAGATCTCCACCGAAAACCAAACTGTTAGTCTCAGTCTACTTTTATATGCAGAGGGCCCCGGTTTAGTTTAGGCTGGAGGAAATAAGATCCCTTGAATTTTCAAAAACTAAAGATTGTATTATACTATATACTATGACTAAGATGAAATGCTATAGGAATGCCCAAGTTACTGACCAAAAATTGAATGTGGACGTTGTGGCTGTCGTCTCTGCAAGCCAGGTAGTGTGTAAACAGCCAAAGTAAACCTTTCCTGCTTTTCAAGTTTCCAAAAGAAATTTATTTTTAAAGTAACCTGCCTCAGACTCGCAAGTAACTTGAGTTCATTGTTCAGAAATGTTTTTAACACAGGAAGTAAAGAAGCCGGCTCATCTCAGATCTCCAGTGCTTGATCAGATTAACTAGGGCCTTCTTTGGACCTGCAGGAAAACTTATATATTACAGTATGTCACAGCTTGATAATCGACTTACCTTTTGCTTCCACAGATTGCATCATGGTACTGCAGTAGAATATAGGCTCTGAACAACAGAGGAAAATTTGATCTTGTATGCCCAGGACGGAGGACTAAAACAAGACAAAGCGTACATGCAAATGTTACCTAGAGGTTTCTGTAAGGTTCATGCATGTTGGAGGACAGGCTGTATCAGTCATACGAAGTGCGAGTGTTCATACTGGGCAAGGTGACAAAATAGCTATCGTGCTGACATGAAAGTAAGAAAATATTGTTGTTGAGGTGTATTTGTGGCCTGTGGGCTTGTCGTTTGCTTTGTATCTGTGGGTGTGTGATGTGTGTAAAGATACAGCGTTGCGTCAGGATTAGTTTTTCGGTGGCCTGGATGTCGGAGAAGGTGCTGTATACCAGCGCTGATGCAAAGCCCAGCTCCACTTCATCCATACTGAACAGAAACGCACCCACACACAGTGTAGCAGAAATCACTAGACTCTCTGTTGCTTATGTTCTGCAAGAAGATAGTGAAATGTACCAAACAGAGTTATAGCCACAGCAGGGGCTGCTGGGTAAAGAACATCTTTGATTGCAGATTCTCCAACTGTGTCATCAAAGCCTGCGTATTTCCCTGATGACCCGCTTCCTAAAACACATCACCGCACATTCCAGAAAAGCTCCACATTCAATCAGCCGCTTTAAATGTTAACTGTTGCATGAAATGAGAGAGGCTCATACGGGGCCACCTTTATCCAAGAGTGGGAAAGGAAGATGCCACAGGAATGTCGTAGACCATCACGGTCTTGCGTCACCTCGTTATTATGGTCTTTTTGACCCTGGTGGGGACAGCTATTGTATTTGTATGTCAAACTGAGCTGAGACAGACTGCTTTATATTCATGAGGCTTACTAACCTCCCTCTTGCTCACTAGATGATGAAGCACGCGTGGGACAGCTACAGGAAGTACGGCTGGGGACACAATGAGCTCAAACCCATTGCCAAGAAAGGACATTCCACAAATATCTTTGGTAAGTGAGTTACACACCCGTTTCCCCAATTACTCTAAAACATGCTGCAGCCACAGATTTGTCTCCTCATTTGCATGTAAATAGCTCTGTTCAAAGTGGAAAGTGATGCCTGTGCAAACTTATTAACACACTTTTCCAGACAAGTGTGTGTGCAAAAAAAAAAAAAAAAAAGATAAGGACATAACAAGCATGCACACACATGCAGTTCACTTTGCCTTATGTTTTTCATTCATGTTTTTGAGCTCTCCAGCTGTTTTTCCAGATAATGATGAGCAGGTTAAAGCTGTTTTATGTGTATTTTGAAATGTAGTTGTGTTCCTTCCCTTTCTTGTAAATTGGGTTAAAAGCGTCATATGAAATTTGTATTTAAATACGGCCGCTAGTTCTTTTTTTCAATAGGTCCGTGGCAAATAATGTGAAAGTCAAAATGGATGCAGGGGAAAGGGCGAAGAGGTAGTCGGGAATAAGACTGAAAATTAAAATGTTGTTTGCTTTAATAATTAATGAACCTCTTTGTTATTCTCTCTCTCTCTCTCTCTCTCTCTCTGTAACATGTGAGGGGAAAAAAAACAACATTAAAATCCACAGCTATGTTTAATACTGATTTCTACTGTATACACACACAATACGATGAGAACTCGCAGGATTTGGTCTAAACAGCTGTGTGGCCATAAGAAAACCGAGTTTTAGTGAGACTAATCAGAAAACAAGCCTTCAGTTTTCTAGCGAACATAAAGATTGGACTTCGGAGCAATGCGAAAAGGTTCTGTGGTCTGATGAGTCCAGATTGACCCTATTCCAGAGCAATAGGCTTGTCAGGATAAAAAAGGGTAGTGCATGAAGTGATGCATCCATCATGCATAGGGTTCACTGTACAAACCTCTGGAGGCAGTGTTATGATCTGTGGTTACTACAGTTGGTCACGTCTAGACTCAGCAATGGATATGTGGTAATAAAATGAACTTAGCTGATAACCTGAATGTACTGAATGACCAAGTTATCACATCTATGGAGTTTTCTCCTTTCCTGATGGCACAGCAATACTCCAGGGCACATATTGTGAAAGAGTGATTCTGGGAGCATGAGGAATAATTTTCACACATGAACTGGCCACCAGACTGTGTGCTGTAATAATCAAAGCTATATGTGACGCAATAGAATCCTAGTGAGTCTTTTTTTTTTGGGCTAGGCAGGTTAAGGTTAAAGTTAGCTAAATTAATTGTTAAGGAAAGTAAGAGCGGTGTGTCGGTGTGTAGATAAGAACATTTGTGTACGGTATCAAGTAACATCATCATACGCATACCTGTATATTTCTTACCAATAAAACCTATAGCTCTCCTCCCGAAATAAACCACCGACTACCCAGAGTTAATATTTGTATGCTTGTGTTCTAAAGTGTATTTGTACCTGTTGCCTGCAGATGATAATACCCTGCTTTTGCTATTTTTTTTTTTTTTTTGTTGTTGTTGAAATGATGAGATTTCACAGTATGCCTCTCACATGTTTGTCAGGATAAGACCTTAGCTTAGAAATGAGCAACTAAAAAAAGGGTGGCTTGCTTTTTTTTTCTTTTTCTTTTTTTCTTCAGGCATCAATGAAAGCAATTTGAGCTCTTTCATAAAAAAGTAATGTGAATAAGATAGTGTGAGTGCTACAGTCGGTGCAAAGGCACAGCAGGAGGAGCGAGGGGGGCGTTGTGGGGGGAATTATCTTCATGCTTGTAAGATTATTTACTTTGTAAATGAGTCACTCAGGGTTGAACCGTGACTGGCAGCGAATAGCTGACACTCGACCTCATGCCGAGGCATTTTCTACAGTAAAAAACATTTTCACCTCTCCACTCCAGGTTAGAAACTACTGCGCCGTACATGCAGCGTTGATGGCACACAGAGCGACTGGAAGTGCTTTGTTTACTGGTAACATTCCTCTCATGGGAGCCTGCAGTCAGATTTCATAGATTAGCCCAGTATACACACACACACACACACACACACACACACACACACACACACACACACACAGCAATATTTTAAAACGCTGTACCTTATACTGTAGTTTCAGAGTTTCTACAACTATCCCCCGTTGACCGCTGTGTTTGATTAATGCAAGCCGTGGGCTGTCTCTCAGCCTCTGTTTTAATGCGACTCTGATGAATTATGATATCTCATTAAAGTTTTGAGATGGATTGTGATTTTTTTCCCCCCTTTCTTCAGTTCATGCCGGAGCCCATAGCTGCATTCATCAACTCTTCTCATTGTTTTCATAAAAAGGTGGAGGATCTGCTTACAGATGAGCATGTCAGCATATTAATATGGTCTTGGCAAAGCATCAGTCATGCACACAGAGAGAGCACCCATGTCACCGATAAGCTATAAGGAAGAGGAAGGGTTGTGCAGTTATTAACTCTGAAGATGAAATATCATTGAAATGACAGACCTGATTGGCATAAGGAGCTCCTCTGAGTGAACCATGGTTGATTGATGGTGTTGGGGAAATGTAGCACATCACTGCCAGAGTGTGCGCAGCTCTATGCGACCATGAAAATATATTGCGAGACAGAGAGAGATGAATGAGAATATGGGATCAGAAGGTGAAAAGAAAAGGTTAAAGTAGTGAAGTGGACGATGTGACCAGTGAATGAGGGAAGAGGCTCAGACAGAGTCTCATGCCTCCTCTCCGTATAACCACTTCCTCACTTTCATTTGCTTCGTTCAGCGTTAATATCCTGGAACTCATTTGCATAATTCCCATCCATCCCCTTAGGATTCTTCACGAAATCTCCAATTACTCATGCTTTCCTTTGCTTCTTGTGAAATTGTGTTCCGTAGGTGGTTAATATTTTCTTAATGAGCCATGTGATTTCTCTTGTTCATTCTGTCTGACTGTAGACACCATGGGCAAATAGGGAGGTGTGCGCCTGCATGCAGTAAGTGCAAATTGTGTGTACAGTACCAGTCCAAAAGTTTGGATACAAGTTTGGATTTATCTAATTAATGTGTTGTTATATAAATAACACACATGGCATTATGTAATCAAGTCACAACAACAAAAGTCAGTTGCTATTTTAAGACATAAAGGTCAGCGGGTCTGAGAAGAACCTTATTGTGATGAAGACCAAGACTTGCCTCTGCTGCAGAGGAGAAGTTCATTCATTTGGAGTTACTTGTCTCAAACATTAGCAATTAACAAAAGCTCAGATTAGAGCTTTACAGAGCATAAATAGCTGAGACATCTCAATATAAACTGTCCAAAGATGTCTTCAGCGGTTTTAGTCAACAAGGTCTTTTCTAGATGTTTGGAAGGTTAGCCTTACAATGGAGTTTAGCTGTTTGTCAGCTGTAGGTAGGTAGTGTGTGTCATTAAAATATATAATTTATATATATAATCATCTACTGGAATTTGGCCTTCAAGCCTGACTGTGTGATCATTCCTGTTAGAATAAACTTAAATTATTTATAAGGGTCGTAGACTAAGAATATAAATTTTTAAGGCATTATTATTTATTCCGTTTATTTACATTCATTACCAAAGCTCTGAAAGTAGAATAGGATGATTTTAACAGAAATAGCAGAAATGATTTAACTGTCTGCAGTATCAGTCAGTAACATTTGTAGTGTTTAAATTAAACGTATGAAAGAAATGCAGGGATGTGCTAAAGACAGAAAACCATCCTGATGTAATATTTCAGACAGGATAAAGCCGATTGTAATTTAATCAGTTCCAAGGGTAGTCCTAAATAAAGTGCTCTCTCTCTCACTCTCTCTCTCTCTCTCTCTCTCATCTCTGCCTGTATACTTAATTGAATGTCATCACTTTCAGATCACTTTGTCTGACCTGTACTCATCACTATGGAAAAAAGTAACTAGTCAGATTCTTTTTTTTCTTTTATTTCTTTTTATTTTTTTATTGGGTAAGGTTACAGTTAATAATGGAGTGACTGGACTATTTTTAAAATGAAATAAAAAAGCAAACAGTTGCATCTTTTATGCTAAGAATACACAGCACATGTTCTTTCTCCCATGAGTACAGTACATCCTCTGACATGTACCCCATTACTGCTTCCATATAAAGCACAGCTTCTCCATTGGTCTTTTCTCATCATGATGGTGCAGCCAGCCTCATACTTTAGACGTGGAACATTTTGGAGGAAAACACAGACATTTAACATGTTGGGGGTCAAATGTTACACTATATAGATTCTGGTGTTTTGGAGTATTTCTGTGGAGCCAAAAGAACTCAATAACAAAACAATGGACAATGCCACCTCATAAATGTGAAGTGGCTCATAAAACAAATGAAGTCGCTGTCTCGTGTCTCTTTATAGAAATATACGGGGCAGGGTGAGAGATCGGAGTGGCATGAGCAATGCATTTGATATGAAATTGTTTTCAGAATGTTTGTGTTTTTGGAAGATTAACAGTAATGTTTCTATAGCTTGTGTAGACCTGTATTCTATCATAATATAACATTTGTAATCAATTTAAAAAAAGATGATGGACATTGGAGACCATGTGTCCCCAAAATATGTCCAGCTTAAAGCAGTAGTTGGCGTTGTTGTGTTGGGAGAGCGGTTTGGTCCTGTGAAACATCTCAGATCTCAAGGCAGATGAGAACCCTACATCATAGTTTAGATGCATATTCTCAAACGTTTGCTTTCGCACCAGTTAGCAGAGTAAAAACATGGCAATTTGTGAAATAGAGAACCAAATCGGTCAGGAGCAGAGCTGCCATATTGCATTCTCATGAAGTGCAGTTGTGGTCTCCAGATAATATTCTGCTCTTCAGAATGAGCACACACAACCCGGTTTGCCAGCCTATTTTATCTCCCCTGTGAATTTTGTGTGTGCATGTGTGTGCATTTTCCTTCTGGACAAAATGTGGAAAAAATAGTTCGTGATTTTGAACATATTGAATAAGCAAAAGTATTTCCTGGATCGCGGTTATGAATCCTCTCTACACAGAAATAATCAGGCTTTAATTTGCAGATTTTTATCCCCAAGTTATCCTTTTTTTTCTCACAGATATATAAATAGTTTTAGCATTTATTAGATGACGTACAATTTGCAATTCACAGCATGTTCGTGTATCCTAAATAGTCTATCTAACTAGAAGGCTATGTTTACAGTTATGTTTCTTCTGACAGCATGAAACTCTCAGGGGGCGTCAGGGAAGTTATGCTGTGCGTGTGGTTGGCCACAGATGACCAAGTGTATTTTCTGAGTTTGCTTTTAAAATCTTGAAAATTATTTTGTTAAGAGACGAGTGTTCATGAGTGGCTTTAAAATCAGTTCACCAGTGATTCCTACACTCAGTTTAGTGTGAGCCTCCGAGTTACTGATGCCATGGATACAGTTCTGCACACCACACACACACATACACACACACACACACACACACACACACACACACACACACACACACACACACAGGGAGAAAAGGTAGATGAAGGTAAGAAGAAGAAAACCGAGAGAAACAGTCCTCGTCTCTCTGTCCCTTGATGTCCTCTACCCCTGTGTACCTTCTCCTATAATTATTGAGGGTGCTAGTCCTCAGTAGTTTATCAAAATGCTAAGCAATACCTCAGAGCGCTATAACTCAGGAAAAAGTGTTATCAAGCTCCTCGCATGTCTGGAGGCCAGTGTGCCAAGAAAGAGGAAAAGGAAGGCAGATGAACGAGGGGGAATTGTCCACCTATGCAACCTTTTTAAAATCTTCTTTCAGTATTTATTAAGAAGTCGTTTTGCTGCATCCAGACCAAGTAGATTTCCTCTGAAGTGTTTACTTGCATGTGAGGGGATGAAAATGTTATCTAGAGTGTAAGTTAGATAGAGTAATGACTTAATAGCTTCACATATAACACTATTAACTCATATTCTTCATTTAAATGATCCCTGTTCTCCTCTGCTTTTATTTTAATCTGTCCATTCTGATCCCCTCTCCGTTCTCGCACACACATGCCCGCCCACCCACCCACATATCTTGGCTTTAGGGTTTACACTTGAGTGGCTTTGCAATTTTCTCTTGAATATATAAGTAATGGCTAAGACTGAATGAAATCGCCTCAGAATATGTTGAGGGAAATGCAGGTGCAGGCATTTTCAATCTGGCATGTCTAAATGGCCATAAGGAGTACCTATAAACACTCATACATGCATATATCCAGTGGATTACTTTATTATTTTATTACTTTTTATTTTGTGAAAATTAAGTTCATGATTTTAAAATGCTTTCATCCAATATCCTGAGTGTCCATGGCACTGAAGCTTGAAATTAATGCTGGATTTTCATTTCAAGGTTGTCGGAAAAGTTAACTGGCTTTAAGAATTGTGCACTCGCCTATCCACAGAATGTCCTCAGTCCTTATAATGTCCAAGATGTAATAAACCCGCATGCATGCATTTTAAAGAGCTTCATTTTTTTCAATGGCTGGATTGTCATAATCGTGTTCTTTTGGATGTCTGATGGTTCTGCCTCGTCAACTCCTTAGACACCGCACATGGCTACACAGCCACTGGCTATTTCTGTCAAGTACTGTTCAGAGGGTTTTTTTTTTGTTTGTTTTTTTGCCTTTTCTCTTAAATCACTCGGGTGTTTTGCATTCTGCCCTAAAGCTGATTTGTGTGAACCAAATATCGAAATGTGTTCTGGGAAAATATGCGCGATATCTTATGCAGTGTACAAAGAAGACCAATTATTTGTGCTAATATTTTTTAAAATGCTGTTTATGTCCAAATATCATTTTAGCAGAGCTTGACTAGATTGAAATTTGCTAGATTGAATGAAGGCGTACGTATCCATGGAGCACTTCAATTAGTGAAGTTGCCTCAGCTACGATTTTCTTGGTCGTTGTTTTTTATTTTTATTTTTTAGATTTGATCTGCTGACTTCAATTTCCTTTCTTTCGAAGATCTGAAATTTTTAACACTTTTTCCAGCTGTATGTTAATGATAAAACATGGACTATTCAATTATTTTTTACTTTTTCTCCAAAGCTGCACAAAGGCTTACAGGATTTTCTTTCACTTAAACAAATGTTAAACCAAAATACACCACACTTACTTACTCCAGTTATCGGACTGTTTTTATTTATTTATTTTTAATCAAATAAAATTAAAATAAATGATGAGAGGAATTTCCTGCAGTGTGAGCTCTCAGGCACCATAATTGGCTACTGTCGCATGATGTGTCTACAAGTTCTGAACAAGCCTTGATACAAGTCACATCGATGTACAGTACAGACCAAAAGTTTGGACACACCTTCTCATTCAAATGGGTTGAATTTGTATTATGGCAAGAAAAAAGCAGCTAAGTGAAGAAAAAAACGAGTGGCCATCATTACTTTAAGAAATGAAGGTCAGTCAGTCAGAAAAATTGGGAAAACTTTGAAAGTGTCCCCAAGTGCAGTCACAAAAACCATCAAGTGCTACAAAGAAACTGGCTCACATGTGGACCGCCCCTGGAAAGGAAGACCAAGAGTCACCTCTGCTGCGGAGGATAAGTTCATCCGAGTCACCAGCCTCAGAAATCGCAGGTTAACAGCAGCTCAGATCAGAGAGCAGATCAATGCCACACAGAGTTCTAGCAGCAGACACATCTCTAGAACAACTGTTAAGAGGAGACTGTGTGAATCAGGCCTTCATGGTAGAATATCTGCTAGGAAACCACTGCTAAGGACAGGCAACAAGCAGAAGAGACTTGTTTGGGTTAAAGAACACAATATAGATCACAATAAAGAAAATTCTTTGTATGAGAAGGTGTGTCCAAACTTTTGGTCTGTACTGTATATAATTAGGACTCATGATAATGGAAAAAAGGTTATTGATATTTAAACTCAACAGCCAAATAAATAGTAGGGATGCGAATCACCAGTTAGCCCGATACTATACTATCATGATACCCAGGTGCCGATTTGATTACAGTTGCGATTTTATAAATATCCTGATTCGATATTACATTTTCCCTGATTTTGTAAACTTTTAAACAGTACAAACTTCAAATACAAGAGTTGAATATTTAACTTAAATTAAATAAAGTTACATTGTTACTGAGCTACATGTATTTCTGTCATCTGGCATAATTATTATTTCTAAACAAACTTGCCAAACAATTTTTTCCCTTTACCTCTAACAAATAGTCACTAATATAAAACTGTATATTAACCGTATGTTCATGCTTTTAGCACTGGTACTGTATATTGTACAAATATTGGTGAGTTCTGCAAGATAAAATTTAATTTTTTTTTCCTCCATTCGTTATTGTGTATGCACGTACATGCAAAAAGTGCATTAAGCTGCATGGACATGAGGTAGGAACTGAGGTTAATTCACAAATACTCATGTAGAATTTGTTTATAGGGATTATGATGATGGATGATTGAGCTGGTGTAAGTGTAAAATGTCACAATTTAGGAAAGTAAAAGTAAAATGAGAAAATGAATGAGATACAATTCAGTTATGAGTGAAAAACAAAGGTGTGTAATAGCATGTTGTGTGTCCGGAGGGCTTGCAGAGCTGAGGCTGCTGAGTATTTTTAAAGTGATTTAGAGGCTCTGTCAATAATGATATTAACACTGCAGTTCTCACGTAATTGGACACACACACACACACAGGGAGTGTGGAGGGCTGCTACACTCTCACCGCTAACAGTGCTGAAATATGTGAGGTTACTGCAGCAGGAGTCTACTAGTCGTTTGCTGGCATTTTCGTTTGTCAGCTTGGAACCGTCATCCTCCGTGAAAACATTCAGGAAATATTTGATATCCTGAAAGAAGTGTGTACTGTCTAGTGTAGTAAAACCCCATTTCTCATCCACAACTACTCAGTGAGGAATACAGATTAACCATTTACTAATGAACTTTGTGTCCTTTACAGAATTAAATATGCAGAAAGAACACAAACTGAGGTCAAATATAACTCTGTCCAAACTTTACAGAATAAGAGGACATTTTTATTGCCAAAAGTATTTAATCACCCATCCAAATAATTGAATTCAGGTTTCTGATCACTTCCATGGATACAGATGTATAAAATCAATCACCTTGGCATGCAGACTGCTTCAACACACACTTGTGAAAGAATGGGTCATTCTCTGGGATTCCAGCATGGTATCGTGATGGGATGCTACCTGTGCAAAAAGTCCAGTCGTGAAATTTCCTCGCTACTAAATATTCCACAGTCAACTGTTAGTGGTATTATAACAAAGTGGAAACGATTGGGGGAAAACACAGCCACTCAGCCACAAAGTGATAGGCCATGTAAAATCACAGAGATCGTCAATTTTATGCAGAGTCAATAGCTACAGACCTCCAAACTTCATACAACCTTCATATTAGCAGTGTGTACACTGTGGACGTCAGTGTAACAGTGTGTAGAGCGCTTCATGGAATGGATTTCCATGGCCGAGCAGCTGCATCCAAGCCAAGTGCAAAACATCAGATGCAGTGGTTGCCACTGGACTTTAGAGCATTGGAAACGTGTTGTTTGTAGTGAAGAGTCACGCTTCTCTGTCTGGCAATCTAATAGAAGAGTCTAGAGTACGGTACTTGTCTGACTGCATTGTGCCAAGTATAAAGTGTGGTGGAGGGAGATTGATGTTTTTTTTTTTTTCAGGAGTTGGCTCGGCCCCTTAGTTCCAGTGAAGGGAACTCTTAATACTTCAGCATACCTAGAAATTTTGGACAACTTCATGCTCCCAACTTTGTGGGAGCAGTTTGCGGCGGCCACTTCCTGTTCCATAACGACTGAGCACTAGTGCACAAAGCAAGGTCCATTAAGGCATGAATCAGCGAGTTAGGTGCGGAAGATCTTGATCGGCCTGCACAGAGTCCTGACCTCAACCTGATGGGACATCTGTGGGATGAATTAGAGCGGAGACGGCGAGCGAGGCCCTCTCGTCCAACATCGGCGTCTGACCTCATAAATCCACTTTGAAGAATGGTCAAAAATTCCCATAAACACACTGCAAAACCTTATGGAAAGCCTTCACAGAAGAGTTGAAGCTATTATAGCTGTAAGGGGGGGTTAAGAATCGGATGTTATTCAAGTTTATATGCATGTAAGGCAGGCGAGTGAATACTTTTGACAATATAGTGCATGTTCCTATAAAAATGTATGCTGATGTATGAAGGTATCATAAAGGACATTTAATTAAATAATAAATTATATATATGCTCTGTATCTGGAATATGATGCTAAGGTATGTACACTAAGTGGTGCAACAGAAATCAAGTGATCACAAACTCGAGTGGAAGTCTAGGGAGCAGGTTGGGTTTGGTATATTTGATATTACATTCTCACAATCAAGCAACGCCAGCCAGTAGCTGTTTGAAGAGATGCAGTCAACTGGCATCACATGTGACCATATACAGATATATAAATTAGCACAGCAGTTTTGTCACAGAGGAAGCACGTGATAGGCTGCAGCGTACATCGTTGGTAACAGTCACCTATTTTTATTTGGATTTTAATTGTACAAAAAGATCTGTTCAGTTACGTGGAGCATGATTTCATTTTCAGCTTTGTTTGACTGAATTTTCTGTAACTCTTTGTAGTTTTTTTTTTTTTTTGGAGGAAATGTAAAACTTTCCATAAGTCCATATTTTTTATAGCCATTTTGGCACCCTCCTGACGTTAGGCACCCTGTTGCAGTGAAACAAGCTCTGAGTTTTATGACCGGTAGCCCATAAGCTGATCTCACTCACTTGGAAGCTGCTCTTCCCTCCCCAGCACATGATCGTTGGATCAAGAAGGTTCTCTATAACTCAAAGCTTGACGAACTTAGATTCATGTTTACAGGCTCTAATAAGACATTTCCAGATTCATGGTATCATTTTACAGAAATTTATTAATTCCCTTTATTTATTCCCGGAAGTGGAAGAAGACTAAACTCTTACTCTTACCGTACGCTTTTATGTTACAGCAGCAACTCGCCCCCTAACTCTATACTCCTACCCTCCCCCACTTTTATCTTATCTTTTATCTTATATTCTACCTGTTGTTTTTGCTTGTTCTTGTTTGGCATGTGTTCCTTTGTGTCTGTTTCTTTTGTCCCAGTTTAAATTTGTTCTGAGTTTTGTAGTTGGGTAAGGGATTAGAGCAAATAGTCATATGGATGTAATTTCCATTAAGGAAAAGTTTGTTCGCTGTCGATTACAGTTCTTACAAAGACAGAAAATCTGCATCTGCAAAAATTTGAATCGGCTAGTCAGGCTGCTGATCCTAAAAAAGAAAAAAAAAAAAAGAAAAACAGCATTGCATGTGAAAATTGCAGTTGGTGCATCTCTAGTAATATGGGATTATGTAACAAACATATGAAGCATTTCTAAATTATTTTTAATTAGTACCTGCGGAGAGTTTTGTAATGTAGAGACTGCTTTTCTTCCCTCTGTATAGTGCTGACCTCAATAGATGGCATGGAAAGTCAGTCCTAGTTTTTATTAAGCTTCTTGTTAGCTAGGTTTTCACTCTATTGTTTATCACTATTATTATTATTATTATTATTATTTTGTCACTCTTGCTCTCCAGTTTTACATGATTGACAGCTTGTTAGTCATTGTAAAGTTATTGTAAACATGGAGGAATTATTGCAGTGCATTGGTAATACAACCAAAATGCTTTTTCTTTATTGCAGGAATGGAATTTGCTTATTATTTGTCTATTGTTGCAACTTTAATACCTTAAGAAATATAACTTTAACAACAAAATACGTAACCTCCAGGAACGTAGGAAAATTAAAGTATAAAGTACAGTATATAGTTTGATTAGAGTGGTATTTGGGGCAGAAGTTACAGTGCCGTTGAGGCCGATACTATAGAGGAGGAACTTGGTATTCTACTCCTGACTGTTGTATGTAATCTGCTATGTACACTCATCCTAGTCTAGTATGGATTGTGAGAGAGCAGTGAAGCATGATGTAGTCGTCCGTAGTGCTATAGGAAAGTCTGATGTCTCAGTAGTAGTTTTTGAGACTGTCTTTAAAAAAAAAAAAAGGCAGCGTGGTAAGGTTTCCAGTGTTTATGTAGTAGTCGTAGAATGAAGACATAAGAGAAGAAGAGACTTTGACACAAAAGTATCAGTGAATGATGATGTTGATACCCGCTTTAGCATTCTGTGCTCTGACTCTACAGATTACTGCTACTTGTACAGAATGCAGCTGCACGAGTTCTCCCTAAAGGATGAATATATTACTGCAGTTCTGACAGAAATCACTGGATTCCTGCAATCCATTTCATAAAATATTTTTTTTCCTAATATGTTAAAATTTTTACTTAATAAAATGATTAAATAAAGTTGCTTTTTCTTCTTCTTCAAGTTCTATTTTGAGATCATGACCACAGACTACCTTTCCTCTCACTATAATGTGTTCACACTATTGATACTTGACATTTGCTTTTGTCCAGTGTCCATATGAATTATGGTGTATTCTGACACGTGTATGTTTGCTCTGCTTGTGCGCCTGCAGGTAATTCCCAGCTTGGAGCCTCGATAGTGGACGCCCTGGATACACTGTACATAATGGGCCTCCATAACGAGTTTAAAGATGGTCAGGCGTGGATTGAAAAGAACCTGGACTTTAGTGTGGTAAGTGTTCATATGCAAATATTTGATATTCATACACATTATATTAGATCTTGAAAAGCAAACACTATTTGTAAAGTTGTTTTCAGTGTAAATTTGTCTTCATAAAATTGAGCAAAGGAATATCACTGGTACCACTTGGACATGAGAGAGAAACAGGAAGTGGTGGACTCCAGGCACTGAAGAGCTTATAAATTGTGATATATTTACTGTACTGTTTTGGATTTAAACCTATTTATCCAGCAAGTAATGGCACGAATGATCTCATTAAGAGGGTGTTGGCTTGTATATAGTGTAAGATCTTTGACCCGGGATGCACCGGGCGGCAGAATGAATCCGCGTGGGCACCAGCTCCTGCAGGCTCCTTACCACGGCTCTCGCTATCATGGCAAACCGGCCCTGTCCAGCCCTTCTTGGGTGCGGCCTCCGATGGGAGTCGAACACAATTGCGTGACGCCCCTCTGGTAACCGCAGCGGCGATCCGGATGGGAAAGGTGGCTATAACATCAAATGCAGCTGCTTTTTCCTGTTTGCCGGCTGGATCGTGGAGGCTTCCTCTCGGTGAAAGTGAAAGAGCCGCAGCAGCTTCATTAGCGACTGTCTCTTGTGCGGCGATCAAATGGTGGTACGTGGTCCACACGCCACTGAGGTCCCTGGGGCGCATGACATCGGTCTGCTCACATGCCTCTCTCGCATTTTGCGTCAGCCGCACATTCTCCTCGCTCCTGAACTTCGGACATTGAGCTAAACTGAAGCTCATGCCAAATGAGCCCTTTGGAGTAAGCGAGGGGGCCAAGAAAAATTTTGCCTCACTCTCGTCACTGATTACCCATAACATTACAACCACCCGCCTAATATTGAGTAGGTACCAGAAGCAGAAAAAATGGGCAAGCGTAAGGATTTGAGTGACTTTGACAAGTCCTAGTGTACAGTAGATTAGATTGATGAAAAGGTTAATGTTGGTTAAGATGGAAAGGGGTCAGAACACAGTGCATCACTGTTGTGATCTACACAGGGGGGATTTATTCAGTATTAAGCTATTGATTTATAATCACCTCAAAGGTATTTAAAAAATAGGCCAATACCTAAATTATTACTCCTATAAACTCTACAAATATCCCAACTATTATGTATATTATCTGTAATAAATGACCTATCACATGAAATTAAGAAATTGCAGCCCAATTAAATAATTGCATGGGTTCATATCACAGTGCTGCGATTTTTATGCAGTTAATTGTGCAACACTAGTAATGTCCTTTGCATTTCATAGTAATTTTTTTCCTGTATGCATTTTCTTTTTCTTCCACCTCACTTTTTTTGTTTAGACCTAATTAGCGAGCAATGGAACATTTTCTGTTTTGTTTTTTTTATATATATATATATTTTTTTTTTTAATATATTTTTTTAGGTCTGTATGATCAGAAATATTAATTACTAAATTACCTAATACATCCAGACAGAACTCAAAAGGCTACAAGAGAGAAAGAAGGAGTTGGGGACAGAATTCTTTGGAAATCTGTACGTCTGAGTCTAAGTCACACAAGCACCTACCCAGTCCCTCTGCTGTTTGGCCTAGTAGTTTAATGGTTGTCTTGTATGAAGAACTTCTATTAGACTTGGCCTTTCCTTTCTGCCAGAATTTCATTCAGTTTTCTGAACATCAGACACCTTAAAGCTTTTAAGTCTCTTATTTGGCCAGTGGGGATAAACAGTGTGTATTCGGTTGTACAGTAGCTTTAGTCTGTATATAATAGCGGTGAGTGTTATCATTAGTAGTAATACATATGTATTAAGTCTGTGCCTCTCGGGACCTGACCAGATCCTCGGTGCCTGACGGTCTTCTTCACTAAGTATTGAGTGTGTTTAATGGCTAAGAGATAACCAAAGTGTTTCAGAACTGGGCTTTGTAAACTTTTGACCCTATTTGCTTTCATTTTCCACTGCCTTTATTTTTAGCCCTCTAGTGTTTCAATCCCTGCTGGATTACACGTGCCACATCTTTTCATCATTCAAACCACAAAAAGACTAATAACATACATAGTTGTCAACTTCATCAACTTGTTAAAAGTCCACTGGATAAGGAAGAAATTTTGAATCCATTTATTCAGGTTTGGTAATTGGATGGTGTACCATACAAGTGTTTTAATAAGATTTGTACACTTCAGCTGGGTCTCTCTCTTATTTAAAAAAAATATATATATATATATAATTTTCAGCTAGAATATTTTTAAAAAATTAAATAAAATAATAATCAATAGTTGCATCCTTAGTTGCATCCTAGTTGTATAATCTCAAAGAACATATCTAGTCTGTTTAAGTAGTATGCTCATGTCTGATAGTTTATTGAGTGCATTTATCTCTGCTAGTGTTGTGATGGATGAGGCTGCATGCCTTCATAGATAATTGTGAAAACTAACCAAAAAGTCGACCTCCTAGACTTTGATTTAACATTTTCCACCCAAGTTTATCCCCTTCAAGCACACTTTCTCTGAAGTATAGACGGAGAAAAAGATGGAAAATCAAAGCGTTAGCTGAAGCATGGCCTTGTCGTTTTTGTTCCATTAAGAAGTCATCTCATCTTCCTGAGTAGAAGTGGATAAGTGGGTTCATGTTGCAGCGAGGCGTTTTTGGGATTGAATGACCCATTTTAGGTTGCACGGTGTTAAAATGGGCTTTACAACATAGCAACTCTTCATAACTTACACGGCCTCAGTTGGTCGTCGTCTTATGCATTCGTGCACCAGCGATTTTATTGATGGCGTGTGTGTATGTGTGTGCGCTGATCCCAAAGTCCAATTTGTAGATGGGATGCACTCAGTCATGTTAATCACAGCAGACTTACTCACATACACATACAGGACAAGACACATCTTTATTCTTACTTCTCAATCGGAGAAAGACACACACACACAGCACTGTTTAAATGGATGGTGTGTCCCACCAAGGTGGGGTTTTGAGGATATTGCTGCTACATGTCTAAAATATTTATCTCTTGCTCTTCTTTTTCTCCACAGAATGTAGAAGTGTCCGTCTTTGAGGTCAATATCCGCTTCATTGGGGGACTGCTTGCTGCATACTACCTCTCCGGACAAGAAGTAAGATTCACCAGAATATTTGGACAATTAGAACAAAAATAAATAAATCTTGCTGAGAGCGGTATACTGTACGTGATGCCCAGAGATTTTGAAATTATGTAATCAAATTTTTAGTTTAAGGAAGAACTTAAGCTCTCAGATAAAGTAGTTGATTTTAGTATGTGTTCCTCATGACTTGGAGTTGTCCCACTGGCCTGAATAGTGAGGAAATAGGTTTCCCTCAGGCGAATTAACCCTCTCTCCTGCTAGCTTACTCGTCTTCCTATAGCATATCTGCTCCCATATTTTACCACAACCTTCCTGTTTTTAGTGTGAAGGGCCAGGGCCCAAATGACCCAACCGCTTTGGGTTCGAGACTTGGGTTTGAATTTCAGCAGCACCATAAGCATTTGTGGTCTGGGACTTAGGAGAGCACAACTGGTTATATTCTGGATGGGGGATAAAAATGGCCTACAATCTCAAAGCTGTTGATCCTTAATGCTGCAGTGTGTGTGTGCCAGTTAAGGTGGACAGGACCGAGCAGTCAGTAGATGCTCCACCTATAAGTGTGGGTACTTTGTAGTACTATTTTGTTTGTAGTAGTTGGCCATTGTTCTATGACGCCACTCATCAATAATGCATTTCTGCCCGCTGCCGTATCATGGTCCTTTTTTAAAAATGCACTATTCTGTTAAAACTTCGAAGACACGCGTATGTTCATGTGTGCGGCAATATCTTTGAATATTAGCATGTTCTGAAATACTCAAAGCCATGTGTGAATTCAGTGAGATCACTTTTTCAATCTGATTTGATGTGAACGTTAACTGATGTTCTGCAGGAGTTGATGCATTGTTCTGCTGCCACGTAATTGGCTGATTAAGATATATTAAGATATGTTCCTATTTAAAATTGTGACTGAAGTACATGGATTTGAGCTGAATATTGGTGTCTTGAAAGTCTCAACACTGTGTTAAATATTTTTGTTCCAAACAAATAAGGTTCGGTCCATTTCGGATTGCATTTGAATCCAGACACTTGAGAAAAGTTCATCCATTTATATCTATGGAATATGGAATTTGTTGTTGCTGGTTTTTTATTTTTTATTTATTTATTTATTTTTTAACTTTAAAGCCAACTCGAAGACCAGAACCCAGTTCTGCGATGTGAGCTAAAGCAGACTGTTCAGTCACAGCACCCCACATGTATTTGAATTGAAACCGTTTTCTCTAGAGAACTAAGTAATAAGTGTAGCAGATTTATCCGCTACAGAGGTTCATTAATTACTACTTTTTAAATGTTGTAACATAGTCAGTGTTTTTTTTTTTTTTTGTGTCTGTGTTTTGTTTCTTAAAGATTTTTTTTTATCACATTTTAGAAGCCGTTCATCACAAATAAAGATGATTTCAAAAGGGAGATTTCATTGCAGCTATGAATGTGAAGTTGCAGCTTGAGATTCTCTTAAAGTTCTTAACCCGGAAAGGTGTGTCAGAGTCCTCTAACCTTGAACTCCTCCCTCATAGTCTAACTCGTGAAGACTTGGTGTGCTGGAAATGGATGTGACAGAAATCAAACTTTGTTTCACAGTTGCAGGCTAGATAAAAAGGGATTATTCCAGAAATACAGTCGGAAGATGGAGAGTGGAGGTAAAGATTGACAGACACAGTAGGGAAATGGAATTAAAGAATGGAGATAAAGATGGAAAAGGCATAGATGTAGAAACACAGCTGGAAAATGACAATAGAGAATGGAGACGAAGGAGGAGAATTAAGTGGAAAGTTTAACTAGACATAAAGCTCTTGTGACTCTCCTCACAGCACCGCTGCCTCCATGCTGGCTCACTGCTGTCAGACTATTCCCGACCAGCCTGCGTCAACATGATGGATGATGTTTACTCACCCTTTCCTCTCCCCTTTACTCTTTTCTTTTGCTCCTCATTTTTCAGTTTTCCTTTAGCCCTCTGTCCTAGCATGCATGTATATGCAGCACTGTAGAGTTTAGAGATGTGTTCCTACATTGAGGCTCTTGACTATAATTAACAACTCGTTAATTGACTGAAAAGGTCTCTCTTGGCCTGACAGCTCTTAGTAACAGGTGGTTCCAGCATGAGCCGCAATCTTCTTCTGTGCTCAGGTCCAGCACCACTTAAATATTCTACTGCTTTTTGAAATTTTCCATCTTCAGAATTCCTGAAGCAAAATATGGAGGGACACTTATAAAGTCTGATGTTTATTGATAAAAAAAATCTACAAGTGCAATTTAGTGCATATTTAGTCCCTTAGCAGCCAGACCTGTTCTGAAAGTGCTGTTTTGTGAAAAGAGCCAGTCACGATTTACCCTTAATAGAAAAATGGAAACGTTTGAATGCTCTGTTAATATGCTGATATCCATATAACATCAAATGGAAATTCCATTATGTCCTCTTAATAATATCTCTAAAATGTCTTCAGAAGGATTTTTTATACTGTAGGTGTTAGCATTCAGCTAAGTTCTACGAGCTAAGTTCAGCGTTCAGTACTTGCATAAGCTTATAATACAAGGCAATAAAATTACTTCTAATTCAATGGCACAGAATTGTACAACACTTGAACACTTGTCCTAATATTCTTTTAGCTACCTCAAAATCTGATGAACACAAGAATCCAGGCATTTTCATAAGTCACCATGTTGTTTCTTCTTGCACAGTAATTCCCAAGCTGAACCTGAAGTTCTGTACGTCTTAAGCTATTCAGCTGTGCCATTTGGAATGCAAAGCTAAAAGCTGCTCCATGTCTTGTTAAAGGCTTTAGGTGACTACCTGCATGACGCCATTTGACCCTCGGGGGTTTGCTGTGCAGAATGTGTTTAGCTAACACTAAGAAAGGAAAAACATTTCAAAGTGGTCTGAGCTTAACTGTGCGTGTGTTGAAATCCTATCTGACAGGTTTGAACCTTTCACCTTACAGCGGAAAAGATGATTTGATCATTTAGACCTGATCCAAATTTAAAGGAATTACAAATATGATTAAGAAAAAAATGCTGAGAAATATAGCTTGCTTTGGTTTAAAGAATTATTTAAAGAAAAACAAATTTATAAAAGAATAAAATGTAAGGTGCATTTGTGATTCTGTGCAGGCTGAGAGGCAAGACTCTAAATTATACACTCATACCACAGGTCCAATCAATAGGCCTGATGAAGAACATTCTTATTCTAAACTAGTTTCACCTCCCTCTTCATACTGCAGCTAAAGACAGACTTTTTTTCCCTGCCATACTAAATTAACAACAAAGTTAGCTAAGAGAGTAGAACAGTGATTACTGACCCTACAGAGCTCACTTTGTTTAAATGCATTAGCTTAATTAGTGACCCTTAAATATCTTGTTTCTCACTGCGCTTGATTTCATGAAGGGATGTGCATGAAAATACTTTACGCTGTTATCAGGTGACCAAACTCATGAAAAGAACCTATTTTTTTATGTCAAGTAAGCGCAGGTGTACCATGAACCAAAGTCCCACAGTTGATCTAAAACATCTGCAGCCAGTAGATGTTAAAAAGAGAGGGTGCTGTGTGTTTTGAATCTAAGATGATCAGATCAATTAAAGGCTTGCTCTAATTCTGAAAAGAACTCTTTAACATGGGTGTTTTATTCAAAGATAACATCAGCTGCCTAGACTCTGTCGCTATTTACTGCATAGTGAACCAAAAGCAGCTGCACAGTGCTCGTCTATTCTGACCGGAACATGACAACCTAATAAAAAGAGTAAACAGCATTTTAAGGTTATATTGCTGATAACACGGTTATCATACTGATAACAACAGTATGAGGAAACTGTGTAGTGGGTTGACCTCATGGCCAAATGCAGTTGACTCTCCTGTTTATAAAGTGCGTGCCAGCCTGTGAGAGTGATGTTTTCTTAGTGTCACTACTGTAGAGAGCTACAGTATGAAGCATTTGATCAGAACTCTGCTGGACACAGAGCCCCAGTGCTTGACCACCTCTTATCTTTACCAGGCCAAGGAGAACAATTACCAACGGGAAGCAATGAGACCGAACCAGAAAACACGTATTTTAAATAGCACAGAATTTCATTTGTTTAAAAAAAAAAAAATGCATTTTTAATCATCCTATTTGCATAACACTGATTTTCATCATTTAATGAAGTGGCGTTAAAATGTTCTTAGTGTGAAATCACTCCAAAAAGTTCATGAGGTGGGAAACGAAAATCTCTGTGCTACAAACAGTCTGCTACATTATGGAAAAACGGTGCATGAAGAATGATCATCATGTGTGGATGTGTAAATGGGTATAAAATCCTTGGTGCCAACCCTGAGATTGAATAGACAGGTTTGTTTAGCAAAACATAGGCTAAGAATATCTGACATACATTATGCACTGTGAACAGAGAAAATCTACTTCTGAAGATGGCTGAGGCTTGGCTACATCGATAGGGTCCTGTTTGTTGGTGTGTGTCTGTGTGTCTGGTGTGCGTGTGTCTGGTGTGCGTGTGTCTGGTGTGCGTGTGTCACCCCCCTCACATTTAGTGATCACTCACACTTTGCAGTAAGGGGTGAACAGAAATCCAATGCTTTTCATTTTTTGAGGTCACATTCATGGCAAATGGTGCTTTTGGAGCTCATGGCAGCATTAAGGCTCTCCACAATCTGTCATTAAGGCTAGGTAAGCTGTACCTAGCCAGGACAAGCCCCGCCATGCCATCATATGAGTTCTGCACTCCATAACCCGTCAAATCTCAACTATTGCAGCATTGCAGTGCCTGACAAAAATCATAGAAATCTATACCAGTGCTTCCTTGGCAATCTCATTCCTGAGACAGGATTTTCTAGAATCAAGGTGTCTTTATCTGTTTGTGCTGGATCAGTGAACAGTGAAATATTGTGAAATAAGTAATGGGTGCCAAGGTTAAATGAGTTGGAAAAGATAGCAAGGTCTCAAAAGGTGTAGTAGCGGGGAAACAAATCGGTGCTTTGTTCACAGGTGTCTTTATATAATTACAGACAAGACCTGGTTGCGTAATGATTTCGTAATACTGCATTATTCACTAGTATATCTGGGAATGTATTACTTTTCTTATTAGATCATATTTTCTTATTTAAATAGCAATAATGTAACTTTTTATTTATTTTCTTGTACAAGTGCTGTCATTTAATATTTTGTTGGATTTTATGAGGTCCCACATTTTGCATGACAGGAGAATGAGAATATGGTTAATAAAGGTTAATTCACCCCACTTAGGATAAGAAGAATAATACTAAATCGTTGTTTTAAAAATAAGGATTTTGGCACAATGTTAAGACCAAGATGACGATTATCAAGTGTGCAAAGCTGCCAGCCTGGCTTTTATGTTGTAGATCTTGCAGAAACAGCAGCCTATTTAGAGCTCTTACCTAATCTGACATATACATATACATACACGCACGCACACACACACACCGCTCCCCACCTGGTAAAATGATTTTCCCCACAGTGATCATCCTCTTATTCAGGCCTCATGCAGCGGTCAAAATACAATTGCTGTCTTACCAACATCTTTTCTTTACAACCTTTGCAGGGTCATAGAACTCATGTTAAAAGTGCTAAGCTTTCAGCTCTTAATACTCAGTTCTCATACACAGGGTGAAATACAATAATTTTGGTTTTCTCCAGTTTAAACATCATCCCTATATGAAGAATCTTGTCTTGATTTATGGGTTCTGTTCTGTTGTTGGTTTCGAAGCTATCTTGGATCTGAAATTAAAAGAAACATGTCAAATTTTAAATAAGGAAAAATACCCATGAATTGAGACTTTTGGGCCACCCTGTATAACACTGTCCCTTCTGTGTTCTTGCATTGTCCCTGGTAGGTTTTTAAGATGAAAGCTGTTCAGCTGGCGGAGAAACTGCTTCCTGCTTTCAACACCCCCACAGGCATCCCCTGGGCCATGGTCAACCTCAAGAGGTAGGTATACTTTCATTTAGCTTTTTCTTTTTTCTTTTAGTTAAAATTTTCCGTTTTTTCTTTGTTATATACTGTATCTGCTGCCTGCAGCTCTGGCTTAATCGCCAAGTTCACAGTGTACAATTTAAACCTGTCAGTCCTTTCAGCTTCTGGGTCATAATGCAACTATCCACATAATTTGAATAAGAATGAGCATTAAAAGGGAATGAAAATGCACAATTGATTTATTGAATGCATACATCATCTATTGAATGTTTGACTTTTGTGCTAAAAGAAAGCTTAATCAAACAAAGACTGACAGCATTTGTGAATTAATTGAGTGTTTCAAGAATATTGGGACTATAAACCTTCAAGGTGTGTCTAATCCCGAAGATAAAAAGTTTTTTTTCTTTTCTTCGAATAATCCTTATTCACCCAGCCAGTACTTATTAGAAATGCATATCATTAGAACAACTCCTAACAACTCATACGACACGGGGGAGACACGGGGCATACATGCTGTTGTGCTGAACACACTCTGAATATGGACAAGTGAGCAACACAGAAAGAGAAGTTTGCTGAATCCTCCAAGAGTGCAGTTATCAGCTTAACATTTAAGCACTTGGCAGACGTATTTATTTAAAGTGCTTTATAAATTTGTTTATAAAAAATATATATTTTCAGGGCAAAATTTAAACCAGGGTCTAAGAATCCTGTAACTCTATAAAACAAAATATGTTTATTTCATTTGATTATTTTTGTTATAAAAATACGGTTATTATTTTTATTAGATCAGATGGACAGCTTGGTCAATTGAGTAAATCTTTTGAACATACCGTTTCGCTCAAAAGTTTACCTACCCTAAAATAAATTATTTAATATTGCCATTTATTTTGAAAATATGACTAATGATGCAAAATATGTTTTTCTTATTTAAGGATAGTGGTCATGTGAAGTCATTATCACATAGATATTTTTGAGTCCTTTTAAAAATCTAATTGATAACTGAAGTCACCCAAACAACCCTGATCAAAAGTTTACATATCCTTGAATGTTTGGCCACATTATAAACACACACTGTGACACACACAGGTTTAAATGGCTATTAAAGGGCCGTTTTCACACATGTGACCAATTGTAATTTGTGTCTGTGCATAAATAGTCAGTGAGTTTCTCAGCTCATGAAGTGATGCACTGACTTGACTGGATACTGCTCAGTGGAAAATGCAAAAGAACGCCAATGGACCGGCGTAAGAAATGTAATTGAACTTTATAAAACAATAAAAGAAAATAAGAGGTTCTGTTAATACTAAGCCTGAAAGATTTCACCCACTACTGCCAGACAAATTGTTCGGGATACAAAGAGAAAAAAGAAAAAACACAAACTGTGAGAGAATCACAGGCTGCTCTGGGGAAAAACTGTTGTCGAGGTGTTAAGGAGCATAATAAGGAGGTACTTGAACACAAATGACCTGCATGGTCAAGTTGCCAGGAGAAAGCTGTTACTGCGCCCATGCCACAAAAAGGCCAGCTTGTAGTACTCCAGACAAGCCTCACAGCTTCGGGAGCTGAGTAATTTTTAGTGATGAGACCAAAATTGAGCTTTATAGTAACGACATAAATGCTATGTTAGAAAGTTAGTCTAAACTGATGGCAAGACAAATGCAGCTTATCAGAAAATACTAGCAGACAATTTACATTCTACAGCACGAAAGCTGCTCATGGCACGCTCATGAGTGTTTTAACATGACGATGATCCAAAGCACAAGGCCAAGTTGACCCTCCATTAGCTACAGCAGAAAAAGGTGAAGCTTCTGGAGCGGCCGTCACAGTCTTTCGACCTCAATATCATTGAGCCACTTTGGGGAGATCTCAAATGTGCAGTTTATGCAAGACAACCAAAATATTTACATGAGGTGGAGGCATTTTGCCAAGAAGAACTGGCCACTATACCACCTGAGAGAATTAAAGACGTCATGCACAGTTATTACAAAAGACTGCATGCCATCATTGACGCTAAAGGGGGCAATACACGATATTAAGTTAACTAAAGCTATGCAAACTTTTGAACAGGGATTATTTCCTCATTTTCTTCATATTTTGTTTGATGATTTTTCCATCTTGTTATACCTTACATATGAACTTCAGTCCTGTAAGAAAATTTATTTTCCCTTCTCACACGTTTTCTTTAAAATGGCACACATCTTGCAAATTCTCCCAAGGTGTCCAAACGTTTGAGGACTACTGTAATCTGAGTTTAATATTGTTTACTTGTTAACCTCATTTTGTTGATCTCTTTGTTTCAGCGGTGTGGGTCGTAACTGGGGCTGGGCCTCTGCTGGTAGTAGCATCTTGGCTGAGTTCGGAACATTGCACATGGAGTTTGTGCACCTTACATATCTGACTGGGAATCCTGTCTATTATCAAAAGGTTTGTTGATTTTTAAATGTTCATAAGGCATACTTGTATATTATCTCACCTCTTCTACAGCATTTTAACAATACTTGCTGTGTATTATTTCAGGTGATGCATATCCGGAAACTGCTGGCTAAAATGGACAGACCTAATGGTCTCTACCCGAACTACCTGAACCCTCGCACGGGCCGCTGGGGCCAGCGTAAGTTACCTTCACACATTATTCTGCATTTAGAAATCCCTAAATGCACAAATAACTTATTAAAACATTGAGCTTTTACTCTAATGTCTGAATTATTTGCTGGTATGACGGTAGGCATTTTAAGAAGCAGCTGTACATCTATACATCAAGCATTTCAAAGAGCCTGAGTATTCAAAAACCAACAGGGTGCTTAAAACCTCAGGCATGTGGCTTGGGTGTGGGGGTTTCTGCACAGAATGATTAATTGTTCAACTGGCAAATAAAAAAATGTCAAATGAAAATACACTGATTAAATGTTTCTACTACCCTGTCTGTCAGTGTGGCTGATAACAGTGTTCTCTTGAAAAATGCTTCGTATTCGTATGAAATTTCTTGCAAAATTTCAGTTATTAAGGCAAAAATTTGTGAGGCAGGGTGCTTGTATGCCGAGGTACCAATTATTTACCAAGATCATGTGACAATTGTAAAGACCAGTTAATTTGAATTCTATGCAAAAGTCTTGAGCCATCTCTCTTTTCTTCATATTTTAGTATTTTAGCGGTGATTAGTATACTGGTGATGCTGAATGCTGGGTGGTTGGCACAGACAAGAGGAGAAATGAGGTTGCTGCTTAGGTTGTTACATTATAACAATCCTTTTTTCTTTTTTTTTTTTTTAAAAGTGTATTCTTTACAGCCTGTCACAATAAAAAAAAAAGTAATTAAATCTGATATGAGAGAAATGAGGGAGGCTCAAGAATTTTGTACATCATAAGAGAAGCACATGGATACCAGGTTGACAAGACGTGACAGATTTGCAATAATCCATTAATATTGGGCATTATCCTTTTGAAGGGTCCTGTTCATAGCCCTGTGTATCGGTGTAGCTGTGTAACTTTTAGCTTTCCCTTCTGATTCTTAATTATGTATTCTCTCAAACAAACAAGCGCATTTTGTCACTAATGGAGGTATGTATTTTGACTGGATTGTGTTATACTTTCCTACTGCACTTAGTCACCAGAATGCTTTATCTCCAACTCTATAATGCAGAATGCTTGCTTTACTTTTGTTTCTTTACAGCCTGTGCATGTGTATCTGGCCTCATTAAAGCATATTGGGTACCCATGCAGTTTTGTCTGGTTTAGATAGTACAACAGTGTAGTTTTATTCACTTGTAGGCAGGTAAATTTGTCAATTTTAAAATGATCATTAAAAAAAATTACTTGTTTCTGGGATAATGTATTAATCTTGAGCCATGCTAAACAGCCATTTATTAGAACTTGCTTATTTGCTCTAAGATGGTGTCTGCATACACTACATGCCTTCTTGTATGGTTTTGTTTCTCCAGTCTAGAATGGACATTTACTTGCTTGCTTGCTTGCTTACTTACTTACTTACTTACTGAATTGTCAGTCTCTGAACAAGAGGGCCTCTCTTTTTCTGCACACTTTGGCCAGCTGGAAGGTTGTATCCTTTCCTATCACCTCTGTCCTCAAGACTGTCCTGTCTTTGTGTGCATTGAGCGCATGAAGTCGTCTTCAGTAGCTGCTTTGTCCTAGTCATTGTCCTGGTGGATCCAGAGTCTCTTCCGTGAATACTGGCTGAGAGGTGGCAATACATACTATACTAGATGAAATGGTACTCCATACCATGGTAACATGTGCATGTTAAGTTACACATGAGGGGATTTTTTTTTTTTTATTCTTATAATCACTCGTTCCACAATTTCACATGGACATTAACCAAGTTTCACCATGTTGCTACTTTTTCTGTATAAACAAGCTTTAAATTAAATGGGATGCTGGTTATAATTCAATGATTTGTTGCATAGACTAACATCAAAATTAGAAGATGAAATCAAAAGAACGACCTTTAGAGAAAATACCACGTTTCTTTCAGTATTTTTGTGTGTAAATTTTGACTGTCTGCAAATGCAGCCTCTTTTGTCATTATTGCTTCACCGCCTGTATGTCTATCATCACTCTCATCTGACTCACACTGTTCCCCGACTGTCTATCTCTGGGTCCTGATTTTCTCTTCTCATTCTCTCCTCATTCTACATATTTTAAGAAACGCGCATTACTATTACACAAATGGTTTCAGCTTGTAAAAAAATACAAAACAATATATTCTTATTGCCATATGCCTGTTCCCTCTAATTACTTTTCTCCATATCACCTACATACACTACCTGAACAAGTGGTTGTAATTAATTTGTTAATATAATTAACTTTTGAAAATGTTCTTGAACATCCTCCTTTTGTGCAGTTGTGTTCACTTATGATATGGAAATGTGTAATTACTGGGTTTGTGTGTGGGTTTATGTTCATGCACAGCCATTAGGTTTATGAGAGTGAGTGTGGGAGAGATGTTAATTCTCTCAAGTGTAGTTTGTGCAAGTACTGGGTGCATTTTAACAAGTAGTAAGAGGCCATAAAACAAGAAAATCCACCTTCACATGTTTCTCTCTCAGTAGGCGCATTGCCATCTCCAGGCCATCTGTTTATTTTCTTCCTTTTCCCTTAAAGCCAACTATATAAGAACTCTCCACTGCTTATTCCATGGTGTCATGTCATCCTCCATTCACACATACACACGCCACAAACTCTGTTTGCTTATAGGAGCTAATAGTAGTCTCAGCAGGTAGGAGCTAGGTTTGTGCTAAACCTTTTCTCCGGCAGTTCTCAGACGAGCCGATTCTTGCACAGCACTATTGATCTTGTGCCAGCATTCTAAGTATACTGGTCTAATAATCACTTAAGCTTATTTCTGTCAAATGGCTTTTGTTTAAAGACATCTCACATGAATGTTGTGATTTTGTTCTCAACAAAAAGAACAAAAGAATTATTTTCACTGATGTGATTATTTTTTTAACAGTTTACTATCTAATTATTTTGAGCTGATTCTTTTTCTTTTACTTTTTTGTTAACAGTATTTAACTACTTTTCCTCTTTTTTACTGATCATATGTATAGCTGTACATTAGATAATATTTTTATAATATTTAAGACACTACTATGATTCATTGACATCACTGATGCAACTTTGTCATGCAAACACAGTCCTTTAGCATGTTACACGCGTGTTGGAGGTCTTTCAGAGTTTCTCTGAAAATAAACACAAATGCTAACGTACGCTTGACTTGATGAATTAATACAATAAGAGAGGTCACCAAGCCTAAATAAACTTTTACTGTTTGGTTTGGGCTGAGCAAAGGATTGAGCTTCCAGATCTAAACCCATGCTATACTTTATACATTTCTACTTTTATACCATACACTTGTGGAGACTCATAAATATTAGGCAAGTTGTGCTTTGCGTCTGGTTCCTTTCAAGGTTTCTAAGAGTTTTTCTTTGCTATCCTATTCTTTAATGTAACCATTATGTAACTTGGGTTGCATAGTATAAAATTAGTACAGTGAGCTTTGTCCCAATGTAAGTTAGGGGAACAAAGCAGAATAGGGCAGCATTGACTTATGGGGGTTCAGAGTACTAATGCACCCATTGGAAACTCAAATCCAAGCACCACCAATTTGTTTTTGATCTTTTTTTTTGTTTGTTTTGTGTCATTTTGCATAACAGCATCACCTAAATCATATATACATATCTATGTCACAAAATAACGGTCATGTCTGCTTTATATTGTTTTGGTTTTGGTTTGGGCAAGTCAAGTGAACATAAAGTGTCTTTGAACATAATTTAGAAAATATGTGGATTTAAATTCGTGGTAATTGACCAAATTAAATTTCTTATTTTGCTGCATTTGTGTATCCGTGTATACCCCATGAGCCTTACTAATGTTCAATTTTCTAACATCTTTTCTACAGATCACACATCAGTGGGAGGTCTCGGTGACAGTTTTTATGAGTATCTCTTGAAGGCCTGGCTCATGTCTGATAAAACTGACACAGAGGCTCGCCAAACCTACAATGATGCTATTGAGGTGAGACTCGTCGCCAAAAGTAAGTACATTTAATGCGTAATGGTTTCGTCTCTGCCCTCACTCTCCTTTGTTCTGTACTACAAGGCTATTGAGCGGCACCTCATTCGGAAGTCCAACGGCGGCCTCACCTTCATTGGCGAGTGGAAGAACGGCCACTTGGAGCGCAAGATGGGTCACCTGACCTGCTTTGCTGGGGGTATGTTTGCCCTAGGGGCGGATGGGTCACCAGGAGACAAGGCTGGCCACTACCTACAGCTGGGAGCTGAGATTGCACATACATGCCATGAGAGCTATGATCGTACAGGTCAGTAAGAGAGGGATTTGATGTGTATGCTACTAGTGAAGATTCTTATGGAAAATAGTTACTGCTGTTTAAAGTCGATGTGGGGAAGTTAAACTACACATTTCTAGTAACGAGGTGGTGTCACTTCTATTTTTATTAAAATAGCTTCTAGTTAAATCACGTACTGGTATGAAGAGTGGACTTGTTTATGAAATACTATATTTTCATAATGTACACAATTGTTAACAAAGCACTTGTGCCATTTTACCGTTTACAGAGTTTTAAGATAAATGCATCAACGAACCTGTAGTAAAGTAGGCGGACATCTGATTATCACACCCACTTTTTGAACATCCTGTTTCAAAACCATGTCTATAAAATGGATTAAGTCCACCTTTTTTTGTCCAAGTAGCTCTGCTCCTCTGAGAAGGTTTTGGCTTTTCACTAGATTTTGGACTGTGGCATTATCTTCAGTAGTTTAGTTCACTGATGTTTTCTTTAAGTCAGTCAAGATGTTGGTGTTTCAGGTTAGCCTGGAGGTGGTCAGTGGGGTTGAGGTCAGAGCTCTGTGCACGCCATTTAAGTTCTTCTGTCAGCTTTGGCAAACCGTGTCTTTATGGAGCTTGCTTTGTGCACAGTGGAACTGTCATGCTTGAACAAGTTTTATTTCCAGTAAAAGGAAAGCATAAGTGCTATAGCATACAAAGACATTCACACATTCTGTTTGCCTTCAACTTTGTGGCAATTATTCGGTGAAGCCCAACATATGTGCATTAAGATGTCCACATACTTTTTGACATAGATTGCACATTCATTTATACTTGGGGGTAATTTATGGGGAGGGGAATCACCAGGGAGCACCTAATACAATATTTTGTTACACCTCTAAACAAACAAACAAATTCTTCCACATCACACAGGGCACTGTGCTGCCTGCTCATGTGTGAATAGCTTAAAGTGGACCACCTGTTGAACTGCACTGTTTTTTCCACTTCCAGTGCAACATATCTAAATAGAAGATTTATTAAAGAAAACAGATTTTGGGGTCAGTGTGGCGATACATTAATTGCCGCACAAAAGAATTGCGATTCATAACCAAATAAGTCCCGCCCCCCTCGGAGGAAACCTGTGCAAACATAGGAAGCACAACTACATATGCTAATTTTAATGTTTTATGGTTAGAGAGAGATTGACATTCCTTTCTTGTTTGACAGTTAAGGGCAATAAAAGGCTAAAACCATTACCTTTCATTGGTCTAAAATTTCTCAGTTTCCATTAGTTATATCCAACAACAACCTAACAACCAATTGACTAAATTATGAATTATAAAAGGAATTTGTAAAATGACAATTTTATCAGTGCGTATAAAAGATAAACTTGTTCAGCTTTCCTTTAACTGGCCTCAAAACTAAGTTTTAATCAAGAGGGTGCGAGTTTGCCTTGTTATCTAATGTCAGCTGTTACAGCTGCACAGTTCTGTCCAAGTTTGCTGTAGATTTCTGCACTGGTTTTTAAGCGTATTTATGATGTGTGCATCCCCAGTTTTGAAGCTTGGTCCAGAGGCCTTCAAGTTTGACAGTGGCCTGGAGGCAGTCGCAGTGAGGCAGAATGAGAAGTATTTCATCCTGAGGCCAGAGGTGATCGAGACTTACTGGTACATGTGGAGATTCACACACGACCCCAAATACAGGCAGTGGGGCTGGGAGGCAGCTCAGGTTAGTTCCTACATTCACTCCCTGTCTATGGCCCTGTCTGCTTGTACTTAACATGCAGGTTCCAAGCAAACTGAGTAGCTCTACCTCATTCAGATCTGAAGTGTATTTTTCCCTGATCTTTTCTTTGCAATTATTTCATTTCTTTGACAGTGGAACCTTGGATTGCAAGTAACTTGGTCTGCAAGCCTTTTTACAAAACCAGCTAAATTTTTCAATAAAGACGTGATCACAACTAGGCCAATGTTTTTTCTCTCTTGTGCTGCACTATGCTCAGTCTCAGTGCGCTTGCGTCACTCATATAGTCAACATCCGTGCGTGTGCACTGTTTATTATAACATTGTGACCGCATGTAAAGCAAAAGCAAGTGTCATTAGAGAGGTTCCTTTTTAAAGACCCAGAGTCTCTCTCTATGATTTCGTTAGTGTGTGCATGTGCGCGATTGTCATTTATAGAGGTTCCATGATACTCGGAAACATTGCTCTGTCAGGATTATTTTCAAAGGTAAAGGCAGGTTAATATTTTTATTTTTACTTTATATTTTGTATTCATTATTTTTATTTTGTATAATTTATATTCATTGTGGTTTCCATTATTTCTTATGGGGAAATTTGCTTTGATATATATACACACACGAGTGTTTTGTTATACAAGCACGCTTCCGTAATGAATATTGTTCGCAATCCAAGGTTACACTGTACTTTCTTGCTATAACCAGCATCTGGATTTAATATTTTCTTGCTAACATCTGCACTCTACATCCCACCAACCCAACCCCAAATCCTCAAGTGAATCAGACTGATTTAAGTCATAGTTCAATGAGCTGAGCTGGAGTAGCCAGATGCCACATTGTAAATGATCATACCCCTAATCACATTCAGAGTAAATGAATGCTGGCTAGACATTAACCTTTTTATAGGTGAAGGGGAAAGTAAGCCCTATATCTTGAATAAAAATGCAATAGTTTAGCCTGCTATACACTTACTCTCCGCTTTATTAAGAACATCTGTATGGCTGCAGATTATCAGTCAATCATGTAGCATTAATTTTTACAAAGAATAGTGCAAAAACCACAAAATGAGGGAGGGTCTGCAAGCTGAAACACTTTGCTGATGTGAAAGATCACAGAAAAATGACCAGACTGATCTGCGCTGACAGAAAGTTTATAGCAGGTCAAATATGCACTCTTTACAACTGTCCTGGGCAGAACAACTTCTCACAATACACAACCTTCCATCCTGTTGGCTAAGAACAACCATTTGCGGCTATCATGGGCACAGACTCACTGAAACTATAATATTACATTTATCAAATACTTTTTATTTAATTTCATGAATCAGAGATCCTGGGCGAAAAGCACATCGAATGTGTTTGAATCATGTGTTTGAATGTTTCATGTTTGAATCATAACGAACTGATTGAGTCCGCAGACAGCATGCAATAAATATAAGAAGACAGGGATGAAACAAGCAAGGGAGCAGTGGCATCAAATGGGATTCAAAAACTTACAAAAGTAAACAAATCAGAGATGTTAAACCAAACCTGAAAGCAGACCTCAAATTATTCAAACAAGAATTTAAACAAACCATTATAAAAGAATTCCCTAAATTAAAACAAGACACCAGCCAAAAGCTTAATGGCAAATGCCACAAGCACCACAAATTCAAAATGTCAGCCAGATCCAAATAGATGACGTCCCAGAGAGCATTGTTTATTGGGGTATTTAATATTACAGAGATAGAAAATCTACAGTACTTGGTAACCAACTTTAACTTGCCAAGGATACAGATTTGCAAATTTAAATACAGCTCTGATGCACAAACCAGCTCACACTTTGCCTCCTGAACCAACATTTTCTTAATGTTGTCCTTTAGTATGGGATTAATATGAATGTGTCCAATGTGTTAGGATTTAGCACTATTGTTTAATTACATTATATTACATGGCTTTAGTTGTGTAAGAGAGGTTCAAGATGAATGGAACAGCATGATCGACTGAATAGAATTTTACAAATAAGGCACGTCTCATATTAATGGAGCTCTGTAGTGGGCTTCATGAAAAATGATCAAACTGCAGCACTGACTAGCCTTAATGCATAAAAAATATGATAAATTGGGGTGTTAGATTAGAATCTACCTGTGTGATCTGGTCCTGATTTCTTCTCCTTTCATTCATGTGACAATTAAAAAATATATATTCTGTATTGGTGTGTCTGGTCTGTGCCAGGGCTTGACCAATAATTTGCACTTCTAGTGTATTATTCAACTTCTAATTAACCTAAATGTAATTTTCTTCAAAGATGAAATTGATTTTGAAATTAAGGCCACAGTGTCTGAGACTTTTATGCAGTATTTCTGTACCATAGCACACTTTCATATTTCTGACAAACATCACCTTAGGGTCATCTTGGTGTGCCGGGAAATAGTAACTTCAATCAGATGCAGATTTTTATTGTCAGATGTAGAATGTTAGTAGTTAATTTGGAGGTAATTTCAAGATTTAGATAATGGAGTTTGAAATGGCGAAATAACCAACAGGTAACTCTACAGAGGCAGAGTTTTTTGACCTTATAGAATGTTTGTTTTATTTATTTAAAGAAAAGCTTATAAAGCATATATGTACACATTGCAAAGTGAGAGTTGCACAGAAGGGCATTTCTGTAATCTTCATGTCATGGAGACACATTGAGCTTATATATATATATAATTTTTCTGTTTGAATGAATTCCTAAAACTTTATCTGTTTTATACCCACACGCAAATACCATCTCCCTACATCATGGGCAAAGGACAACATATGGTATTTTCACAGACCATGATTTGCAACATAAACATGACAACAGTGAAACGTTTCAAAATAATCATAAAAGTTTTTATTTTATTTTATTTTTTTATAAAGTGAGTACAGTGTAAAGGGTTAAGATCATTGTATGATGTGTAGACATAAATTTTCCGGTGTGTGAAAACTATTGACTGATGATGTAACTAAAGCTTCTGTTTGCTAAAATGGATTAGACAGAAGAGAGCAGGGCCGGGATGCAGCCCTGTGAAAGGAGTTAATGAGAGAGCAGGTGTGTGATGCAGTGTTGTTGCAAGTAAAAAAAAATTTAAAAAGCAGCATTTTGAGCTTATTGGCACAGATTGCTTCCGTCCCTCATGTCTTTAACCTTGTTTTGGGAATCCAGGCACTGTAAGAGTGAAGTGCGGAACAGACAACTTGCCAGTGAAATATTTATTTCCTTGTGCATTCAATCTTCTGTGCTGCATTCAGTGTACTTACTGACTGCATGGTTAAACCCTCTGTATCCCAAGTTTAAAAGCGTATTTCTTACTGTTTTCCGCAGGCTATAGATAAATACTGTCGAGTCAGCGGGGGTTTCTCAGGAGTTAAAGACGTTTATTCCTCCAACCCCACCTATGATGACGTCCAGCAGAGCTTCTTCTTGGCAGAGACTCTCAAGTATTTATTTCTGTTTCTTATGTTTAAGTTATAAGTAAATGTTCACAGGAGGACAGACTGAATGAAAGCATGAGCAAAGTTTAATTCCCAGCTCTTTGAACTTGTCTAAGCACAAAATCTTATTGAACATTAATGCCACCTGCTGATAAAGTTGCATCACTGCAGTTAACGTGACGAATAAATCTGCTAGGACGGACATTGTTTCTGTATTGAGACCTGTCTTTTCGTCCTGTGCTTTAGGTATCTGTATCTGCTGTTCTCCAGTGATGATCTCCTGCCTTTGGAGAACTGGGTCTTCAACACAGAAGCTCATCCTCTACCAGTACTGCATCTGGGCAACATCACCCTGCCTGGCAGCCAGGCATAATAGCAGAGGAGCCTCAGCGAGTGTGGGCGCTCGCCTCCTCTTTCTCTGAAAGACTGCAGGTACCTGCGTTCGGGAGTTACTGAGCTGAGGGTCTCTTCCGCTCAACCACTGTGCAGCCTGGACTCCGGGTTTTTACTGCCAAGCAGAGGGGACCAGGACACACGCTCAGACTCTGTCTACTCATCTATGTCTCTTGTATTTTTCTTTTCCCCCCACTGTCTCTGATAAGCTGCCAGTCAGACACAGACAGCTTCTGTGACTCACTCATTGCCTGCATGGCTCTGATATTTGGTGGAACCTGTTAGAACACCACAAATCAGCATCAACCATGGGTTTGCAGTTAATGAACAAACAAAGGAAATACCTATTTTCTCTGTGAAGAAAGAGGATTTTACATGGCTTTATTGTTTTTTTTTTTGTTGTTGTTGTTGTTTGTTTTTGCTTCCATTGCTTGATCACTGCAGCAGGACAAACGGCTCTCTGGCCAAACACTTCTTTATTGGCTCCCTCACACTGACCTAGAGCTGTGGGACGCAGCAGCTGGATGATATGACCTCTGAATATCTCCCACTCTCCCTCTTAGCGAGAATACAGGCTGGAGACACCCTGGGATCTCTGTGGCTTGTCTTTGATACAGTATGCGCGTGAGTGTGTACACATTCTTGTTAGTCTGCTATCAGCCTCCCACACATTTCAGTCAAATTCTGGTCCAGACTTAAAATCAAGTATGTTCTTGGTTTGCCATGGTTAGTTGGTGAAATGGCTGGAGTTTTTTTTTTTTGTTGTTGTTTATTTGCACCTCAGTTAGATTAGACGTTGCTTTTGGGACTATCGCTGCATACGGCACATAGGTTTATTCCAAACCGCAAAAAGAAAAGAGAAAACCTTTCAGTCAGTGTCTATTGCAGTGAGCATGCGAGTATGCTCCGTTTCCTTTCAACCACTCAGTCTGTTTGAAATAAAGGGTTGGATGTTCTGGCTCTCATCCACACAGCTCTGTACACAAATTGACTGAATTAATATTGGATTCATGGTCTCACTTATTCATCTTCAGGTTTTCATAAAGTTCTGCTGCGCAATAGAAAGACCTCTCACTCTCGTTTTTCCCCCCAATAAATTTCACCACTAAGCATAGCAAACCCTTCAGTCAAGGCAGAGAGAGCAATTCATTTTTAATATCCTACGACAAATAACTTTTGATAAGTCCAGTCACGTTTTCTACAAACGCACACAGAGATTATGCTAACATGTCCATGGTAAAGCTACTTTTTGTACTGGTTTTGCACCATTGTTTGGACTAAAGCGCAAGGGTTTGTGGGCTTTGGATCAATTTGTTTTCATTCCAGTCAGTAGATGATAAACCTTTTAACATTTGGAAATGCATGCTGCTCTGTCTGCCATCAAACTGATGAGACTGCAATATTTAGACAGGCTTCAGCAAGAGGTTTTATTCTGAAGAGACAGGAAGGGGGGCCACCAGTTCTGTACTTAACATTAGACCAAGATCCAACTTCACATACTTAAGGATTTGTTTATTTTATTATTATTATTTTTTAAACAATGTAGTTTTTCACAAATGTGTCCACTAGAAAACAATATGCAGTGTTTAAAATGCATATCACAAGTGGTACTGGCTGGTAGGAACTATTTTTATCTCACCCAAAAATAGATGTTTAAACACCCCACCCCCTCCATCTTTAACCAGTGCAGTCGTCATTGCTTTACCTTTCCTTCTGGTGGCAGTAGCAACAGCTTGCTAATGCTCTGTATGCTTTGGGTTCTTTTCTCACTTGCCTATTTGTCTCTTCCTCCTTCCTAATACCACATATCCGTCCCCTGGTTTTGTTGTGGGAGAAGCCCAGGCCAACATGACCACTAGGTGGATTTTGAGAGCTGTGTTCTGTATTCTGTATTTCTACTGAAACGAAAGTACTGTAAATATCTTTAAAATGTGACAGATCCAATAAAGATGTTACATAAAGTGAAGGGATAAACATTAAGCTGTATTTTTTCCTTTTTGCTGTTATGTATATTTAATTAGGTCTCTCAGATCCGTGCATAAAATCATATAGTAACTTAAAGAACCACTCTTTAAATCCATAGTGAGGAGAAAAGCATCTCACAATGCACAAAATTCTGTATTATATTTATTTTACAAAAGGATTCATTTGATTAATTAGTTTCCTCTTGACAAGGCCAGATCTGTAGACTGTGCTTTCATTCCTGTTATTGATTATGGAAGGACCAGTAGACAGATTGCTGAGCCTCTTTTGTAATACCATCTGAAACACATTTTGTCAACTACCAATATTAGATGTTTTTTTTCTTTGTCTCTCTTTGCCCTTGATTCATCATCAATTCAAAGTCTTAATATCTCTCTATCTGTGGTTCTGTTTGCCTTAATGTTACCCAGCGATTGTACTGTGGAAGCGAGACCAGCGGCCTAGAACAGATGCGCACACCTTTCAGCCCAGCCGAACAGGCTAGACCAAGATGCTACATGTAATCATCTTTGTCTTGCTTTTGTTTAGAATTCTCATGTTACTAATTGTCTAGTCGTGAGGAAAAAAAGGTTCTGTTAAAATTTTCCGTCGCTGGAACAGGTAAGTAAATGCACTTCTGTACACGTGTGAATGCTGTTAAATAAAACTGTGTATTCAAAAACCAGTGTTAAGTTCTGGCCTAGCCACCAAATGATGATCAGTTATGCTTTCTCAAAGATTAATATCGTCAAATATTTACCATTTCCTTAAGCAAGTTTCTTCTTTACTATATTTGCTTCCAAACATTCACATTGTTTACTTACCGGCCTAATGTATGCCATTCACCACTATGTCTGTGACAGGTGTACAGTGTGTGTTTGTAAAAGTGTGCGCGCTGTAAAGTGTACATAAAAGGACTAGTCTACTATATCTTTGTCCTGTATACCTATGTACGTCCAACATCTTTCAGATTTTGGTCTCTCACTTATGGGGACAGCTGAGAGAGAGAGAGATATCTGGGGTTGGGTTAGTTTAGGTCATTATGTCAGCACGAAAGCTTAGCGAACATGAAGGGGGAAACAAAAAGCTGAAGGACTGATAAGGAAGCAGAGTTGGCACAGGATGAGTGTACACAACTAACCACTGCCAGTGTCACTGTGAACCAGGTGGGTCAATAGTGCACTCTGCAAATGACAACACGGATGTCACTAACAATGTTTTCTCACCTGTCTTCTAATGTCTTTCGGTTCCCTAAGCTGTCTTGGTTTCACCAAAAGATGAGACTTTTGGCTGCGTTAAGACGCTTTTTACAGACACCTTATCTACGTCCGTGGTTCTGTCTCCTGGACTTTGAGTTGTGTGACCTTGTGTAGTGTTTTTCTTCTATTTAAACTGTTATGTAAGTCCTGTTAAGGAACTGAGCTGTGTTAGGTGGTCAAGTCAGACTTGATATTATTCAAATTAAGAGCATAAATATTTATATGTTCTACCCTGCGTATATATTATAATTAGATTGATAATTCTGTGTAGATACTGAGTGCCTGGAATTGTATGAATGTTTTATGCTTACAAAGTGTTTTTATTAACAGTGAACAGTTTAATTAGTGAACTCCTCTTTCCAGTGTCTGTAGTATTTATAGTTTGTTTATTATTAGTCATCCTGTCATTCTATTCGTCAGTGTGTTGCTTAACATCCCAGCATGCTTGTTTCAAGATGAGTGCATTTAACCAAATCAGAGGAGGATGACGCCAAGACAATCACTGTCCTTTAAGGAAGATCTGGTCTTCTCCAAGCTTGTAATTGGTAATTTAATTTTGTTCCCAGCAGCAATATTCACTCTTTGTATTTCAAATGAGTGTGTGTAATAACTTGAGCAACTGTTCTATTAAAGGGAAGGGGAAAAAATGTATCAATGTTGAAGTTAACACCATTGACATGATGCTTTTTAATGATGCTTTCAAATCTGTCGAGATCGTTGTCTGTTACATCGTAAAAGCTTGTGAATATGCCTTTCCTGTACTCACAGTTTCCTGTAATGTTTCTCGGGTAGGACTCGTCATCTCTCGGCAGTTAAAATGGCCCCCTGTGCAACGAGTTATGACGCTGATAAGAGAAGTATGGACATGATGTATTTGCTGAGGTCATGGGAAGAAGGTTATGAGTACGTCACGATGAGTCATAGTGTGGAAAGAGGTGGAGGTGCATGGACATCTGCAAATGTAGTGGGGTGTTTGATGTATTAATGGCGTGTGTGTGTGTGTGTCCTCTAGCATGTGTTTAATGTGTTAATGGTTGCTGCCTAGCCATCCGTGGCATGGGCAGTGACTCACTTCCACTCTGTGACGAACCCAGCTGCAGCAGGTGGCACAGCTTCTCCTGAGAACTGAAATTTTCACCTTTGGATAAAACACCTCTTTGTTTATTTTTTCCCCCCTTAACTCCCCTCAGGGTGTTCATGTTTGCATAGTCTATGTGCATCATATGTTTAAATCTGGCCATTCTTTGGCTCCAGAAGATTTTGTGTTAATCATGAGATCTGAGTGTTAGCGAGGTTGCTTGAGGCTTGAATACAGATGACTGCTGATTTTGCTCAATATGCTAATAATGATTAACTTATCCACTTTTATTTTTCCCTTTTCCTGACATCATAGGAGGTAACTATTTAATACACACGTTAAGATTGGTGCCAGTTCTCGTAATATTTTTCAGAAACCATGTTGTGAATGTGTGTATACACACACTGTCTGGTCACATTTGAGAATTCAACAGCATTTTTGTCGTAAGTCACGTACTACAATTAAAAATATTATTTTTTTTAATAAAAATATTAATAATACTGTTGACCATAAAACAATGCATTTCCCAGTGGAGTTAAAATGTTGGTCTGGTCTCTGCTCAAGGTTATACTTCCTTTGTGCACTGAAGAGCCTTTTACTTACCCTTGTTTATCTAATAATGTCCTCTATATGTCTGTCATTTACGACAAAATAATCATGTTGTGCAGTGGTCCAGGTGGTCCTCTTCTATTGAGCCAAAACTGTACCTCCTGCAGTTAGAGGCTAAGGCTGAAGATGTCTGAATCAGAGTAATCTCTCTGTGGGAAGCTTTAGTTTCCTCTGCACCTGGACGCCTCTCGCTGCTAAGGCCACAAACTGCTTTTCACATTACTAATAATTCACCTAATTCAGAACAGGCTTTTTACAATCCTTTGCCAAAAATGAGTGGAAAGCCACTGGCTTGTTTGTCATGAGTATAACACTATAGCCTACAGGGCCTGCTGCAGTCGCAGTCAATCTTTGTAATTTAATTGATACATGCTGAACAGCATTGGTCTATAGAGTACTTCCATCTTTCCGAAGGCCCAGACTCTGGTGTTTTCCCTTTTGCTTTAAATCAATGAATATATCTGTTAATAGTGAAAAAGAGGTATTTCAAGATCCCTCTGTATTTTTGTTGGACGATCTACTCTTACCTTAACAAAAGGTTGCTTTGATATCAGCCTTCAGTTCGTCTGCATTGTTGGGTCAGATGTTTCTCATCCTCCTTTTGACAATAGCCCATTGAGAATCAGGCAAGTTGGCTGGCTAATAGTTGGCTGTAGTTTTGGTTCTGTGGGCAGGTGCTAAGCCCTGCTAGGTCATGAAATCGGCATCTCCATAGAGCTTATCAGCAGAAGCATGAAGTGCTCCAAAATCAGCGCAGTGTTGACATTGAACTTGCAGAAGACATGGCACCCCAAATCATCACCGACTGCTGAAATGTCGCAACTTGGATTCTATGCCTCTCCAGTCTTCCTAAAGACTCTGGGACGTCGTTTACAAATGTAATGTAAAGTTTACTTTTGTGAGAAAAGTGGACTTTGGATCACTGAGAATCGGTTCAGTTATTTCTTTCTTTAGTAGAAGGCAGGTAAGACTTTTCTAATATTGTCTCTGGTTCAGCACTGACCTGATGCTACGAATGTAACTGCTGTAGAACATTTTCTGAAGACATCTGTGCGTGATGATTCTGGAGGCAATGGCTTCCCTCTCACTTGTGAAGCTCTCCCAAGTTCTTCAATAAGATGTGCTTGACGAGCTTCTTAAGGTTGCGGTCATCCTTGTTGCTATATTCTTCCAGTTAACTTTTCATGAAAGTGCTTCAATACAGCACCTTAGATGATCATCTTGTGGACAACTGTTAAGTCTGCGTTTTTCCCCATGTGTATACTAAACTATACCAAGAGATGCACAGTTTTTATAGTGTATAAACAGTAATTTACTCAAAATTAAATACTCTAATATTCTGAGGATTTTTGATTCTCTGAGCTGTAAGCTGTAATCAAAAAAAAGGATTGAAATATTTCACTTGACATGTAAAGAATTTGAGAGTTTTACTTTTAATCAGATTCTGAAAGAATTACATTTTTCATGATATTCTATATTTCTTAAGTTACGTTATGAATGTGACGTCATATTCAACTTTGTTGCGTTTTGAAAAGCGGGTATCCCTCTCAATCTGAATAATATGCAAAAAAGGGCGTAGGTGTAGAGGGGCCTGGGATTACCCTTTAGCAACAGGAAGTAGAACAGAACGTTAAAAAGAGAGAGACAAACCAATCTCTCCTGGAGATCTGTTAGAGGGGGTTTCCTCATCTAATTTGTTTCCATCAGCACTTCACCCCTTTCCTTTTCTTCAGAGTTTCTGACAGAGTTTCTCTCTGTTGTTCCTTTTTAAGCAATACTTAGAAACCATACTTACTTCAGAAAGTGACGAGAAAAGGGTAGTTGCTTAGTCATACTCAAAAGCACATATGAATGAAGAAGAGTTTTTAAGAAACCAAATGTGTAGAAGTTATAGTCCTATACAAGGATCGTCACACCTCATGATTCAATAGCTGACGCCTTAATACTATGTAAGTTAGATGTGCAGATTATAAATAACTTTAGAATCGCATAGTTCATCGCCCATATACACCACACTGGAATTTTACAGATGACATATGTTCATATAAAAATGCAGGCTTCATTCAGGTTAAAGATTGATTCAGACTATACAAGTACACAATAAATAAGATTATTTATAAAAATAATGCGTGCTACTGTTATCGTCTTGGCCTTGTACATCTATCCATAAGAAAATATATATATTGGAAATATTTTTTTGTTCATCTTGTAATTTTAGTATGCTAATTAGGCCCAACCTTGCTTCTGTGGCACTGAGATCACGTGATCTGAGGCGTCATTATGATCTTTAAAACAACCGTCATGGCGGACACAAAGATAACTCGCAAAAGAAGATGCAAGCTTTTTACAAGAGAAATCTTCACTTGTTTTGGTTTTTATCATCTTTTTTGTTCCGACACCTTGTGATGTTTCACTTGCATATTCACCTGTTTCACTTGCATATTCAATAAGATTCATTAGCGTCTGCCAAAGATGGGTGTGTACACAGGATCAGTTTTGTCCTTGTTCAATTATTTCAATGTTTATACAACACATTGTATTCGTTATAGTGACTTTTCGTTTTTTAATGTTTTCACTTTGTTTTAACATATATTCTTACACATGAAATATACATTTTGAGAACCATGTATGGTTTCTGTCAGTCTTTAAGTTACTAGTCAGGTTTATATTATTTCAACAAACATCTAATTAACATTCAGGCAACAAGTGACTGTGGAAGTCTGGAACTCAAGAATAGAAAACAGACAGGATAGACTTCATTTTCTGTATTTATTTAGACCTTTTGTTCTCTCACTCATTGACCTTGAGTAACCCCTGGCATTTTGGTGGCAAGAATACATCCTGGATAGGACGCCAGTCCAGTCACATTTACCATTAAACATACAATCGATTCTCAATCCAGGATACTCAATCCAGTTGTAGACGTGTTTTTCTGGAGGTTGGATGAAAACCCACATGAACTCTACAGAATCTTCACACAGACAAAAGGCCTGAGTTCAGGATTGAAGTGGGGGATCCTGGAGTTATGAGGTGTCAAAAGTGCACCAACGTGCTGAATACTCTCACTCACTCACTGTCTACTGCTTTATCCTGTATTCAGAGTCATGGGGGCGCCTCGAGCCTATTCTAGGAGATTTAAGACAAGATGGGGTACACCCTGGATGGAGTGACAATCCAACATGGGGCACACACACTACAGGCAATTTGGCAACGGCAATTAGCCTAATTTGCATGTCTTTGGACTGTGGGAGAAAATGCAAACTTCAAGCACACAGCCGGGAATCAAACCTGGCTGGGAATCGAACCAGGACCCAGGAAGTGCAAGGTGACAGTACTAACCACTAAGCCACCTTGCTGCCCCCATCCTGAAAATTATTTGTGGGGATTACACTTCAACAGTAAGAGTAATAAGATATTTTAATTGGCCAAAACTTACAGTAACTAGGTATGACATTTACTGTTAAAATCTGTAAAATTCTTCAATATCTGTTACAGATTTTAATCATAAATTTCATTCAAAATACAGGAAATTGCAAAAGTCTCCATACATAAGTGAACTTAACATCTTAACTTTACTTTAAAAATATCCTCAACATGATTGCCATACTTAGTGTAGACTTGATATGTGTGTCTGAAGTTTGCATGTTCTCTCCATGCTTGGTGGGCTTCCTCCGAGTACTCTGGTTTCCTCCCACAATCCAAAGACATGCAAATTAGTCTTACTGGCATTCCTAAATTGCCTGTAGTGTGTGAATGAGTGTGTGTGTGTGCGTGTGTGCGCGCGCCCTGCAATGGACTGGTCCAGGGAGTTCCCCGTCTTGACCCCAAACTCTCCTGGGATTGTCACGGGGGACCCCGGTACAGGATCGGTGGTATGGAAAAGAGTGAATGATTGCCATATGTTAATTTCTCTTTTGTATGGAGACTTCTGGAACACCCTGTATACTAAATCAATTATCAACAATTCTGTTGTAACATAAAGTGGATTAGCTTCAGTTACATCCACTAATCAACACAAAGTATAAGTATAGGGTAGCAAAAGCAGGAAGAGAAACTGGTGTTCAAGAGTTGAAAAGGCATTTTCATGTTTAGACACAAAAGTGCCGCCAGCACATTTAGCACAAGGCAGCTGCTCAGTCAGTGAGGGGAAAGACCGAGAGGCGGATGGTTACCGGGCAACGCAAAACCTCTTCAGCCAATCATGGCTCGCAGCGCGCATGCGGGGAACGGAGCCCGTGCAGTTTTAAGGCCGTACACTGAGAGCTGTGACTTCCAAACTGCGGTTTAAAAAAAAAAAGTGGTTTAAAAATACTCTACACATCAGAAACAACACAGTAAAACAATCAGCCGTAGTAAGGATTTCTAACTTAAATAATGCGAGAATAAGTTTTTACAAACATAGTGCGTCATCCTGGAGGTTGATTTTTTTTTTTTTAAAATAGATTTTTACCCAGCAGGCTGTTCGGCCTATAAGAAGGCGAGGCAGCGCTCTGGACTCAGAAGTGCAGAAATTGCGTAACGATGAGAGCTGGCGAGTGTGTGGATGGCGCTGCAAAAGTTTAGTTAACGTCGTCGTTTTTTTCCCCACCAGCCCTCGGTTTGAGCGCTCCGACCGGATTCGGTGTTAGTACACCAGGTAAGAGCGTGCCTTTGGTGCTTTTTTTTTTAAGCACGCGCACTTGGTTTTTGGCTTGTTTATGTGAGAGCGCGAGCGATTACCTTTAGCTTTTATTAATTTATTTAGGTTTGAGTGCTGAATGGTGTGTTCAGGTTGCGTTAAAAAGTATGTACTTCGGTGTATTTTAAAATGGTAAAATGTTGCTGTGTGGTTTATTTGGAGTCGAACTCGGCAGTGGTTTGGTGAAGCTGTCACATGGTGTGTGTGTGAAGCCTGTGCTGGCCGCTCCGCTGTGTGTCTGAAGCTTCAGGAGCTCGGATGATTCTCCGTGGCATTTAATATAACGCCAAGTCCAACTTTTTTTAAAAAATTTTTTAAGACAGTTATTTTGGGTAGAATAATGGTGGGAAACTCGCACGTGCACGTTTGACCAAGCGCGTGCAAGTTTGTCCAAGCGCGTGGTCCTTAACGGGTTTAAGAGCAATATGTTTTTTTTTATATTCTTTAAAATGTCAACTAGAGGTCTAGTTTTTTTTTCCGGAAAAGTTTGACGTGGGAAACTTGTCGCTTGTTAATGAAAGCTGCTTGGCCTTTCTGGAAGCAGTGGGAGTTAATGTGGGTGGGGGGGAAGAAGCTTCTCTTTTCTCTCTGCTCTGCTCTGTTCCAAAGTTTACATGTTTATCTGCATGACACAGCTGCTCTGTCCATCATAATTTCTCTAGATATGTTATCACTTCTATTATGTAATACTCACTTGGGTCACGTTTTTGCTTGAATTACTACTTTTAATATTATTTTTACGATTACTGCTAGTATTGATTGTACATTTTTATTCTCTGAGGCTTACTCATACATGTTTCCTTCGTTGCAGTTTGTCTGAAGGAACCATAACGATGGCAGATATGGCCGAGGCCTCAAACAGCAGCCAGAATGAGTCGTGCAGCGTCCTTACCTGGGAGCAGGTGAGCCGGCTAGACGAGGTGCTGAGTGAGCCGGTGCCAGTCCACGGCCGAGGCAACTTCCCTACCCTGGAGGTGCGGCTGAAGGAAATCGTGCAGAAAGTGCGCAACCGACTTGAGAAGAGCGGCATCACAGTCAAAGACATCCGCTTAAACGGCTCCACAGCCAGCCACGTGCTGGTCAAGGACATCGGCTGGAGCTATAAAGATCTGGATGTCATCTTCAGAGTTAACCTCCCTCAGGAGACTCAGTTTCAGCTCATCAAAGATGTTGTGCTGAGCACTTTGTTGGATTTCCTGCCAGAAGGGGTTAACAAGGAGAAGATCACACACATGACGCTGAAGGAGGCCTATGTGCAGAAACTGGTCAAAGTGTACACGGAGCAGGACCGCTGGTCCCTTATCTCCCTGTCCAACAATAACGGACGCAACGTGGAGCTCAAGTTTGTAGACTCGATCCGCAGGCAATTTGAGTTTAGTGTGGACTCCTTCCAGATAATTTTGGACTCTGTGCTGTCTCATTACGACTCAAAGCCTCTGTCTCAGCAGTTTCCTCTTGATGTGAAGGGGGAGAGCATGTACGGTAACTTCGCTGTGGCTCTAGACCATCTCAGGAACAAGCTGATTGCCACCAAAAGGCCAGAGGAGATCCGTGGAGGCGGTTTGCTAAAATATTGTAACCTCCTAGTGAGAGACTTCAGGCCCACAGACGAAGAGGAGTTCAAAGCTTTGGAGCGCTATATGTGCTCTCGCTTCTTCATCGATTTTCCTGACATCGGCGAGCAGCAGCGGAAACTTGAGGCCTACCTGCAGAGTCACTTTGTGGGTGAGGAGAAAAGCAAGTACGAATACCTCATGATCCTGCGACGGGTTGTGAACGAGAGTACAGTCTGCCTCATGGGACATGAGAGGAGGCAGACTCTTAACCTCATCTCACTCACAGCGTTCCGGGTGCTTGCTGAACAGAATGTTATACCAGATGCCTCTAATGTCACCTGTTACTACCAGCCAGCACCCTATGTCCGAGATCTGAACTTCAGTAACTACTACGTTGCCTCTTGTAACCAGTCCATTCCAACCTGGCTGCCATGTAACTAGGAGACTGAAATGATTATGCCTTATTAATGAAGGGGGAAAAAAACAGCTGTTTAGCCATGAGTGGTATTTCCCTGTATGGGCATAAAAGATATTTAAAAGGACATGCATTTGGGTCTTTTTGTTAGTTTGGATTATTATTTTTTTTTTGGCACTCAGCTTAATTCTTATCTGTCAATGTGTCAAGTGTCAAGACCTTTGGATCCAAAGTAATATATATTTTAAGAGTTTGGATGATCTATATTTGGGGGGAGGGGTCAGATGCCCCATAAACTTTCTCAGATTGTTTTTGTTGCCTTTTGTCCTTAATTTTGAGCAGTGCATTTTTGCAAGCTCAGTACTTATTGTGCCTTATTCCTCCCTACTGTACTAAATACTTTTGTCTTTAGAGGAGGAAATGATTTTTCAAAGGACAGTGTTAATGCTTCTTGTGGTAAAACTTGAAAATGTCAGGAAAAAAAAAACACAAAATTGTTTATATAAAGTGGGGAAAAAAAAGATTCTGGGTGACAAAAAGTAAGCACAGGCTTAAACAGAAAATTCCAGTGTGCAATGAGGAGGGTTTCCCCCTTTCTTTTCTTTTTCTTTCTTTCTTCTTTTTTTTTTTTTTTTTTTAAACTACTGTGAGCTGCTAATATCCTTAAGAGCTTTCAGCTTGAGCATTTTAACAATTCCTGTTTCTCAGCTGATCATAACTAGGGTTATGATGAGGTAAAGGATGCTGCACATTTGTTATGGATACAGATGCTGAAAATATAGTTTACATAGCATTTGTTTTGGGGTCGGCTTCAGCCACGTACATCGTTTGCATGCGGAAATATTTTTAGTATTCCAGGACAAACTTCAGAAAGTTATCTCGGAACAGCTGCAAGTTATAAACTTGTTCAGTCAAGCATTTCTAGCTGTTGTGATGTCAGGTTTCTAACAGTTATAGGACACATGAAAGTTGTAGCATTTTTCGCCCTTAAGGACGACAGTGCAGGTAATATTTCAAAAGCTAATTTGTCATTGTTCTGTTATTCAGTATGTATAATGTAATGGCTGCTGTAGTTGGCTGCGGGAGAGAGGGCAGGCTTGCCTTAGAGTGACTTGTGCGTGGAGCTGAATTCTAAATGAAAGGTACACGTGAGGGGCAGCATGACGACAAGGTTGTCCCTTTTCCTTTAAAGGGTAAAGCGTTGGGTGTCCAGTGCTCTTGAGTCTATAGTGATCCTTAGCAGGCTTTGCATTGCTGTGTAACAAGATCCAAACTGGTGTCGCACCACTCTAAAATTATCTCAAGCGGCGCAGGGCAGAATATGTCTACGCTGAAGTGAAGTGGGCAGGGATTTCTGCTGTGACGAACACCTTACATGTGCTTCTGCTGCTCTTGCCCTTCATACAGATGCACGTGGAACCCTTTTCTGGTCATCGAAGCGGGGCCCCATTCACAGAAACATCACAGTAGCTCGAAGTAGACTCCAATTATGGATTTTATCCTGCTATGGTTAATGTTGCCTCAACTTTAATACTGATGGATGTGTGTGTGTTTTAGACATATAATCTAGTCAGTAGTCTTAGTAGTCTAGTCTCAATTTGAACTAACAGCTGTTCCACATTTTCTCACAAAGTCGGTCTTTCTGTAGATAACCTGGAGAGTCGCACTCGGCCGCTTATCTGCTTCACACAGACTTTGGAGGGACGTGGGAAAGGGTCACTGTAGCCCCAGGCAGTTGTGGTCACACCCTGGGTCAGGACATATTGAATTTTTGCTTTTTTCGTTTAATTTCTTTTTGTCGGCAGGCTGATTATTAGTGTTACATGGCAGGAAAGTTGGGAGGTAGTTGGGTTACGTGTATATTATGGAGCTAGACATTTTGGTGTCATGTGAAATGTCAGTTTGTTAATGTCCTCTCTGGTCCATCCTTTCACCCTGCTTTTCATAAACCTAGTTGTCTAGTCATTCCAGTAATAAAGAGTTAACTAAATGTAAAAATGAAGACCTCACTAGATTTCAGTCACCCTTTCAACACCAATGAGCAGAGCAAAATTGGACACTGACCAGTCATTGTTAAATACCTCACACACTCAAATTTGTAAATGTGTACAAGTGCTCTTGTTGTACATCAAAACCTGGCGAGCTATGTAAGTGTTTATTTTCTAAATAACGCATTGGATGAGGCTGGGAATGTATCCTGGATAAAGGGCTGCTGTGTGTTTTGTGAATTATTCAACTGGTATTCTGGCCTGAAATGCTATTTTTCTCATGTGATTGATGGGATGTACTTAATGTGTTTAGTGTTCAGCTGTTGTCTGCTTCCTGATATAAATTTCTCAGATGTTCATGGTCCTATTTCTATAAAACTAACCCAAGTATCTGTTACTCATTCATTTAATGTTTGTGAAAATCTATACAAAAGCCCTAACAGGTTTTAGACCACGGATGTGACGTAGGTGCAGCATCTCGTTAATCTGCCCAGGTTGAGCTTTTTTAGCTGCCATTGTACATGTTTTATCTTGTCTAATTAGACTTCACTGCGATAAGGCTTGGTATGATTGGGCTCGGCTGGGCACATATTTGTTGGTTGTACATAGGAAGATGGCATTTGGAATGGATGCATGCATAGTGTTTATACTAATGCAGAAGTATTTTGTTCTTTCAGAGATGTTTAAATTTTTTTTCTGCTGTAATTCCAGTATTTCTCCATTTGAACATTTTTCTTTTCTTTCTGTCTGTGAAGATGTTTGAGCTTTGCTTGTACTGTTGCACTATGTCTCAGAAAGCATCTGTATCAATTTGTTTGTTTTTTTTAGTGGAGGATTGTGCGGTGTTTGGGGAAATTGTTTTGCTGATGCTGGAGGCTATTTTTTCTGGAAGTCCTTTACCAGGTGATAGAGTTGTAGGATATGCAGTTTTTGTGTTATGTCTGATTGTGCCAATGATTTTGAGTAAGGATAAGGAAATGGATCACTTTTTTTCTTTTTTTTTTCTTGGGGATGAAACTTTTGTCAATTTAGTGTTTTTGAGGTTTATTAAAATGTTGCATTGTTAATTTGAGCACTTTTACCTCACTTTAGTTTACCTTTGGATGGAGTTGAACATCAGGAAAATGTCTATGTAGAGGGGAAGAATAAAGTATTAAACCCCACATCGAGCTACGTTGTTTTTCTTCCAAATATGGTGTTCATTTTGGTTATTCTATTTCTATAGGTTCTCTTCTATTTGATTATTCTAGGTTATAATATATAAAATTCCCTCCAAGTTTATACTTGTATGCCTGTATTAATCTAACTGTCCATTGTCTATAGTGCTTATCTTGTCTAGGATCACAGCCCCTGGGGCCTATCCAAGGCAACTTGTTGGGTACACCCTGTTTGTAATGCCAACTCATCGTGGGCCACAAGAATGCACACGCTCACACCCCCAATCATGCACCTCAGGCAATTTTGAAAAGGCCAATCGGCCTACGCTACATCTCTTTTAGACTGTGGGAGGAAACCAGAGTACTTGGTGGAAACCCGCCACGCTCGTAGAAAATATGCAAGCTCTGCAACCGGAGGTGAGCTTTGAATCCTATCCCTGATGGTGTGAAGTGACTGTGCTGTCATCAATATGACCATTTAAAAAAAATAATAAATAAAAAATAAAATTATGTAAATGCATTTAATGATGTGCCACTGGACACCGCTGGACATGCAACTTCATGTGCTTGCATTTCAAGTGTTGGACTGATCTGAAAAATTGGGTTGTGCATAATGGTTAACTCGTTCCTTGTTGTTGAATATGTAGATGTAATGCCACTGTGTTGCTGAACTCCATCTTGTCTCCAGCAGATCTCATGCTGTCATGGCACAGCACAAAGCTGTGAGTCAGCATGTTGGTAATTCGGTGCCATTAAGCAAAGTTTCAGTCCTTGGCACCCTGAAGTTTATAAAAAGAAGAAAAAAAAAGGATTGGATTGCTAATAAGCTGATGTCCTTGCAATATAATTTAACTTTGCCTGGCTATCGGCTGACGAAGTGGTAGCCACTTTCTGGTGAAGTTTTAAACCGGTTAACTAGTGCACTCTAGGATAAGTTTAAGTTGACGACAGGAATGCTATAAATTGCATTCATCTGTTTTTACTTAAGAAAAGAACTGCAGCCTGTTTTATTTCTTAAATGGTGTAAGCCTGCTCAATTTTATTATTATTTTTTTTTTTTTACTTCAACTGTTGCGTTTGTGTCGACAACTAGAGCAGATTTTAGAGTTCTACCTTTTATAACTGCTTTTTGGTTTATTGATACTAAGTGGAAAACGGCTCAATGTTCCTGCAGTGGAGCATGTGCTTCTGTCCATGTTTCTCTTTAAGGGTGAGAGCATGACTCGGCAATGTTACTGCAAATTTCCATTCTGTGGTACACCAATTGTGTGCGTTTTAAAACTTTGACAGGCATTCCCATTTTATAAGGTTGGAGGCGACTCACAACTCCCTGCCATGTCAGAAGAAATGGCTTGCTGTGGCCTCTGTAGGGTCTTTTCTCCTTGTCTTATTTAAAGAAACACATCAGCGTGTAAAGTGTAAGCAGAAATCACAATTCTGGTGTTTCCCTTTGACACGTTTAACTTTTAATAGAGGCTCCCCCAACGTTCCCCCAGGACCAGGTTGCTACAACTATTCAGCATAAAGTAACACAACCAGCTAAGAACTATACAAAAAGGAAAAGAAAAAAAAACAACAGGGTATGCGTTGAACTCTTATTTCAGAATTTCTCTTTTCGGTTATGGTTTCTATTAAATCAGTTAAATTCAATAAGGGTACTAACCAAACAGGACAATAAAAAAGATTAATATTACTTTCATGTTTGTCAATATGGGCATGGGATTTCCAACACTAACAAAATTTAATAGTGCCAAGAATATGAATAGCAACAACGGACCACTTCGATTTTCTTCCTATAACAGCAACTCATTGTGTTTTATGTCCTGGCTGAATGGGCTGTCACAGGTTTTATTAATGCTCTCAGTCTAGTATGTATCGTTTATTACCACACCTTACACTGGGCCTCTACAGCGGAAGATCCATGGACAAGTAATGATAACCAGGACTGGTGTATCCAATATCGTTCTATTTCATCTTATCAAATGTTGACCAGCAGAATCAATCACTTTTGTTGGACAGGGAGCGTCAGTGGATATGATGTCATGGGTAAGATGCTTTTACATTACATCTGACGTTGGGAACGTGATCAGTTCGAAGTGGAAGCTATACAGTGTGATGTGTTTATTTTACATTTATTAACGGAGTGGTCAGTGGAATGTGAGGTGAGCTGTTCGCAGGATCGGGCATGTGGGAGAAGCTTTCAGAACCACACAGAAGCAACCACATCAGTGGCAAAATGCTGTCAGGATGTTTGTCTTTTCCAACCGCATTAAACATCAGTAACAGGTTTGCGGTTATGACAGTGAATGTCCACAGCCGCCCCCCAGCAGCCTCTCTCCTTTACACCCTGACTGCTGCACCCTCTGCTTGCCTCCACAGGTTTCGTTTCCTTCTCAGTCGAGTCCTCCCCCACCTGTCACTGCAACTCCCCGTCATGAAATACAGCCTGCGACTAATCCGAATGTTCAGCATTACTTTATCTCTGGCATTTTTATGAAAATGAATGAAGCAAATGACAATGCTACAGTAGCTCGAGCTAAACCCAGGCTCAGATGACACAAGTTCAATTGAAAGTGGAAGTAAACAGAAGAGCATTTTACTGTCACTTTAGTGTTTGCAAGTTAGGTAAAAGTACATCAGCTTTGACATGACCGTCTGTCTGGTCAGCACGATTTTCATTTCTCCTTATTTATTTTTAAAACATGTTTACTGGTGTGAATCAATCATTGACTTCTGATTGACCTCGTTGCTATACGCTACATAGTCTGCTCTTAGAGATTAGTCGGAATACCTACTGACTGCCTAATCCAATGTTTTCTTTGTCTTCTTCTTACACTTTCATTTTCCACACTAGATCCACTGATGGGGTGCGTCAATGTTTTTACTGTATGATACCTCTAGCTAAATGCGAATTTACATGCTACATACCAGCTTAAAAGCCAGGTGTGTGTGTGTGTGTGTGTGTGTGTGCTTGTTGCAACCAGGGAGTCATGATGGCCAAAACACGCATCTAAGCCAGTGAGAAAAGAACAATTAAAACCGAAATAGGCAGTTAACAAAACCCTATTTCTAGAACATGCCTGAAAGATCTGCAGAGACAATGAAAACACGACGCAGCAGAATGCAGGTACGAGAGCCACAGGCCGAGACGGTTCACTGCATATCCTCCCTCTTCATACCTCTGCACTTTAGTTCACATGCTGTGGAATTAGTAAAAGCCCATTATTAAATGTCATGTCTCCTCTACCTGTATCGCAGACATGAACATTAAAGCAACTTGAACGGAATAAAGCATTCAATTAGCAGTTTTCTTTTTTCACCACGGATAATGAAAATGCCTTCTATTGATTAGATAGACTGGTTTGGCAGCTCACTTTGACGTGAACAAGTTGTACCTTTCACACCTTCTCACACGCTTAACACAATGACAGTATCACGTGAAGACAAGATACAATCACACGGGTGAGACGACGAACAAAAGCAGCGAAGTATGTGATGAGATAGAGACAATGATAACATGCACGACGGCATGTAAGTAAATAAAAACACACAAAGACTTCAATAAACGAATGATTAAATGGACGCATGATGAGTTCAGTATTTAGGGAAAGGAAAAATGATTGAGATGGGAACAGCAGACTTGTCATGAGGACATGCATTTTCATTGCAAGGCCAGACTCATTTTGATAAGATTAATCGTGGGGATAGAGTGTTTACGCAACAGGCGTTTGGGAACGTGAGAAAATACTTTTTAGTCTTTTGAGTCCCTCAACCCTAAGCATAACCCAAGCTCAACGTCATATCGATATCACTGCTCACACCATAAAGTAAAGGAGTCACGTTACTTTCCATGTGTCTACTGTAGTGTGCGCTTCAGCTTATTCATATTCAGCATATTCATTATCATCCTCGCTCGTTAATCAGTCATTAAAGTAGTTAGTGTGAGAAACCATAATTAAATCTGAAATGAGTCTCTTCCTGCTGGGCTACATAGCTGATTGAGTGTTAGCTGACATCACGCCAAGTAATTTCATAGTTACCACAATGAGATGGATAAAAACTGGTAAAGTTTGGGAGCCATCAGAAAAGATTTTCAATACCGCAGCAGGAAGAAAAAAAAATACAAGTACTACCTTTTTTCCATGCCAGATTTTTCAGTTTGTGTGAGCTAAATAGCGCAATGACTTTAAGGGCGGGTGAATCAAACATAAGCCCTGTCCATCACGAGTGAGGCCAAGCCAAAATGCACTACTATACGGAGAAGACCTTATATACAGTACTGTGCAAAAGTCTTAGGCGCCATATTATCTGTAGTACAAATTTTGTTATATAAGTTTATTATGTCTGCATTATTATGTACAAGACCATTCCCTACAAAGGGAATTAAAATGAACAAATAACATTACAGACGAATATTTGCATGCCTGTAAAGAAAGCGACATATTACATAACAGACCAGTTTTCAGATGGGGGGAAAAAAATCTATAATGTAGACTCCTGGGTTTTGCATGAAAATAGAAAACTCATATTCTCCAGCATGCTCAGTAAAACCTAACAGCTGTTTTATTTAAAGTACTGTGCAAAAGTCTTGGGAACATTCAGACAAAAGCCAATGATGCTTTTGAAAACATTTCTACATTAAAAGAAACTTTTAATAACTATAAAGTAATAACGTAAACAATAAACAAACAATATTTGGTGTGGAATGTCTTTGCTTGAACATAAGCGGTAGTGTTAGATACAGATGTGTGCTGTATTCTAAGTAAAACAGATGTTAAGTTTTACTGAGCATGCTGGAAAATATGAGCTCTTTTGGTAACTTCGTCATATTTTCATGCAAAACCCAGGAGTGTAATTTTAATGTACCTTTGTAGGGAATGGTCTTGTACATAATAATGAGGACATAATAAACTTATATAGCAAAATGTGTACTACAGATGATAGGGCACCTAAGACTTTTGCACAGTACTGTATAGCGTTTTGCAAGACGAGCAAAAATTTGAAAATTAATTTTAACTTGATAAACGAGCGAGGTCTTCACATACAAGTAGTACGCATGTGCTTTGTCTGCCGAGCGTCTGTCATCACAACTGAGCCACTGGTGGTTCTCGCTCTCGTGCTGTGGGATTGTGGGTAATCATTTCCCACACTCAGGCTCATTGCGCATCATTCACATAGTCACCATCTGTGTGTGTGTACTGTTTATTGTATCATTGTGAACATGTGTGTGTGCACGCAAAAGCATTATTTTTTCATCTTGTGTCCAAGTGTAGTGACTGGACTGAAACAGCGGCCTCGGGGGAGAAAAAAAATTTATTAAAAAGTGCGGGAGATGAATCTGTTTAATGACAACGCGATGTCACATTTCAGTGAAATCCTCAAGAGGAGGCAAAAACAAGTGTCATTAGAGAGGTTCCTTCTTAAAAAAGTTTCCCACCAGAGCAGGGTTTCCATTTGTGTGTGTGTGTATGTGCGTGTGTGAAAGTCATCCCACATAGTAGACCCCCCTCCTCCTCTCTTGTCTTACTTTTCAAAGATAAAGTGTAAGTTAATTTGTTTTATTTTTTATATTAAGGATTTTTTCATTATGAATTAATCATCAGAGTTTCCATTATTTCTTATGAGGAAATTTGCTTTGATATACAAGTGCTTAAGATTACAAGCACGCTTCAAGAACAAATTATGCTCTCACTCTAATCCATAAATACTGTTTACTGGAATGGTTTTCATAACATAATCGATAAATACATAAAGTCATGCAGAATACAGTATACTATATAAGACAATCCACAGAAATGCTGATAATGCATTAACTCAGTTTCCTTTTTTAAATCATGTTTCAATATAAGGTCTGTATTTCCTGCATTTCCAACTAGGATATGAAGGGCTGGTCGTACCATATCAAGAGATTAGCATGAAGTAGTTACATTGGGATAAATCGCTGTGTATATAGAGATAATCTGTTCTCTGCTCATATTGCAAACATGAGAATGGAAGAAGTACAATCTGGTGCATTTTCTTTGGCGTCCATTACAAGAACCTGAAATTGTGACCGCATGGCTCTTTGTTTTAAAGCTGGATAAGTGGCACTGTAAATTGCCAATAGTCGCAAGACACATTCAATTTTGGTTGGCACGGGAGGACGTTTGCTGCACAGACACCACCAATTTTCATCCTCTCCGCTGGTTCCGTTTTTGCCTCCAGTCGGCTCTGGCTTTGGGTCTCTTCTATCTCTGTGTTCACTAATCCACTGCCATTCTGTACTCTCTGATAATGCGACTACTGTATATAGTGACAACCAACAGCCACTTATCACAGTAAATGGGCTAACTGTAAGTAACTATAAAGGTAATATTATCGCTACTTGTTTTAATTAGATGTTAACTGTTTTGAGCTATGGGCTGAAGAATAAAGAAAAATCACTACACATTTACATTTATTGCCAGATGCCCTTATCCAGAGCGACTTACATTTTTATCTCATTATACATCAGAGCAGTTGAGGGTTAAGGGCCACTTTGGTGGTGTTGCGGTTTGAACCGGGGACCTTCCAATGCATAGTACTCGTACGTAGTGATCCCTACATGAATTTAGTTTCCTTATAATAAAGAAATAATAGGAGAATATCATATTTATCATATCATGTGCAAGAAAAGCTAGCTGAGGCAGGAGTATTTGCAGCAATAGATTTGTAAGTGCAGCTGCGTCAAAGGCAGTAAACTAATCTAAAAGGTCAATATGTTGTCTGCAGTCCCTCCAGCTGCAGGCATGTTCAATTATGAGGACGTCTGTGCTTAGTGTAGCCAAATGCTGAAAGGTCCAAGATGTCAGAACCAGGATAAATGAGGGAACAGCTTGTGCCCGTTAAAGTCACAGTAAAGACAGGACATGCTCTTACTTACACATCACACTCTGAAATACACCCAGAAGATGGTGAACACAGGCTGCAGTGCAATGCTTAAATTACAGGACGTTGGAGTCTGATGTGAGGTTTTTGCAGAGTAACAGGCGCAGAGAGAGAAGCCAACCTAAGCCCTGTACTTTAATAGTCTGAGAAACCCAACAGCTTAAGCAAACTGTCCTTCCTTTCCAGGAAATAGGCAAGCTGCTCAAACAGTAACTGGCTGCATCGACATCTCTGAAGAGGTGCAATTTATAGGAGCTCAAGGTCCTGAGAAACAGGTGATGTGTGGATGAAGACTCGCAGATGTTCCTGTGGCTGAAACTGAGAGGTGCTTTGGGTGTGAGCGCGTGGGTGTGGGTGTTTTGTGCGTGTGTGTGTGAAGCAACATACTAGAAATGTTTGGAGTATTTCCTGTCATGGTTTGCTATTTCTCAGAAGAAAAAAAAAAGTCATGCTATTTTACAGACCCACTCTACCACCCAGCATTGACCTTTCATTATTGTTCGTCTCCCCACAAATCAAATCCAACAATCCACATGTGTGTCACACTCATCAGACACATTATTGTACTGATGTACTGAATTGTGACTGCGGTTTGACCGTGACAGAATCGGGGGGTGTTTAATGATCTCCCCTCACATTCACCTTAACTGTAGTGTTTTTACTTTAGTACAGTACTTTACTATCGTGCATTCTGATGTCTCCTGTGGTGTGTTACATTTGTAGTGAAGTACGTTTGAATTCAAGCAGTTGTTTGATTAAGATCCACATTGAAGAAGCTTCAAACAACTTCTGCTATTCTCTTGCTTAATGTAGAGAAAGGATCAGTTGATGATGTAGTGAAAAACACCAACTGAACAACAAATGCAACCTTTGCACTCAATTTCTTTTTGTAAAACCTGAATATGTCCCAGATCGGATCACGGAAACAACCGTGTAAATATCTGATTACTGAATTCACTCTATGTGAAGACTCAATCAGATTTCTCATCACATTTCACTTTATTTATTAAAAGTACTGTGCATGTTCAATTTAGTTTTTTTTATACATCATAAAGAAAAAAAAAAGTCAATAAATCATAGGTTATGGAAAATAAGTTTACTACCTAAAAAACAGAGAAGGAAGACACCTGATCTCTTTCCTGCCCCCCACTGGACAGCCGCTCCTAGAGCACAATGCAATCATGAGACGTACCCTCATTCTCTTCCCACAGGAAGTATAATCTGTTTTTTTTTTTTTTTTAATTAAATGAAGTGGGAATCTGTTTACCAGCAGCTAGAATGTAGCCTACAGTGTATTTGGTTACAGATAGTTTCCAGAGAAGACGATTCAGGTTCTGTTTAAGTAATGGTACCAATTAACTTCGTCAGTAAATTCACCTCATCTATCAACCTGTATAACGAGAATATATCTGGTTGTGTTAGTACTATGGTGGCATTCAAGTCTGATGTTAAAAGTTCAGTTGATATTAGACAGAAGATCAGCAAAAACAAGAAGACATGAGAGGATAGTTCTAAGTAAAAATGTATTTGCTTTTGTTAAATGATTCATTACTCTTTCCAGTATTCACTGAAAGAAAAGCTGTTGTGTACAATTAAGGTGGTGTAGTTTCCCTTGTAGTGTTTAGAACAAATGTAGGATTAATGCCAAGCTAGATAAAATACAAAATGTTTTGCTTCCTCTCAGTCAGCTTCAGTCATATTGTTCTTTCTTTTTTTTTCTTTTTTTTTGTAAGATATGATTTAGGACTGTAGGCTGTAGGACGTGGGGAGAATTATATAATGACAGGAGTCATAATATACAGTAGAATTCTTTTGCCAAGAACTCACAATCACTAATCCATTTCTGAGCCACCAGTGAATTTCTTGCAAGAGCTTCGGTTTAATTCACACTCACCACCAGGTTCCTCTTTGAAATCCTTTGAAACAGTATAAGTTGGGACTTGTTTTTGGTCTCAGGCAACCTTTCAAATCCATTAGCTACTTAGGTACATTAAGCTTTGACAGAGAAAACCTCTTAGCATTTAGGCCAAAACCCTCTCTGATGTTTCTGGCAAGGTGATGTCAGATACATCACTACAGTACATCCATGCAGACTACACATCACTTCTCTTATTTTGGGACAAAAAAAAAAAAAAAAGATTTCCAGCTAGCCCTCGCTTCTTCCCTGAACCCATTCATTTCTCATTTTACCGACTTTAATGTTATTCATGCTGCTTTTATTTGGCTGTTGTGTGGAATTCTGTAGAAACAGATTCCACACTCAATTTCATAAATTACAATAACATTTCCTAATACCACTTCTAGTGAAACCTGTCTAAAGATGTTCATTCCACTCTTCATTTAATTCTGAACAGATTATTAGCCATATTAGTACAAACAAATTTGAAAATGCCGGATTTTGATTTGACCTCCAGGATCAGAATTGGGGAAAACATTGACTTGTTTTATACACTTTTATGTTAGTTGCGGTAGTTATGTTAATTATGTTGTGCTCAAGACATTTGTACAGGTTTGCCAAGATATTGTATTCATAACAGTAAACCTTTCCTACAACTGGTTGGAGAAAATATTCAAACATGAAGATCACCATTAGATCCTTATGCATTGTGGTTCATTTGGGTCACTGCACTGTTTGGAAATGTTATGAACTGTATTTACTTTTGTATTATTTACCATTATGGCTTTTACCAAATAGTTTTTGTTTTTATTTCTCAGTTTTCTCCAATATAAAAGAATGTCCTCTTCTTCACAATATGTTCAAATGTTAGTATCCCCTCTTTAAATTTTATGTGTTTTTGTGACAAAGCATCATATTGGGTTTTAGGTAGAAGCATATCCAATTTTTTTAAAACCATGCAATTATATATTTAACAAAAATGAAGCCAAAAAGAAAAAAACAACAACAACAACAACAAAAAAAAAAACATGTGGACGGTACTAAGTATCCCCTTATTTAAGAGAATTTAAGTTGCAGCCAGGTGCTGAGTACATCAGGCATTACTGAGCATCTTAAATGTTAAAATCCATGACAGCATAATTAAAAGAAAACTGAACAAGTATGGTTTGTTTGGAAAGGTTGCCAGGAGAAAACCTCTTCTATCTAAAAAGAACATGGAAGCACGATTAAGTCACAAAACTGCATCTGACTAAACACGACTTCTGGAACAATGTCATATGGACAAATGAGACCAAAGTGTTTTGCCTTAATGCCCAGTGACATGTTTGGCAAAAAGCAAACAGCATTTCACAACAGACACTTCACACCAACTGGCAATCAAACCAGTCGAGAGGTGATGATTTGGGCTTGGTTTGCAGCCACAGGACCTGGGCATCTTGTAATCATTGAGTTGACCTCCTCTGTATACTAGAGTATTCTTGAAGCAAACGGTTAAAAGCGTGCATCATGCAACAGGATATTGCACAGTAAATCTACATCAGAATGGCCAAAAAAAAAAAGCACCAAGTCCTGACCTCAAACCAATTGAAATGCTGTGGTGGGACCTTTTTGCAAATTCCCAAAAAACCTCAATGAACTGAAGCAGAATTGACCAACATTTCTCCACAGTTATGTTCAAGGAGTTACTCTCAATAATCCAGGAATGAAAGCCTATAGTTTTGTACCCGAGTGTCCAGTAACGAAACTGGACTATTAACTTCAACACATCTCCTGTTATATTGAACCTCCAGCCGTATGACTGCAAACCAATGCCTGCTATCTGTTATCACCCAAATGAGACTCAGGTTCCTCTCAAGGTTTCTTTTTAAATTATTCTGTAAATAAAATTTAATTGAATAAAGTCATACAAGAAATGATTACTTCAAGATGCTAAAGGTGAATCTACCTGCTATTGAATCAGGGGGTACTTGGTATTGTCCACGCCTCCCCCCATGATTTTTGTTAAATAAATAATGGAATCGTTTTGCATTTGATTGCATTTGCAGAATACTAAGAACCGCTTTGATTAATGATTTTATCAAGTTTTTGCACACACACACACACACAAAAAAAAATCTAATTTCAAGAGGGGGAAAATCTTTTGAACATGACTGCATCTGTGGAAAATTCTTTGATAATCCTTTTCTTCTGTCCAACTTTATTGAGAGTATTATTCTGAAATGTCCCTAAAGCTGGGATTAGGGGTAAGTTCATTATTCTGAGACTGAAATAATGAATAAAATGAATTAAAATTATATATACACCACATTTTATATGTCAAATATATATTCAAATGTTTTGGTAAAGCTAGGATGCAAGTCTGACTATATTTTAGAATGACAGGGTCTGCATGAGAGGAAATAGCCAGGGTTTCTCTCTTGTGAGAGTTGTAAGGTTATTGGAGGACATCGTGTTGATGTAAAAGCACACGGCCACATGTCCTGTGTTTTCCACATGCTGTGAAACTCTCCAGTCCGTGCTAATGTTGTTTTGTTCAGGATTTTGATCCTCTTTTGATGCCGGCTCAGATTCACAAAAAGCTGAATTAATTCCATCCAGGTGTCCTAAGTTCACCATGGCTTCTCACCTCTGCTAATCCCACTTGTAAACACAGAGAAAGCTGTGAATGATCAATTTATTTTCCCCAGCGCGGAGCTGATCCCTTGGTTTTCCAGCCCTTATGGCCGTTTCCTTAAAACATTTTTCTATTACACCCCAGTTTTCACAAATGACATCTGTTTTTGGACACAGTGTTGAAGTGTGAGATGGAGACAGGCAGTGTAATAAAGTCCATGTTGGTTTTAATCAAGGTCAGCCCTGGGCTTTCTTCACAATGGAACATGTTCATTTGGAACAAGTGGTGGAAAATGTGACTCTGCCTCAGTGGCTGAAATGTCCACTAGACACCTGTTAACGTCCCATACATTGTTTGGTTTGTACAGTTTTACAAACAGTAAATACACAAAATGAGTTCAACATTGCTCATCGCTTTTTATTTTGATGGTTTACATCTTGAAGATACCTGTTCTTAGGATATAATGAGTTTTTTTTTTTTTTTTTTGTGGTGTTGATCTTATGCAATTTGTCTTATCTTGCCAAAATATGCCTGATAATTAAACGCTGTATATTATTTTAATATTTATATTATGATAAAAGACTAGAAGGGCAAATGATAAAAGGAAAGGATATTTATTAGTTTTAGATTAATCTAAAAGCATGTTCTAATAATAATGCTTCGATATACAGCAAAAAATATTACCATTGGGACAAGAATCTATGTACAATATATAGTATGTAGAATAATTACAGAAAAAGATTTTGAGAATCCAATTGCACTGGATATTGCACATTGAAAACATTTCACTGTAGATTTCTGTAAGAGTTCTTATAGTAAAAAATATCAAGAATGAGGATTACAACCTTCTATTTGATACATTTTATCACAAATACTGATACATTTATAATTCATTAAAATGACAATATAAAAAGCTCACCACCTTTAGTAAATTCAATGCCTTTTCACTCAGCACAATAGAATTGCACCAATTCTAGTTTTGCTTTCACATCATCAAGTGTAATACATCAAGTGTAGAGCAAACAGGGTTCTAATAGTGTATCAGATGCAAACAAACAAAATACTTTTTCATTACAACTCTTTATTCTCACGTACCTGGGCCAGAATGGTCTATAAAAGACTAAAACGTATAATAAAATATTCCAAAACTGACAAAGAAGATTCTATGGAATTAGACACAGAGAAAACAATTTTAAAAAGATGAAGTGTAAAGGGCTACTACAAAATTCCAGACTCTCTCTATGAGAAAATTATTATTCAATAATAGTGTGCAAGAAAGAGAACATAAAAAAGATACTGAATTAAATACTTATTAGACTTTAACTTACACCATTTAAATTCTATTTGGCCACGGTTCAGTCATGGCAATTTGTACCAAATCACATTTAGAACTAAAGCAGCTTATGCATGTAGTTTACATAGGGAGTAACCAGACTGTGTGCATTAAGAATAAAAGAAAGCCTTACAGATGATTGATTATGTAGAGCATGTAGAAAGCTTTAGACATTCAAAGGCATTTAACATTTTACCTTTCTGCTTTTCTGGTCGATCAGACAATTACATGCATCGGTCAGTGAAATATTACCAGTGCAAAGTGTCTCAGCACAGCAACCTTCATGACTGGAGAAGATGCCATTGAGTCAGTCTTCTTTAGCAGTTTCACATGCATCATTGTAACAGGAGGGACAAGCTTGAACATGCCAACATCCTCATAAAGTTCAACCAAATGCCGGGTATTCAAAGAAGGCTCAGTTAAAACCAACTCAAGGTTTATTTTATAGTCTTGATGAGTGGGAAGTTCAGAATGAGCCATTCATCTACAAAGAAAAAACAAAACAAAAACAAAAAAAAGGGGTTAGATTAACTGTAACCACAAACATAAAACCAAAACATCTGGTATAGGTCAATTCAGGACATGGAGACTGAAGAATGATGGGGCAGAGTGGTCTGAAGTACTTTGCTAGCAAAATTAGAAATAGCTTATATTTACTCACTCACATACTGTATACCGCTTTATTCTGTGTACAGGGTCGCAGAGAGCCTGCACTCTATCCCATGAGACTTAGGGCACGAGGCAGGGTACACCCTGGATGGTCCATCGCAGGACGCACACTACAGGCAATATGGGAATGCCAAATAGTCTAATATACATCTAATTTTTGGACTATGGGAAGGAAACTAGAGTACCCAGAGGAAACCCACCAAACACTGGGAGAATAGAGCAAACTCTGAACCCACAGATCCGAGGCTGGAATCAAATCCTGACCCTGGAGGTGCGAGGAGACGGTGCTAACCACTTCTGCAAATCAGCTGATAACAAAAGATGAATCCAGTGTTACTATATAGGATATACAGGATATACAGTAACACTGGATAAATTTTTTGTTATGTCTTATGTCTCCTAGGACAGCTTCATTAGGGTAAAAAATTTGTTTACAAGATAATCTTAAGCTGGAACGGGAGGAGATTCACCATTCTTTGAAAAGTTCTTTCAGGTTTAGATGTTGTATAGTGCTGAGATCTCCCATTAGTTTTTGAATTTGGTTGAAACCATTTATGAATGTGGACGTTATCATCCAGGAGGAGACTACTCAAGTGAACCCAGACCATGACAGCAAAACTAAATGCCATCACAACATGAGTCATTAATCTACACAATATATCATACGTGATATTTGACCTCCATGAACTAGAAGAGACCGAGTAGTGAAATAAATAAATCATCATAAAATGATCATAAATCAGACTAATATTGTGTTAGATGGCTTTAGCTTTGATTCCCGTGTGCATTGTGAAGGCCTTTTCATGTGTGAAAATTATGTCTCATGCTTCCAGGACCACTCTTTCACAATAATAATCCTGGAATATGCCCGCACCAAAATGCATAGATGTGATAAACTGATCATTCGGTACATTCAGGTTGTCAGCAGAGTTCATTTTATTACCACATAAAGCTGAGCCTAGACCTGCACAACTTATGCAACCACAGATCATAGCTCTGCCTCTAGAGGCTTGTACATTGGTCACTTTTTCAATTGTTCCCAAGTTCTTAGCAAGCAGAACCTTTTTTTCTAATTAGCTTCACAAACAAGTGGTTCTCCTAAGGCCTGTGAGTTCTTGTCACACGGTGTGTCTGTGTAGATGCTTTTAAATTTAATTATTAAACAAAACTGAAACTTCTACTGACAATTTGTTTGAGTGGTGATCACTTAAACGCTTGGTGAAATTACATCATAATTTTTTTCTTGTGAGTTTCACCATTCACATTTCTTCCACAAAGCTGACAGTCCTGCACGATCAGTATAACAAATATGACTACTTAACAGGGCATGCACTTTAGTAGTGTAGGCAAATTTCTATTATAGCCTATTCTCAAATGAGAAAATATATAAAGGTGCCAGTATGGTTTGTGTGACTGAAGTTAATTTTTGCAACCCAATTATGTGGAGATCTCGATTACCAGTCCAACCACCCAAGAGTGTAGTGACTAGTGTAATGTACGTGTGTGCTCTCCTACCAATACCAGGACCAGAAGGACAAAACTGAGTAGCATTGAGCAATACTCTCTAAGGCCTGCATGTTAAATGAGAACAAAAGTAGATTGTGTCCATGACCGATTGATTTTAAGCACTCAAAAAAGTAGGCCAAGTACGAAAGCCTTTTAAGTGCACTGTCAAATTGTTGTTTAGGGCATTTATCCCTTGTGTTCAGTTTGTTCTTTAGCAACGGATGTACTGTTCTTGGAATATACTGAACAGCTGAGGCTGAAATGTGAATCTTTAATGTTACAGCAACGATACATATTTCCACTAACCATCAGGTGAATTCAAGCATGAGTGACAATAAGGCATAATTGTAATGCAACGGTGATTGTAAAATGCTATATCGGTATCAATATTTCATTACCCTTTTATGATCAGATTTATTCTTAAGCGACTGAAACATACAAAAATATGTAGTGTTGTCATAAATGGGAAGATGCACCAGAGGTCTGTTTGTGTAACACAAGCGTTAATGTGACCATCAACTTGTCCCTTGGAATAATATTTCTTTCTAAAATACAAAGCCAATTTTGCTAAAGATAAAAAAAAGCCATAATTCTAGAAAACACTCCTTGGAAGTAGTCGTGGATTGTAGTTACAAAAAATAAGATTAAGGACGTAATGCAGATTAAGTCATATGCATTCATACACCCATGTCTTACTAGAGAACTCAAAAAGACCTTGACATGGCATGAAGGAGTGATCTATTTAGCATTCATAAAGATGCAATAAAAAAGAATAATGTTTAAAAGATCTCACCAAGTCTTTAAAAGATAAGTGTTGAACAGTTGGTTCAATACCAGAATGGTAAATTGTATAAGACACATAAGAGAAAAGTAACTAGAGCTGGTAAAACAGTGTGCCCCCCACTGTTGGCTTAAAATAGTAGATGGTGGCGCAGATAATAAGTGCATTTATATTTGGGAACAGCTTCTACACGATCACAGGCATCTGTTTAGAAAAAAAAGAAAAAAGTACAAATGTGTTTTAAGGTCTGTAGCTTAGACGATGTGCAGTGAACTGCAAGTTAAACCTGTGCTCTCTGTCTGACACACACACACACAGACACACAGACACACAGACACACAGACACACAGACACACAGACACACAGACACACAGACACACACACACACACACACACGGTCTAATAGCTCTCAGTAACTGCAGCTGAACTTATTCCCAGTTTCAGCCTCACACCAAGTGCAGACAAACAGTAGCACGCATCCTCTAACAGCCAGTTCAAAGATCTAGTGTTTTTTTTTTTTTTGTTTTTTTTTAAACCAAAATCAATAGCAGGCTTTGCTACACAATGATCAACTTATGTTATTTTAGAGAATATGAGAAATACAGTAAATATTTAATCGATGCACTGCCAACTCTTGACAGGGTATATTATGGAAACTTGATTAGAGCTAGTAAAATGAGAGAAAATGACAGGGCTAATAGGAAACTTTTGCCTTTTCCACCAACTATGATGAGGTTTCCCTGAGGAATTCCCCTGCATGTGGGAATATACTGCTTTAAAGTATTCCTCACTACGCATTAAACTATATGGTCAAACGTTTGCGGATACCTGACCATCATATTCATGTGTTTTTCACTCTAAACTGTTGCCACAAACTTGTAAACAGGAACTCGAGGGCCCAAACCCGTTCCAGCATGACAATAGGCTTGTGCACAAAGCGAGCTTCATGAAGAACAACAGTAGAGCTCAAGTTGCCTGCACAATTCAATTAAATTTTATTTTTATAGCACTTTTAACAATTGTCATTGTCGCAAAGCAGCTTTACACAATCAAAAGAATGATTTAAGTCTCTGCACAGAGACCTTACCTCAACCCCAGTGAACACCTGATTTAATTTTGAGCACAGTTGTGTCTTGATATAGTGCATTTTTGATAGTGTTCAACACGTCATGTACATATTTCTGATTTGTTTTTCAAAACTAGTCCAATCTCATGTCTCATTTCATCGTTCATACCACCTTATCCTCACATAACCGCCATGGGGGCGGGGTGGGGTGGCCTACACCCTGGATCGGGTGCCAACATTTCACAAAAACAAAAAAACAATTTTTTTTTTGACAACCTAGCTAGTGTGGCTCAAGGGGTTTTTGTATGATGCAGAGTGCTTTATTTTACATTCAGGTGTGAGTGATCTGAGCTGTTGCAGTCACACTGCTCTCTGTAGCTCATACAGCTTTTCTGAATCTCGCTTTTTCATATGCATCAAATAGAGAGGCTCTTATTTAATGATGCGATTTGCATGATGTACTGTAAGATATGAAGTCTGCAAATTAAATAATTACCGAATAATTTAGCTCAAACTTAAAAATGGAACAACCGTAGAAGATCTCCCCTGTATTTGTTGTCTCTTTTAGTCACTAAAAAGGGAAAAGAAACCACCTACAAAAATAACCTTGCACACCCTTCTCTTATAGGAATGTCATACTGCATTAGTTTTTTTTTTTTTTTTTACACATTATTTGTATTAAAACATGATTCTGCCTCCCAAAAGTAAAAGCCTTTCACCAACCTGCATCTTACAATGATACTTACTTATGCTTATTACAGCTTCCAAAAAAAGCCTGAAAGTTCCATTTCCCACAGTTTCACTCTCTCAGCACAATACAGCGTAGAGTTCATGACTCTGAGGCTTAAATGCCCTTAATTCTCCTTATTCTAAATAAAGATTCTAAATACATAAATCTCTAACCACCAACAAAAACCTCAATAGGGATGTGCATAACATTGTCCAAAATGAATACCATGTGTTGGCTTCAAAGATCTAGGTATTGATAATCTTGTATAGCATTTCCTATTTAAAAAAAGACAAAAACTCAACATGAATGTGAGCTTTGTGAAAACGACTTCATGAAATTACCTATATACACTCTACATAGATGCACTTATTTACATCCCGGTCAACAACAAACGTCAAGGCTAATTTATATTTAAATAAAAAAATTTAGAACTGCTCTAAGCCACTCAGGTATTTATAAGGTTCCTTTAACTTTATAGATCAGTAGCTAAGCTACATGTTTAGACTTATTCTCCATCTTACACTACATGTCAAAAAGTTAATGAATGCCTGATGCCCATATGAATCTGTTGAGTGAGGCCGAGTGAGGAGGCCTGCGGTGCAGCATGTATTCCAAATCCTCCTGAGGGTGCTCACTGGGGTCGAGGTCAAAACTCAAACCTTAGCAAACCTTCATGGAGCTCGCTTTTTGTGCACAGGGGCACCGTCATGCTGGAACAGGTCTGAGCTTCTTATGGGCAGTAAAGGGAAACTGTAATACTATGGTATACAAAGACATTCGAGACTACTGTGTGTCTACATATAGGTGTGATGGTCTGTTTTCTACAAATGACTGGTCATGTAGTGTATTTAGGCATCAAATGTTATTGCCTTGATGGTTAATGAAGAGCAGGACCATGCCTAAAGTGTATTAAAAAAATCCATGAGGCGCCATTAGTGAGAGAGTGTGTGATTGTGATCGTTGTGTGTCTGCGCGCGCGTGTGTTTGTAGACTCACCCTGCTGTTGTATTCCAGCACAAAGGGGGGGATGTCTATCTGTTCAGGTAAGATGCAAGTGAAGAGCTGTTGCAGATTTTCTATGTGATGAACCTTCTCCTTTATCCCAGGAACACTAAATGTAGTAAAGAACCATGTGGACACCTGAAACAGCGAGTAATAATTAAATGGATTGATACCAATCTCTGCTCTCCTAAGAACTTTTACCAGGTCTTTGCAATCCTCCTGTTTCTCAAACTGGGAAACTACATAACAAGAGACAAAAAGCAGAGGCTGGAAACTACCATGTGAAGCTAAAAACAATGAAACATGGAAGCTTGGGCTATTTACTAACGTCCTTGTTAAAATCTTTAAAGAGGAATGATCTTTTGAATCATTGAGTTACAATCCAAATTCCACACAATAAAACTAGACTAGGAAAGAACATTTGGATTCTGTTACACTGAACTGTAAACCTTTTAACATGTAAACATAAATCCTTATGAAGTCTCCCAGATGATTTTGCATATGTGCTTAACACATGGAAATGCTGCATGTATGAATCAGAAAAAGAGAAGTCAATCACATTGTGGATGTCAACTGCACATGGAGGGAGAGGGAGAGAGAGAGAGACTGTTTTGAAAGCCTGACATTTCGAAACAGGAACAAGGCTACAGCATTCTCTAGATCAACAAATTACCTTAGAGCGAAACGTGGGATGAACGAAGTAGAAAGCCCTCAGATTTTTTTTAAACCTGGAAAACACACAGATGAATCATCTCAAATAAATAATTCGCACATAATATCACAGATGAAACTGGTAAATAATACATTGTCTTTAGTCCAAAGTCTACACTGCTATCTATAACACACAGGGAGACTGCCAGCACATCCGTCACCCTTTCCCCACTAACCCCCACTCACCCATCACCTTTCCTGTACTGGACATACCATCGCATTCAGATCTTCTATAAACCTAAACAAGTCTGTGTTACTGACAGCCATTTGTTTGCTCAACTTATCCTTCCTGTCACTAGGATACAGGTACTTGTGGCAGAGAAAACCCCACTACATTCTCTAAAACAGTCCCCTATAAATCACTCTATATTCACGTCATGCGCTGAAGATACTTCCAAACTTGGCATGTTAAATCTGATCGCGATAAGGATAAATGACAGTGATAATGACTCGAGTAAAAATGCAATCAGATAGGGGAAAAAAAAAGTTCAAAAATTAGGAAAACTCAGATGGATGTTTTAATACAAGAAGCGTTCAAGTCAAACGGGGACTTTAGATTGATCGTCTGCCACATTAAAGCACTTATCCTAGGATTTTACTAGTGCTTGGATGCCATCAACAGGGAAAGTTCATCAGTTTGCCTGAGCCATTACCGGACTGCCTGCTTCACATCTGAATCACTGGCCTCCCAGGAACTCCGTTAATGGCCCAAACATGTGAAAACTGCATGGAGCAAAGTCAGGACTGTATAGGAAACGTGGCACTAACTCCCAGCTGAGTTCCTAATATGTACAAGTGGTGTTTATGACTGATTTTAAGAGGTCTGTCAATTTTTGATTAACAGACATTCCACTCGCTGAATGTTCACAGGAATTGCTCCTCTAAAAGGGTTACATGATTTAACCAGGTCTCACCACCGTACTGTGCTTGAGGTCTCCTGTACATGTCAATCGGCTTTGAACACCCCTCGGAAAGTAAGATTGAGCAACCAAAGTTCTGTCGGTGCAAGTGTGAAAAATAATGCCAAGGGAGTTGTGTCACATTTAAGATATGCCTATACAAATTGTGTTTTCAAACTTTCAAACACAGATATATGAACTCAAAAGAAAATACACAAAATAAGTAAATAATAATAATAATAAAAAAGGACATACTGTAGTGTAAAACTGTCAAAAGAAGGAGGGGGGTGGGGTTAGAGGGGGGAGCGGTTGCCCTTAAGAGAAACTACAACGCCAAGGTCAGATACCGATCACCTAAAAAACCTAAACTACCTAAACTTGTGAGTCATCATTCACATTCTTTAGGATTGGAGAGTTTCTTGGCCCTAAACACTTCTGTTTTCTTAGTTATTAGAGGATTGCATCCTGAAAACACAACATATGCTTCATGATCTCATGCTCAGAACTTCCTATTAACGGTGAACCACCAAACAGAAACCCAAAACCAGGAAAGCACCTAGTCTCGACTTTCACATGTACGACCGTGTCACAATAAATCAGAACATTTTGCTGCACTGTAAAATGAAATTCTACAGTACAGCATCCACATCATGACACCACCTGGCTGTTACACACACATTTACTCATATGGAAGGAGACAGCCAATCAAGGTTGTCCCAGGCTGTGATTAATAGAGTGTCAAAGCCAATGCAGTCAGTCCCAAAACTTTAGCCAAAACCCCCTTCCAATTTCCCGAATCGGTGCCAAACAACAGCTATTTCATTCCTCTCTTCTGAGAATAAACGACATCCTCTTGGCGGCATTCAAACAACAATTTGGCACTCGGTAAGGCAGAGTGACAACAGAGCAGGTATGAAATGAGAAACGTTGGAGTCATAAGCACACTGGCTGCACTTTTCATCCAAGTACAACAGATGGATTTGGAAGGTCAGAATGCTAGCTTTACATCTTGATAATGGAGAGCAGGCTTAGGAAGCGGAGATATGAAGCCTCTCCATCTCCAAAATGTGTGTGCAGTATATGGCTGTGCAATGTATTCATTTTATTTTTGGGGGTTGGGACTTGTAAAGGAACAACATTTTAAAACCATAACACAAATTAAATCCTACCAAGGTTATTTCAAGGTTATTCCTGATTGCTTGGTTATACAGAAGTGGTGTTGATTTTCCAAAAC
>QNUK01000990.1:0-55000 GCA_013621035.1 Clarias magur
ACACTCAACACACACTCACTCACATTACTCACACCACAACTCACTCACTCACACCCTCACACACACACTACACACAACTCACACACACACTCACACACACACACACACACCACACAACACACACACCACCACACACTCACACACACACACAACACACACACTCACACACCCAACACCCACACACACACACACCAACAACACTCACACATTTACCACCACACACACCACACACACACACCCACACACTCACACACACACACACACAGACACACGCACACACACACACACTCACACACCCACACACCCACACACACACACCCACACACACACACACACACACACACACACTCACACATACACACACACACACACACACACTCACCCACACATTCACACACTCGCTCACACACTCATCTTTTGTACTCGGGGTCCCAGCTTCAGGATGATTTCTTCTGGCTCTGTGGTCGAGGCTCCGGTGTGTGAACGTGTTACATCAGTGTGTTTGTGTAACTGCGTTGTGAGCAATAATTAATGTCCCACGTGTGATTTGTACAAAACAAGAGCAGCATGCAGCGATTCGGTTTTTGTGGTCTGAGGTACCTGGAGCTGAAACACCTGACATAAGAGCATAAACAGGAGGGTTTGTGTTTCTGTGAACTAAATCCGGAGCGATTCTGTGAGGAAGGTGAAAGACGAGACACGGATTCTTCACTTCCAGCCTGAGAGTAAATGGCAGAGTGCGGAACGGAAACATCCTCAATCAAACGTCGTTCAAACGTCGACCCTCAGCTGGACAATTCATCAGCGCTTACAGAGTTCTGGGACTCTCACGGGCCAGAAGTATTGGCACTCTGAGGTGTTGAAGCGTCCTCACTGTAGTCCTGATCTCCCTCCATCAGACTTCCACCTGTTCGGTCCCCTGAAAGCAGAATTACAAGGACGAAGACTCACTGATGATGAAGAACTGAAGCTCACAGCTCAGGCTAAAACATTTTAAGGAAATGCGAGAGCGTGTAGAGAGAGAGAGACGCACAAACTGTTTAAAAGCAAAGAGATGATGTATTAGTTTTTTTCTAAAAGTTATATATTTATAAATCCTACAGCCAGAGTGCGGATGGTTTTTGACTCACCGCTCGTGTAATATATGAATTATTTATCAGCTTAATAAGGGCTGGAGGGCCTGCAGACGTACATGTACAGTTCGTTTCAATAACTGTGTGTTAGAATTCTGGCCTACAGTTTATCACTCAGTCCGATTGCCTAGTAACCTTTCACACACTCTGTACTTGTTGAGAAGCAAAAAATGCAAAAACTTCTCAGGGTTTGTCAGACGCGTTCCGAACGTTCTCAGACGGAGAGCTGGTGGACAGGTGGTTACACAGTTCAGCTGATTATCGGGTAAACAATACTACAAAACTCTACAGAGATTTAAACCTTGTGATAAAAATCCAGGTAACAATTACAATAACTTTAATGAACTTGTAAATGTGAGAGAAAAAAGAAGCTGCGTGTCTCCTTTCATTTGCAGAGTCTCAGCTCTTTCTTTAATAAACGACTTCTCCGCTCTGCCTGAAACACTTGGGAAATAAAAACCTTGTGCCATTAATCACCCAGAAGAACCTGACACACATTCGGCGACAGGTGCTGTCTCAGTTTAGTGTATTAATTTGGGCGAGACCCCAAGAGTTTACATTCCTCTATTTTCTGTTTGCAGATTTATCATGCAGCCTCTTCATCATCATCATCATCATCATCATCATCATCATCGTTTAAATCCAGACAAATCCATTTTTAAAACTGTTTTGTAACTAAAACCCTGATATAGTGGTACGACGTGTTTTACCTTATTTTGTAAATGAACATATCTTTATCCATGTAAAATTCAATAACACACACACACACACACACACACACACACACTGAAATAAGGATGAAAAATGGAGAGCTAAGTGTGAAGCCATGTGCTGAGGAAGCGGTCACACTTCCACTGAGCTGTGATGCTGCAGGACGATTTTACTGGCCTGAGAAATAAAAACCATCTGTACGGATGATGTCAAATCTAATCGGTTTGACATTTAAAAAAGGTTTAATGCAAATAAACTAATAAAAGGAAAATCTTTTGATGCAGAAATGATAAAGTGACACTGACAGATTAGACGAGTTCAAAAGGAAACTTAGTTCTTATGTTATAAAAATATAAATAGAGATTTCTTTGGTGCTGTTCTTAGTAAATCTGAAATATAATTTTTGAAATACATAAACAAAATAATAATAATAATAATAATAATAATAATAATAATAATAATAATAATAATAATCTATAGACAACTTAAAACTATGTCAGGGTCAGTAGGACACACAGGAAACATCTCTGATGGAGTGCTGTGAGGAATCTTAGAGATTCCGTGTAAATAAGTCGTCATTCTTTATTTCAGATCTTTTTCTCCTCAGCCATTCACTTGTGTGTTTGACTCTCAGTGTTATCTGATTTATGGTTAAAGAATTAAACACACACACACACACACCACCTGCATAATGCAGTTAATGCTGAGATGCCCATAGTTTGCATATGTGCATGAAGCTTTGCTGATTTTCACAATTATTTAAACAGAAATAGAAAGTGCCGCGCTCAGGAATGTTATTTTGTTAATTAGAAATTTAAATTCCTGAAACAACTCAGAGAAAAACAATCACTGGTTAAAATAGCACGAATTAAAATGAGCTGAAAAAGTCGATTCTTATTGATGAGCTGTTCCCAATGGCGTGACTCACACATCACTACTGTATCTGTGTGTGTGTGTGTGTGTGTGTGTGTGTGTTTGAACCTGACTGTATTTTCTGCTTGTTCACACTCATGAGACTTGATGTTCCTCGCTCCTGTCACTCCTCCGCCGGTTTATTCGAGTCACAGTGGACAAGTTCAGAAATATCTCGAAGAACAGAAACATGAACCAAATCCTCACAAACCCACCAGGAGACATGAGATTCTCTTTAACTGGAAACTGAAGCAGATAATAACGGCACAAATGATCTCACCATGAGGATGTTTGCTGATAATCAGCTTCAAATTATTTTATAAAATGAACAAGTAGTTAAAATAAATCAATCAATCAATAAATAAATAAATCAATAAACCCTCCCGACTCTGTGTATATAATCTGTAATAAACTGCAGCCTTTTGGATAAAAGAATTTCACAAGTCCTGTTGAGATTTAGGTTCTTATGCAGTTATTTGTGAGTTTTGTCCGCAGGTGTCGATGCTCAGGACACATCTGATTCATTTTAGGACAAACCTGGCATCTTTCCAAATAAACATGCATAATACAGTAAATTACCATCTGCGTGTTCATGTCCGTCAGCACAACCAATTCACATCCTGCCTGGTTTAAATAAACATTTTTAGTCGCGCTTCACCTCGCAGCCTCGAAACCTGAATCCTGTGTTTCCGAATTTTCACACTCGTTAATGAGAGGTTCGTGCTGAGACAGTGGGTTAATTGTTGTGTTTGTGTGGCGGCTCATCTCAGTTCGGTTGGAATCGTCTCCTCAGTCCAATCTGCAGCTCAGTGTGGCGTCTAATTAACGCCGTCCTGCCAAATCTCACGCTGCAGCACGGACCGCCGCTCTCGCTGATTAACACCAGGCTGCGGCGAAGAAATCTCACATCAAATTTAGATCTCTGATCGAACTCATGATTACATGAACTGTGTGTGTGTGTGTGTGTGTGTGTGTGTGTGATGGATGTATATAAGGTTGGACAGCACAGGACCGGGATGAAGATGGATAATACAAAAAAAAAAAGTCACATTTATCTTGTCCACATTCAAGGACAGTTAAGAAGATAAGAATCTAAAACACGGCACATTATATTCATTGGCCACTTTATTAGGAACACTTCAGACAGGTCTACGATCAGCCAATCACGTGCCGGCAGCACCGTGCCTAACAGGTGCAGGTCAAGAGCTTGAGTTAATGTTCAGATCAATCGTTATGAAGAGAAGGTCTGATCTCTGTGCCTGGTTGTCGTTACCAGATGGGCTGCTGTGAGGTTTTCAGAAACTGCTGATCTCCTGCTGGGATTTTCACACACAACAGTCTCTGGAGTTTACACAGAATGGTAGGAAAAAACAAAATGCACTGAGTGAGCAACAGTTTTGTGGGTGGAAACATCATGTTGAGCGAGATCAGAGGAGAATGATCAGACCGGTGTGAGCTGACAGGAAGTCTGTAGTAATGAATAGAATCACTAGTCACGACTGTGGTGAACAGAAAAGCATCGCAGCGTAGCGACAGAACTGCAGCCGAGCGCGTCGGGTTCCACTTGTGTTCGATAAAAACATGAATCTCGGGCTATCATGAGCACAGGCTCTCTCGCGCTCCCACACACACACACGCACACACACACACACACACACGCACACACACACACACACACGCACGCACACACACACACACACACACACGCCACAGACACACACACACACGCCATCCACACACGAGCGCACAGACTAACCACAACACACGTCACACACACCATCGCATCATGAACACACATCACACTACGCACACACACACGCATCCCACACACACACCACCACATCACACATCAACACACACACACTACGCACATCACACACACGCACCGCACACGCACATCCACATCACACACACACACACGCACAGACACACATCAACAGACGCACACACTACACACGCACGACCACACACACACGCACACACACTACACGCACTGCAAGCACACACATACCACACATCACGCAACACACAACACACACGCACACACACACACGCACACACAAACACGCACACACAAACACACACACACACAAACAGACGCACACACAAACAGACGCACACACACACACACACACACACACACACACACACACACACACACACACACACACACACACACACACACACACACACAATAACACCCGAGTCTTTTTAGTCTTCACCTAGACGTACAGGACTGTAACAACACTGTAGAAAATCTATAGCAAATAATGTAAACATTAGTTCTTTGGTTTTCACAGAGTAAATGTTGACTGACTTTACAGTCCACAGCTTGAAAAAGAAAAGAAATCGCTACCCCAAGCTTGTTAGCTGCTAACAACATGTGCACGTACATTTTTTCAGTTTATTGGTTGAAGATATTTGATTCCAACTGGAGAACAATCAGTTATTGCAGCAACACAATTGAAATAAATTTCACCTGTCAAACAACCAAGTTACAAAAACTGAAGACGTTGTGGAAGAGCAACTTCAGCTTCCAAACTTCCAAAAGTTCAAGCTCTTCAGGTCACTGGTTGTATCCATCCTGCTCTACTGATGTAAAGGTGTAGATATTACTGGCCAATGAAGAGAGAAGCACCCAAGCTGTTGAGACCAAGAGCCCGAGGAGACCCCTCCGCACAGAATCTTATACACAGAATATAAGACCAGCGTCCATGTGCAGAACTTTGTCAAGAATCTCCCAGAATCCTTCCTAGTAACCGTCAGACAATTAAAGTTTGGTCATGGTTTGTCCATTTCTCGAGGCATGACACCACGTCCAAGACCATCATGGAGGGCAGAGTTGAAGGAGGATGCAAACGCAAGATGATGGAAGAACTCGCTCGACATCAGCAAGGAATGGACGGAGATGACACTCCTGGAAATCCTTGCAACAGCTTCCAGCAGACCGGCTTGTAGACATGCTTCTTCAACACGCAGATCCCCTGAGGATTTTAAATCAAGGGCCTGAACAGACCCCAATCCTCTACACACTCCATAGCTCTGAAGTTATGTTAACTTTGGATAGAAGATCAATCCTCAGCCAAGTGCTGCCTGATCACGAAGCGCACTGAACCAATCGCCTGTACAGAACGGGATGAATTTGAATGCGTAGAAAGTCACACTTCTTATGGACAATTTATTTACACAAATGTGATGGTGTGCAGGTGTTCCTATCAGGATGGATGGATGGATGGATGGATGCTTTATTGATCCCGAAGTTAATTCCAAACGTGCAGCAGCTCTAGCGACAGTAGCACAGAGACAGGTTGTAGATGTGATTGTGAGAACTGAGCAGAATTTACTAGTGCAACACAAAGTACAAAATCTACAGTCGACAATGAAGATATATGAACTATTAATACAATAATGGGTAAAATATTAAATCCTTAAATGAAGTTTGGGTACAGAAAAAATGTTCCTTCTGGTAAATTCCTGAATGTTTCCTGAAGCGTGTGTGTTTGTTCCGGTCATTACACACACAGTGCCGCTCATTAGAGCCCGGAACAGGAAGAGGTTTGTGTTATTTGGGGAATTATTCACAGATTTCAGCTACCATTAAAATGTCTTCATAAGTGTTTTAACATTTAAATTCCTTTTCAGACGTGTACTAATCACATCTTTTTACCAATTTTTATTATTGAATCTTCTCAGTGTAATCTTCTTTAGAAAGAAGTTCAGCCTTAAAATCGAGGTTCAGGTAGAGAAGAAATTTGAACGCAGACTGATTGGTCACAGCATTACCACTACGGCCAGGTGAGCTTATCAACATTAATACTGGTGACGGGACCGAGGTTCAGCCACGCCCACGGGACCAAAGGTCCAATCCCACAGAAACGGCTATGCAGGCCCAGGACAGCCAGTGCACCACAGCCTACCACGCATAGGGCCCAGCAGGCCCCTGGCCCCGCCTCCAAACTCCCACAACCCCCTGCACCCAAAGGAACCACTGCCAACATCCTGGTGCTGGACACCACAGCACCCCCCAGAGGCCCTGTGAAGCCACACCCGCGGTAACAGAGCTGCTCCAGTGGCACAAGAGGAAATGACACGATATTGGGCTTACTGTTTTGTGTTCCTCATGGCTGATCGATGTTTATCTCCTGTAATGTAACCAAATTAACCAAATAGTGCAAGTAACATTTTAAAATTTTTATGTAACATTGGTTGGAGTTTTCCTTCATCAGATTGGTGCATCACTTGGCGGAGTTATCGTGATTATATTGCACCGTTTTTGAAGCTTTTGCCGTTAGCGGCTGTGAGACGTCTCTTCGCTTACTTGATGAAGATGGATTTATTTGATGAAGGATTTCATCAATATTTTCGGATTTATTAAACTTTAGAGACTGTGGGTGAGACTCCCTGAAAATCATGGATTCCTGAAATAAAATGACATGCTGGTGGATTATTAAGCCATGGATTACACACACACACACACACACACACACCCCACAGGACTTATCTCCCTGGCAGTATTTATCACTATTACCTTTAGTTAGTTTGCTACCTTCTTAGTTTTGTTAATTGATTAACGTAACATAACTTTATTCCGAGTGCTGCTGAGAGTCTACACACAGCTTTTAAAGTGAAATGTTTTCTGTAGTTGTTGCTGTGAATCATGAAACACCTTAAATTTTACTCCACTAAATGAGACCTTTTGATGAGTTTATTGTTTCAGCTGCATGACACCCAGTAATGTGGAGAGCCTGATGTAGAGGCAGTGGGAGGACTGGAGATGCTCGCTGTGCTCAGGACTAAGAGCTGGAAGCAGATGGAGCTGTGGGCAGAACGCAGCAGAACGTGGATTGACTGAGATGATGCACTGGAACTATATATATATATATATAGACACTGTATATGTACTTAGGCAGCAGACAGGATTGAAAACAGGGAGGCGGCTGAGAGCAGGTCAAAAACTGGCTTGGGCTGGTATACAGGCGAATCCAGGAAACGGGCAGATGGCGGGAAAGTTCAAACATGGAGAGGAGACGATCTGGCAAACTGACTGAGAACTGAGCTTGGTTTAATTAGAGAAGGAGAGAGCAGAGTTAATTGAACACAGGTGCAGCTAATTAGGAGCACCATGCTGGAGCACAGGGAGAAACCAACTGGGTAACTGTGTGTGTGTGTGTGTGTATTAGGTAAGGAATGAACCTGAAATGGTGGGTAAAACAGGAAGTACGACACTTTTCAAGTCAGCTGAACAAATGTGACATTTTAAGCCACAGTAACTGTCTCCTTAAAGTTCCACCAACTTCAAATCTTTCAGTCTCGTGATTTTGTGCCTGACGTCATCAATGCACATGTAAACTGCTCACACGGAATAGTTTTGATCAAGATGGTGGATTGGTCTGTCTTCACATGATGCTCTAAGTATAATATTAACAAATCTGGGCTTCCTAAAGTAGCAGAGCGCTGGTGGCTGAGTGGGAGGAGTTTGTCCTGCCATGTGAAGGGGTCGGGTTCGATTCCCAGCCACCGGATGAAGTGTCGTCCCAAACCCAGATAATAACGGCAGGGTCGTGTTCAGAACGGCATCTGGTGTCACAACTTGTGACAAATTATTTACAATTTATTTAATTTGCAACAACAAAAAATATATAGTGTGAGTTCGGTGAGGTTATTAATGCAAGTAAAGAAGAATTAATATGAATGAGGACAACAAACGCAAAAACTGATAAAGTCCACTGATAAACTGATTAAGTAAACTTTAATAGTTTACTTAAAATTGGAAACATCATTACTTAAAAAATTTTGATGTAAATGATTACCTCAAATTTTGGGGGGTTTACAGTGTGGATAAATCTGTTGCACAACGTTTACAAAAATGTATGTTTCAACAGAGTTTTTTTCTCCTCACTTAGCAACAAAAGGGGCGGAGTTTTGTTGCTTTGCCTATAAATATAATGCTTGATTGGATCAAAACTGTACATTGTATGGTTGTGGGGAAGAAACTGGTCGTGTATCTCCTCCTGGACAAAAAGACATTAAAGAGTTTCTGGCTGGTGGCGCGGTGGTGTAGCGGTTAGCGCTGTGGCCTTGCACCGCCAGGGTCCGGGTTCGATTCCCGTCTCTGTGTGCATGGAGTTTGCATGTTCTCCCCGTGCTTGGTGGGTTTCCTCTGGGTTCTCTGGTTTCCTCCCACAGTCCAAAGACATGCAGGTTAGGCTAATTGGCGTTCCCAGATTGCCCGTAGTGTGTGTGTGTGTCTGTGCCCTGTGATGGATTGGCACCCTGTCTAGGTGTACCCTGCCATGTGCCCTAAGTCTCCTATGCTCCGCCCCCCGTGACCCTGAATACAGGATAAAGTGGTATAGATGATGAGTGAGTGAGTTTCTGGCTCAGGAAGGAGGTGTCCTGATGATGTTTCATTCTTTACACAGAAATGGTGAAGTGTGATGAAGATGTTTTGAGTCTTTGGCAGCTGGGCACCAACACCCACTGCACCATCAAGTGAAATTTACCATTAAGTAACTACAGCTCACATAGTAACTCCCTGATCATCACCTGTGATATACAGAATCTAACACACACACACACTTCATGTTCATACAAATTAGACGCAGTAAATCAGAGAAATGTTTTCAGAAATATTGTACTATATGAGGGCGGAGCCTGGGGGTGGGGCTTCGACACTCCACGTCAATTTTGTCTGAAAGAAACTTATGCCGCCGGAGTCTTGAGCACGTTACTGAACGCTTGTGTCCGTATTCAGCTGTTAATGAAAAAATATGTGCGTTTGAAATGTGCACGAGTTCTTCATAAACACTGAGGTGAGGAAGTGGAGCAGAATCACGGCCTCGCTGATCTCGGACTGTACAAGGTCAGACAGTGAGTTAGATATTTATACATGACTCAGAACTCAAGAGCTTTTCTTGGTGTAACTGCACAGTTAGAGTGTGAGCGATGCAGAGATTTCGCCTGAAGCTTAAATGCAGCTGAAGTTTGCAGTCTAATCACTGAACGTCCCTCGGCTGAGCGAGGACATTTTTAGTCCTGTCTAATGGGAGTCGAACCTTTTTTTTTTTTTCTGCCCAGAAATACTCAGCTCTGGTGTTGCATTACATTTTGATGGAGAAGGATGAGGTACCCTCGAGTCCTCCAATCAGCCGTGGCTTATAGATTTTTCTCCATGGAATGAATTTGAAGCTGCAGCTCAGTTTCAGTAACGGCATTTATTTATTTATTTATTTATTTATCGACCTACACGATCAGCCGAAAGGCTTCAGTTGTGTACGAGACGGTAGAACGTTGTGAGAAGGCGGTTTGGTTTTAAAGGCCACACCCACTCAGATCTGCTCCCAGTCCGGTTTTACTATTCCAGTTTTACCTTCTTACTCGCACAGTAGATCAAAAATTTAACATGGCATTTACTGGGATTTAAAGGTTTTAGGATTATCACTAGTAAAACATTTGGCTCATGAATAATTGTCAAACACAATGTGATTAAATATTCTAAGACTTTTACACTTTCATTTTTTACACTGTAATAATTCACATCATTGTTTATTGAAACTGAAAATCCTTTTTATAATAATAAGGTAGTTTTTTATGTATGGAATCATTTAGAACACATTTTGATTGATGGGAAATAATCACAGTTTTTACACTAAATGTTCATGTATTGTAGCAGTATAGATATTTTATAGATAAATGAGTAGTTTAACTGAGAATAATAATTTAAATATAATTGTAGAGTAAATTAAGTCAGAAAATGAGCTTGTAATGGAGATGTTTCTCAGCTTTACTCCGCTTACAGGCGTGAAACCGAGAGCTAGCAATAATTATAGTAATGTAAGTGATTATTGTATGGTAATTACGTGATCATGTAATTATTGTGACAGTGTGTGTGTGTGTGTGTGTGTGTGTGTCTGATACAGCAGTTTCACCCCTAAACCAGATGAAGAACACAAGTTAAACACACTCTCTTCTAATATAAGTGTGTGTGTGTGTGTGTGTGTGTGTGTGTGTGTGTGTGTGTGATGAGCCGCCGCTCCTCCCGTCTTCTCCTCATAATCCAACTCGAGTGAGATAAACTTTTGACAAACTCTGGATGAAACGTTAGCATTGTGTAAACATTTAACAGTAAACAGATTATTAATTCAGTAATGTGACGTGCAGGATAAATACACACACACACACACACACACACACACACACACACACACACACAGAGGTTTCTCTTCAATCACGCATAAATCTTTCGCCTTTTATTTCCGTGGAGAGGAACTTTGATGAGTTTACCTTATTTTTGTGCACTTTGTGTTCTGTTTCTTGGGCGGCGGTGGCTCAGACGTCTGCGGCACTGAGTTTCTGATAGGAAGGTCGGTGGTTTGAGCCCCAGCTACACCAGGTTGCCACTGTTGGGCCCTTGGGCAAGGCTCCTCCAGGGGGCGCTGTGTCATGGCTGCGCTCTGACCGCAGTTACGTTGGGAAATGTGAAGAAGGAATGTCACTGTGCTGTAATGTACATGTGACAAATAAAGGCTGAACTTAAGAGACAGCGCTGTATTTCTCTGAAACTCCACATTTAATAGTGTGATGAGATTCTGTAAATTTCCACACAGAAATAAAAACACAATCTCTGATGAATAAAGCAGGGAGATGAGTTTAATACGTCACACTGAGGTTTAGAGAAATGAGCCTCTCACTTCAGTTTCATTTACACAGCTAGGGTTCGGGTTCGGAGTTTGGTTAGCAGTTAGTGTTCGGGTTTGGGTTCGGGTTCGGGTTCGGAGTTTGGTTAGCAGTTAGTGTTCGGGTTTGGGTTCGGGTTCGGGTTCGGAGTTTGGTTAGCAGTTAGTGTTCGGGTTTGGGTTCGGGTTCGGAGTTTGGAGTTTGGTTAGCAGTTAGTGTTAGGGTTAGTGTTAGGGTTCGGGTTCGGGTTTGGGTTTGGGTTCGGGTTCAGGTTTGGGTTCGGGTTCGGGTTAACTCCTGAGCTGGAGAGACGATGCCACTAAACAGAAATAAAGCAGATGAGTTTTTCTCTGGAGTGTTTGAGATGTTGGTTATACAGGTTCAGAAGCACCAATAAATCCACACAACACAACACAACACACTGCTCACTGCAGACTGACAACACCACCAATACAACGCTGTTCTAAAGGCACACACACACACACACACACACACACACACACATGGTCAGCAGAGAACAGCTCTGACAGGTTTATATTAACGCGCTCATTATGGTACATGATCGTTTCCATAGTAACAGATCATTCACAGGGACGTGAACAGTCCACGCTTCACTGATAATAAAGTGTGTGTGAGATCATTAATCTGGTGAAGTTCTTTACACGTAGATGTTTCTGTTTCTCAGTCACATGACAAGCTGCCACTTTGTCTTAATTGACATCAATAGAGAGAAAAAGAGAGACTTCTGAAGGGAAGCCTGTTTACAGCTGCGATAAGGTAAGTGACAACAAGAAATTAGAGAGAGATAGAAAGAGAGATAGACGGTTACGGAAGACGGACTGAAAACAGCCAAAGATTGTACGAAAACCCGAGCGGCCGTTTTATTAACAGTTTGTGGAACAGTGAATGGAAAACCGGTTAGCTTAGCTGCGGTGATGTTGGAGCTGGTGGACGATTGAAGACACACAGATGACACGGGGAACAGAGAGCGGACGCTGAACAGTAGACAAGACGGGAGAGCTGGGAACGAGACGGGACGAGACGGGACGAGACGGGACGAGACGAGGAGCTTGCAAAGGTCCGTGGCCGAGTCTGGGTTCCTTTAGTGAGGTCAGACGCTGAGTGACGGGAGGTGAGGTGTGTATAAGGTGTGATGCTAATGTGAATCAGGTGTGTGTGCTCAGACCTCGGGTGATTGGGAGCGACGATTGAGGGTGGAGCCTGGTGTTTCCGGGATAGATAGAGTACTCAATGAAATCATTTTATCACAATAAATGTAACTACAGTCACAGAAATACTATTTATATCTGTGTTTGCTTTAAGAGGTAAATACAAGTAATAGTTGGTGTTCGGAGAGTTTGGGCTCCTCCTGAGTGACTGAGCTTCTGGACGCTGAATAGGTTGAAATGACTCTGTGTGTGTGTGTGTGTGTGTGTGTGTTGGGACGGGTAATAATGATTTTAATTCACACTCTCATATTCCGGCTCTGTTATTACGTGGCCTTCAGGCCTCAGGATGTGAATCTGTAATCTTCATTTCACACTCGAATGACAAGATGGTTAACGTGGTCTGCTGCAAGCACCTGCTCGGAGAAGCTCAACTGGACGCCAACAGCATGTTCTTCTGTTTGTTTTTAATATCTAGTTGTGTGATGTGTTACTAATGTGAGCTCTCATCCCTCAGGAGAGTTGTGTAAGTGTTAGCACTTCAGTCATTTCCATATGGAAATGTGTCACCAAGGCTGAACGTTTTCCTTTAGTTGTGTCTCTACAACTGCCAAGTTTCTCTCTGGAGTATTAATCAGGAACGAACGAGAACGAGACAGAACATCCATTGACTGCTCCGATGTCACTGTTCGGTGTCGATGATGAAAATTTGTAACATTCTGAGATCCAACACCTGACGAAGCTTTCATTACTCTCCGCTTTACAGATACTTTTACTGCGTGCATTTGTGGAATATTTTATAATCTGTTTTCAGTAAGTCTTTCACTTTGTCTTCAAACAAATATCTTGGTACCCTTCGGTCAATGAAAGAAAAACTCACAATGGTCACAGAAATAACTTTAATCTGACAAAAGTAATAATAAATAAGAATTCTATGAATGTTAACCAATGAAAGTCAGACATTGCTTTTCAACCATGCTTCAACGGAATTATAAAAAAAATGAACTCATGGAACAGGCCTGGACAAAAATGATGGTACCCCTAACTTAATAGTTTGTTGCACAACCTTTTGAGGCAATCACTGCAATCAAACGATTCCTGTAACTGTCAATGAGACTTCTGCACCTCTCTGCAGGTATTTTGGCCCACTCCTCATGAGCAAGCTGCTCCAGTTGTTTGAAGGGTGCCTTTTCCAGACAGCATGTTTCAGCTCCTTCCAAAGATGCTCAATAGGATTGAGGTCAGGGCTCATAGAAGGCCACTTTAGAATAGTCCAATGTTTTCCTCTTAGCCATTCTTGGGTGTTTTTAGCTGTGTGTTTTGGCTCATTGTCCTGTTGCAAGACCCATGACCTGCGACTGAGACCCAGCTTTCTGACACTGGCCTGCACATTTCTCTCTAGAATCCCTTGATAGTCTTGAGATTTCTCAACATCTCACCAACATCACTCCACCACTCGTAAAAGAATAGCACATGTGGCATTACTAGCTGCTTTTTTTTATCTTTGATCAAATTTTATCTTTAAAAAAAAAAAAAGAAACACACATTTCCAATACACAGATAATAAACGTCCCTTTATTGCGATCTGTAATGTGATACATTATTTTAAGGGAATTAATGACTTTTGATTTATTTCTGCCATGTTTTTGCATATACAGTTATACTGCTGTTTCAAAATGGCAAAACAAACTGAAACACAAAATAAAAGTACATTTATAAAACTGTATTACAAAATCATTGAGTAAAAACTATCGATGAGATTATTGTTAATTATAGTTCTATCACTGTGATCAGTTGATTTCTCATTCATTTTAAATTATGTTGACAATTTTTTTTGTCACATACACAACCATACACACTATGATATGCAGTAAAATGCTTATAGACTGTTTGTGACCTAAAGAAAAGATTGCAGTAGAGATTACAATTAAATTAAAAGTAGAATGTTTACTCGTCTATACCGCTTTATCCTCTATACAGGGTCATGGGGGGGCTATCTCAGGTTACTTAGGGCATGAGGTGGGGAATACATCACAGGGCACACAAACATACACACACACACACACACACACACACACTATGGGCAAGGGGATATTTCATGTTCATGTTCCAAGATTCCAAGTCCTTATTTTATGTGTAAATGAGCAGCGTGGAAACAAGAAGAAGAAATGTGAAACATAGCAATTGATTATTAAAAATTAAAATCAATTTTGATAATTAAAATTTTAGAATATTATCTGCATTTTGCGTTTTATTTTCTTCTTTCTAAACACCCAGGCAACTGCTGTGCATCAGACAAACATCTGAAGTACATGTAATGCCAATAACTGGGCATGCTCACAACTCGGTTGTGTAAAGTGGTAGATGAAGATATATATCTGTTATACACTGCCAATAAAAGGCACTTTCTATAAGATTTCATTCAGTCACCTTTAGCTTTGACTACACACACTGTGGTATCACGTGTGAAAGTGATTCCTCAATCTCCCAGAGTCACTCTCGCGCACTCTGGATCATGTCCGTACTATTGGGGAAGAAACCCTCCACAGATGTGATGTGCTGGTGATTCAGTACATTCAGGTGGTCATGTGACTTCATTTTATCTCCACATAACGTTGCTGAGCATGATGGGAGCGTCGCTTCATGTGCTTCCCTTCTCACCCTGACACGCCCATCACTCTGGAATAGACTCAGCCTGGACTCATCAGGTCACATGACCTTTCTCCATCAGTCCAAAGTCCAGTCTTTATGATCCCTAACAAACTGAAGCCTTTACTCTGATTAGGACAGGCTTCTCCTGGATGTAAACCACCACAAAGGAGAATCCTAAAATGAAGAACGAGGTATACAAAATCTGTCCCAAGTAGTATGTGTACAGATTTAAATTATTCGGTTTACTCAAACTGATGATCGATTATGGAAATTTAATGACTCTAAACGAGTAAAAACACAAACTGTATATAAAGAATACTCGTTCATGAGTAAGTACATTATTGATAGTGTGGTTCTCAGGATTGGGACACAAGTTTCAATCTCTCAATATCTCACCTTAAATTCTCTCTTGCGATGGACCTGAAAAACAAACAAAAACTCCTTGAATGCCCAGTCCACCATTGGCAGTCAGTGATTCCCTGGCATGCACCATCCATTGCATTCAGTAGAGACACCTGATCATGTGGAAGCAGGTCGTACACTTTCCACCTCTGTAAGGAAAAAAACTCCTCTATGTAGTGAGGAGTACAATTGTAAAATGCAATTCAGTCATGTGCTGAATGCAACATCTTACCTGTTGGTTTCTGGAATAGTCACAGGAATATAGACAAAAATATTCTCAGTAATATTCACAGTAACATACACAGTGACATACACAGTAATATTCACAGTAATATACACAGTAATATTCACAGTAACATACACAGTCACATAGACAGTAATATACACAGTAATATTCACAGTAACATGCACAGTAATATTGACAGTAACATACACAGTAATATTCACAGTAATATACATAGTAATATACACAGTAATATGCACAGTAATATACATAGTAATATTGACAGTAACATACACAGTAATATACACAGTAATATACACAGTAATATTCACAGTAACATTCACAGTAACATACACAGTAACATAGACAGTAATATACACAGTAATATACACAGTAACATTCACAGTAACATTCACAGTAACATACACAGTAACATACACAGTAATATACATAGTAAAATACACAGTAATATTCACAGTAACATACACAGTAACATACACAGTAACATACACAGTAATATACATAGTAATATACACAGTAATATTCACAGTAACATTCACAGTAACATACACAGTAACATACACAGTAATATACATAGTAATATACACAGTAATATTCACAGTAACATTCACAGTAACATACACAGTAACATACACAGTAATATACATAGTAATATACACAGTAATATTCACAGTAACATTCACAGTAACATACACAGTAACATACACAGTAATATACATAGTAATATACACAGTAATATTCACAGTAACATTCACAGTAACATACACAGTAACATACACAGTAATATACATAGTAATATACACAGTAATATTCACAGTAACATTCACAGTAACATACACAGTAACATACACAGTAATATACATAGTAATATACACAGTAATATTCACAGTAACATTCACAGTAACATACACAGTAACATACACAGTAATATACATAGTAATATACACAGTAATATTCACAGTAACATTCACAGTAACATACACAGTAACATACACAGTAATATACACAGTAACATTCACAGTAACATACACAGTAATATACACAGTAACATACACAGTAACATACACAGTAATATTCACAGTAATATTCACAGTAACATACACAGTAATACTGTTAGTAACATACGCAGTAATATTCACAGTAATATTGACAGTAACATTCACAGTAATATACACAGTAACATACATAGTAATATTCACAGTAATATACATAGTAATATTCACAGTAATATACACAGTAATATTCACAGTAATATTCACAGTAATATACACAGTAATATTCACAGTAATATACACAGTAACATTCACAGTAATATACACAGTAACATACATAGTAATATTCACAGTAAGATACACAGTAATATTCACAGTAATATACACAGTAACATACATAGTAATATTCACAGTAACATACACAGTAATATTCACAGTAATATACACAGTAATATACATAGTAATATACACAGTAACATTCACAGTAACATACACAGTAACATTCACAGTAATATACATAGTAATATTCACAGTAATATTCACAGTAATATACAAAGTAATATTCACAGTAATATACACAGTAATATACACAGTAATATTCACAGTAACATACATAGTAATATACATAGTAATATTCACAGTAATATACACAGTAATATTCACAGTAATATACACAGTAACATTCACAGTAACATTCACAGTAACATTCACAGTAATATACATAGTAATATTCACAGTAATATGCACAGTAACATACATAGTAATATTCACAGTAATATTCACAGTAATATACATAGTAATATACACAGTAATATTCACAGTAATATACACAGTAATATACACAGTAATATTCACAGTAACATACACAGTAATATACACAGTAATATTCACAGTAACATTCACAGTAATATACACAGTAATATTCACAGTAACATTCACAGTAACATACACAGTAATATACACAGTAATATTCACAGTAACATTCACAGTAACATACACAGTAACATAGACAGTAATATTCACAGTAATATACACAGCAATATACATAGTAATATACACAGTAATATACATAGTAATATACACAGTAATATTCACAGTAACATTCACAGTAACATACACAGTAATATTCACAGTAACATACACAGTAATATACACAGTAACATTCACAGTAATATTCACAGTAACATACACAGTAATATTCACAGTAACATACACAGTAATATTCACAGTAACATACACAGTAATATTCACAGTAATATTCACAGTTATATACACAGTAATATTCGCAGTAATATACACAGTAATATTCACAGTAACATACACAGTAATATACACAGTAATATTCACAGTAACATACACAGTAACATACACAGTAATATTCACAGTAACATACGCAGTAACATACACAGTAATATTCGCAGTAATATACACAGTAATATTCACAGTAACATACACAGTAACATACACAGTAATATTCACAGTAATATTCACAGTTATATACACAGTAATATTCGCAGTAATATACACAGTAACATTCACAGTTATATACACAGTAATATTCACAGTAATATACACAGTAATATTCACAGTAACATACACAGTAACATACACAGTAATATTCACAGTAATATACATAGTAATATTCACAGTAATATAAACAGTAACATACATAGTAATATTCACAGTAATATTCACAGTAATATACATAGTAACATACACAGTAACATACACAGTAACATACACAGTAACATACACAGTAACATACACAGTAATATTCACAGTAACATACACAGTAACATTCACAGTAACATACACAGTAATATACACAGTAATATTCACAGTAACATACACAGTAACATACACAGTAATATTCACAGTAATATTCACAGTTATATACACAGTAATATTCACAGTAATATACACAGTAATATTCACAGTAATATACACAGTAATATACACAGTAACATTCACAGTAACATACATAGTAATATTCACAGTAATATACATAGTAATATTCACAGTAATATACAAAGTAATATTCACAGTAATATACATAGTAATATTCACAGTAATATTCACAGTAATATACAAAGTAATATTCACAGTAATATACACAGTAATATTCACAGTAATATTCACAGTAACATTCACAGTAACATACACAGTAATATACATAGTAATATTCACAGTAATATACACAGTAATATACACAGTAATATACACAGTAATATTCACAGTAATATACACAGTAACATTCACAGTAACATACACAGTAATATACATAGTAATATTCACAGTAATATACACAGTAATATTCACAGTAATATTCACAGTAATATACACAGTAACATTCACAGTAACATTCACAGTAATATACATAGTAATATTCACAGTAATATGCACAGTAACATACATAGTAATATTCACAGTAATATTCACAGTAATATACATAGTAATATACACAGTAATATTCACAGTAATATACACAGTAATATTCACAGTAATATACACAGTAATATACACAGTAATATACACAGTAACATTCACAGTAACATACACAGTAATATACATAGTAATATTCACAGTAATATACACAGTAATATTCACAGTAATATTCACAGTAATATACACAGTAACATTTACAGTAACATTCACAGTAATATACATAGTAATATTCACAGTAATATGCACAGTAACATACATAGTAATATTCACAGTAATATTCACAGTAACATACACAGTAATATACACAGTAATATACACAGTAATATTCACAGTAACATACACAGTAATATACACAGTAATATTCACAGTAACATTCACAGTAACATTCACAGTAATATACACAGTAATATACATAGTAATATTCACAGTAATATAGATAGTAATATACACAGTAACATACACAGTAATATACACAGTAATATTCACAGTAACATTCACAGTAACATACACAGTAACATAGACAGTAATATACACAGTAATATACACAGCAATATACATAGTAATATACACAGTAATATACATAGTAATATTCACAGTAATATACACAGTAACATACATAGTAATATTCACAGTAATATACATAGTAATATTCACAGTAACATACACAGTAACATAGACAGTAATATACACAGTAATATACACAGCAATATACACAGTAATATTCACAGTAACATTCACAGTACCATACACAGTAACATACACAGTAATATACACAGTAACATTCACAGTAATATTCACAGTAATATACACAGTAATATTCACAGTAACATACACAGTAACATACACAATAATATTCACAGTAACATACACAGTAATATTCACAGTAATATTCACAGATATATACACAGTAATATTCGCAGTAATATACACAGTAATATTCACAGTAATATTCACAGTAATATTCACAGTAATATACACAGTAATATTCACAGTAACATACACAGTAACATACACAGTAATATTCACAGTAACATACGCAGTAACATACACAGTAATATTCGCAGTAATATACACAGTAATATTCACAGTAATGTTCACAGTAATATTCACAGTAACATACACAGTAACCTACACAGTAATATTCACAGTAACATACACAGTAACATACACAGTAATATTCACAGTAACATACACAGTAACATTCACAGTAACATACACAGTAATATACACAGTAATATTCACAGTAACATACACAGTAACATACACAGTAATATTCACAGTAATATTCACAGTTATATACACAGTAATATTCGCAGTAATATACACAGTAATATTCACAGTTATATACACAGTAATATTCACAGTAATATACACAGTAATATTCACAGTAACATACACAGTAACATACACAGTAATATTCACAGTAATATACATAGTAATATTCACAGTAATATAAACAGTAACATACATAGTAATATTCACAGTAATATTCACAGTAATATACATAGTAACATTCACAGTAACATACACAGTAATATTCACAGTAATATTCACAGTAATATACATAGTAACATACACAGTAATATACACAGTAACATACACAGTAACATACACAGTAATATTCACAGTAACATACACAGTAACATTCACAGTAATATTCGCAGTAATATACACAGTAATATTCACAGTTATATACACAGTAATATACACAGTAACATACACAGTAATATACACAGTAATATTCACAGTTATATACACAGTAATATACACAGTAACATACACAGTAACATACACAGTAATATACACAGTAACATACACAGTAACATACACAGTAACATACACAGTAATATACACAGTAATATTCACAGTAATATACACAGTAATATACACAGTAACATACACAGTAATATACACAGTAATATTCACAGTAACATACACAGTAACATACACAGTAATATTCACAGTAACATACGCAGTAACATACACAGTAATATTCGCAGTAATATACACAGTAATATTCACAGTAACATACACAGTAACATACACAGTAATATTCACAGTAATATTCACAGTTATATACACAGTAATATTCGCAGTAATATACACAGTAACATTCACAGTTATATACACAGTAATATTCACAGTAATATACACAGTAATATTCACAGTAACATACACAGTAACATACACAGTAATATTCACAGTAATATACATAGTAATATTCACAGTAATATAAACAGTAACATACATAGTAATATTCACAGTAATATTCACAGTAATATACATAGTAACATACACAGTAACATACACAGTAACATACACAGTAACATACACAGTAACATACACAGTAATATTCACAGTAACATACACAGTAACATTCACAGTAACATACACAGTAATATACACAGTAATATTCACAGTAACATACACAGTAACATACACAGTAATATTCACAGTAATATTCACAGTTATATACACAGTAATATTCACAGTAATATACACAGTAATATTCACAGTAATATACACAGTAATATACACAGTAACATTCACAGTAACATACATAGTAATATTCACAGTAATATACATAGTAATATTCACAGTAATATACAAAGTAATATTCACAGTAATATACATAGTAATATTCACAGTAATATTCACAGTAATATACAAAGTAATATTCACAGTAATATACACAGTAATATTCACAGTAATATTCACAGTAACATTCACAGTAACATACACAGTAATATACATAGTAATATTCACAGTAATATACACAGTAATATACACAGTAATATACACAGTAATATTCACAGTAATATACACAGTAACATTCACAGTAACATACACAGTAATATACATAGTAATATTCACAGTAATATACACAGTAATATTCACAGTAATATTCACAGTAATATACACAGTAACATTCACAGTAACATTCACAGTAATATACATAGTAATATTCACAGTAATATGCACAGTAACATACATAGTAATATTCACAGTAATATTCACAGTAATATACATAGTAATATACACAGTAATATTCACAGTAATATACACAGTAATATTCACAGTAATATACACAGTAATATACACAGTAATATACACAGTAACATTCACAGTAACATACACAGTAATATACATAGTAATATTCACAGTAATATACACAGTAATATTCACAGTAATATTCACAGTAATATACACAGTAACATTTACAGTAACATTCACAGTAATATACATAGTAATATTCACAGTAATATGCACAGTAACATACATAGTAATATTCACAGTAATATTCACAGTAACATACACAGTAATATACACAGTAATATACACAGTAATATTCACAGTAACATACACAGTAATATACACAGTAATATTCACAGTAACATTCACAGTAACATTCACAGTAATATACACAGTAATATACATAGTAATATTCACAGTAATATAGATAGTAATATACACAGTAACATACACAGTAATATACACAGTAATATTCACAGTAACATTCACAGTAACATACACAGTAACATAGACAGTAATATACACAGTAATATACACAGCAATATACATAGTAATATACACAGTAATATACATAGTAATATTCACAGTAATATACACAGTAACATACATAGTAATATTCACAGTAATATACATAGTAATATTCACAGTAACATACACAGTAACATAGACAGTAATATACACAGTAATATACACAGCAATATACACAGTAATATTCACAGTAACATTCACAGTACCATACACAGTAACATACACAGTAATATACACAGTAACATTCACAGTAATATTCACAGTAATATACACAGTAATATTCACAGTAACATACACAGTAACATACACAATAATATTCACAGTAACATACACAGTAATATTCACAGTAATATTCACAGATATATACACAGTAATATTCGCAGTAATATACACAGTAATATTCACAGTAATATTCACAGTAATATTCACAGTAATATACACAGTAATATTCACAGTAACATACACAGTAACATACACAGTAATATTCACAGTAACATACGCAGTAACATACACAGTAATATTCGCAGTAATATACACAGTAATATTCACAGTAATGTTCACAGTAATATTCACAGTAACATACACAGTAACCTACACAGTAATATTCACAGTAACATACACAGTAACATACACAGTAATATTCACAGTAACATACACAGTAACATTCACAGTAACATACACAGTAATATACACAGTAATATTCACAGTAACATACACAGTAACATACACAGTAATATTCACAGTAATATTCACAGTTATATACACAGTAATATTCGCAGTAATATACACAGTAATATTCACAGTTATATACACAGTAATATTCACAGTAATATACACAGTAATATTCACAGTAACATACACAGTAACATACACAGTAATATTCACAGTAATATACATAGTAATATTCACAGTAATATAAACAGTAACATACATAGTAATATTCACAGTAATATTCACAGTAATATACATAGTAACATACACAGTAACATACACAGTAATATTCACAGTAATATTCACAGTAATATACATAGTAACATACACAGTAACATACACAGTAACATACACAGTAATATTCACAGTAACATACACAGTAACATTCACAGTAATATTCGCAGTAATATACACAGTAATATACACAGTAACATACACAGTAATATACACAATAATATTCACAGTTATATACACAGTAATATACACAGTAACATACACAGTAATATACACAGTAATATTCACAGTTATATACACAGTAATATACACAGTAACATACACAGTAACATACACAGTAACATACACAGTAATATACACAGTAATATTCACAGTTATATACACAGTAATATACACAGTAACATACACAGTAATATACACAGTAATATTCACAGTTATATACACAGTAACATACACAGTAACATACACAGTAACATACACAGTAATATTCACAGTTGTTGCCCCAGTTGTTGCTGCTGCATTGCAGATTTGTTCCTTGTTGCGGCCGTTCTCATGGAGTGTCTGTGATTTATCATATGATCCGTTATAGTCTTTCACAACACTTCCACCCACCTCTTCATCTCCCACTCCCACCCCCACTCTGACCACTAGAGCCTCAACGCCTCAGTCATCGAAAAAATGTCGATGTATGAATGAATAAAGTCTAAGGTTGGTATTGTGTACAGATGTTAATGTTGGTGAAGACAAAGCACCAAAGCAGGTCCTCAGCTGAAAGGGATTAGCTCTGGCTGGTATTGTTAATTTTAATATTGTTTAGATTTTTTGATTTTCAGTATGTTTCAGTAAGATATTACAGAAGAAAAGCATCAGACTGTTATAATATATAACATATAAATAATTTTATCATTTGAATTCTGGTCGAACAGCTTTGAAAATATTTGAGTTTATTAACATGCAAAAAAAAAGGTTTGTGGGGAGACAGAGTTTTGCTGTGTGTGTGTGTGTGTTTTTGTGTTGGGGGGGTTGAATAAATTTTGAAAGATGGCATTGAATGCAATGAAAAGTGGTCCACAGCTCAGTCCGTACTGAACGCTGCGGTTCTCACAGTGTGAAGAGTTTTGATCAAGTAAACTCAGTACTGAAACATGCTTGTCAGCATAAAAGTAACTTAAAAAAAAGACTTATAATATCACCTCATTGTCATGTCCTTCTAATATTTCTCTTGTCCTGCTTGGTGATTTGTGATCTGATCCTGTTGTTCGGAGGTCTAGGAGATGCCTGAGCAGGGACTCCGTGTGGAGAAGAACCCTGACGACCTGATGATGGAATGCTTCACTGCTCTTTTGAAAATTTAAGTAGACTTTAGAAGATGGGTTAAAAGAAGCCTTTAGCTTGAGTTCTTTTGTTCCCCTGCTGTGCTGGTCTTTGGGCATGATTTCTAGGTTAAATGTATCCTGATGCTGAAGGGTTAGAAAAGCTCAGGCTCCTGAAACATTACGTTGTTCATTACGGAGGAGCGCTGTTGCGTTTCATGGTGTAGCGTGCCAGCTGTACAGGGATACAATAACAATAAAAGCCACTTGACTTGACTTGATGTATGGGTTTTATGTGGATTCATGACATAAAATCTCTGTTAAGTCTATTTTGGTTTAATGCTGAGCCACTGCAGTGAGAAAACGATGGAGGTGGGCAAATATCTATTAATCACACTGGATCTGATATTTATGTCTAACACGAGGTAAAGAGTTCTGCAACACAAACATCCGCTCCAGGTCATTCGTCTGCATCTCTCTGACTGGCGTCTGGATCAACTTTGTTATTTTTAGCTAGTGATACATCAAAATGTTCCAGTGTGATTGTGTGTGTTGTGCTGATTGACTTGCTTGTCGTGTGATTTGTGCATGTATTAGTGTGTTTCTAAGTTAAAATAAACACTGCTCATCTCCTGCACGTTAGCACGTTAGCAGCAGGACCTCAGGTCAGTCACGGAACAGCAGTAAATGATTCAGACTAGGAAAGTGATGTGCTTCAGAACTCCAGCTGCAGAACGCCACCTCCACACGTTCACCTCCATCACCTGCTCCACAGGCCCATTAACTTCCTATTCAGTACATTTCTGTGGTCTTCCATCAAAGCGTGTGATAGGGACAGTATTGATTGGTAAAATGCTTTAATCTTACTTCTCCATGGAACTGGTCCAGAGTGTGATGGAGTTTGAAGGCGCTTATCAGAGTTTGGCAAAGTGTTTAGTTTTATAGATTAGAAGGCCACTATAAAGGATTATTTTCGGCTTTTCTGCTTTTCTCTGTTAAACCCTGCCCAGCGGTGTGAAGGTAATGTGAGAAGGACCTTAACGCTAACTGGAGTGTGGTGTTTGATTATGGCGCTGATTGTCTGATATCCAATAATCTGTTTTAACAAGCTCAACTCTTCTTTGACATTTAAACAGCTTTTTACTTATTTCATATGAATGTGCTGTCAGGTTTCCATGTGTATCACTAATACCGCTAATAAGGCATTTTTTATTGTAACATGCAATGTGTTTTTCCCTCCTTGCATGTTTGCACAATGTCTAAAATCTGTAAAACTTTATAAATGGCATGTCCATGTTAATAATGTAAATCACTGAAAAAGCTCTAACTTTATTATCTCTATTATGGTTAATAAATATCTTGAGCTTTATTCTCTATTCTGCTGTGAATTTTCTCATCATAGTACTTTTTTTTCCTCTGGATTTTACTCCTGTACCTTTTCACACATCTGTGCAGAGTAAAAGTATCTCTCTCTATTCAGGTGTGCTCAATCTCCTCTCTGATGGGGGATAATTACCTCCTGCCCTCAACCAGGGTAATTGTCTTTTGATTGAGGTCATCAGTTCAATCAAACCTGCTGAGGGGAAGAAAAGTAAGAAGGAAGACATAGAGACAGACAGACAGAGAGACAGAGAGAGAGAGAATGATATTGTCTTCATGTTACTAAGAGAATGCATGACTGTGTGGTGTGTAGGGCTGGGTAGTGTTCATTTGTGTGATTTGTACTGGTTTGATAGTGTTGAGGTGATTTGTGGTGATGTTGGGGGTGTAGTGGTACTGGGTGGAGTGTGGTGGTGTTAGGGTTGGTGTGTGGCAGGGTTGAGGTGGACTGTGCTGGTGTCTGGGGGATGATGGTGTTGGGGTGGAGTGTGGTTATATGTGGGGTGTTGTGTAGTGTTCGGGTAGCTCAGTGGTTACAACTATGATTCAGAAGGTCCCAAGTTCAAACCCCATGATCACTAAGTTGCCACTGTTGGGCCCTTGAGCAAGCCCATAGCAAAGGTGTTTTTTGCTCAGAATGATGTTTTTCTAGTCTTGTGAGACTGAATTGAGCTTTCTCATTACAAGCTTTGTCTTTTCGATTTCTCGATAAAGCTGACTTAGGAGAAACAAAGAGACACAAAAGAGGTACTACCCGAGACTCATGTGAGAAATCTGAGATGCACATGAGACACATAACTGCATAATGTAGAAGAGGCAAATGAGCCATATATAAGACCATAATGAGATTAAAGCCAGATGTAAATGAGATGAAACACAAATGAGAAATATTATAGTTTTATTGAACATATCAAAAATCTTCAATTAACAGTATATAGTGATGAGCCACAACAAACACCACCTGAGACCATCCGTGTCCATACTGACTTCTGTCCACCTCAACATTAAAACAAGCAGGTTAACAAATATTACAGATTACTATTACCACTCATTTGTAGATTTATATAAATAAATACATAAATGGAATAAATCTAAATTTGCAAAATACAATATACTTTTATTATTGTGTATTACATTTACAATTCACACAGTATAACAGACAACAGCAAAACAAAATGTCACACAACCTGACAAAGATATGAAGTGTCACACTGATCAACTCAAAGTATCATTTATACAGGAGTTACACAAAGTCCACAGAATCTTCCTGAGAAAAGAACCAGAGATCAAAAAGGAGATGAACATTTCAAATAAAATAAAATATCTAAATAATCTGAAATAAAGTGACACGTTATGAAAACCCTCTCTGTCAGCAAACTTTTATGTCAAGGACATTTTGTGAGTTCTACATATTTGCATCGTCATTCCTGTAGTAGTTAAATGTTCATTTTAGAAGTAATGAGTTTATTTCTACACAACATATCAGAAAACCCAAATGAACAGTTTACAAGCACTGGATATCTTATGTGTGGGAAACACTGCTTTGGGGAAACAAGAAATATGTGAGTCGCACAAAAGACAAATATGAGATTTAGACATAAGGAGTCACATTTGAGTCACATTTGAGAAGATTGAGAAAAGGCCTAAAATCTGATTCAAGTTATAAAGACAGCTGATTTCTGTCTAGGAGAAAAAAAAAGAAATGAACCTGAGATCTCATCTTGGAGTTTTCTTTGCTATGGGCGGCCCGTAGCTTATAACTGCTCAGATACATAAAAATGTAAGTCACTGTGGATAAGGCCGTCTGCCAAATGCCTAAATGTAAATGTTGGGGTGTGTGTGCTGTTGTTGGGGTGTGTGTGGAGGTGTTGGGGTGTATAATGCTTTCTGCTCTCCGTTATCACCCAGATGAGGATGGGTTCCCTGGTGAGTCTGGTTCCTCTCAAGGTTTCTTCCTCTTCACATCTCAGGGAGTTTTTCCCTCAGCACCGTCGTCCTCGACTCGTTCATCAGGGACCATCTGATCATTATAATTCATATATACAGTACTGAGTGCGTCTGTGTGTGTGTGTGTGTGTGTGTGTGTGTGTGTGTGTGTGGTGGTGTGCAGGGTGTTTGATGGTGTTGTGGTGTGTGTGTGTGTGGAGGTGTGTGTGTGTGTGTGTGTGTGTGTGTGTGTGTGGTGGTGGTGTGTGTGTGGTGTGCAGGGTGTTTCATGGTGTTGTGGTGTGTGTGTGTGTGTGTGTGTTTGGTGTGTGTGTGTGTGTGTGTAGGAGGGATGTGTGCTGCTGGTGTGTGTGGAGGTGTGTGTGTGTGTGTGTTTGGTGTGTGTGTGTGTAGGAGGGATGTGTGCTGCTGGTGTGTGGAGGTNCGGTGTGTGTGTGTGTGGCGGTGTGTGTGTGTGTGGCGGTGTGTGTGTGTGTGGCGGTGTGTGTGTGTGTGGCGGTGTGTGTGTGTGTGGCGGTGTGTGTGTGTGTGGCGGTGTGTGTGTGTGTGGCGGTGTGTGTGTGTGTGGCGGTGTGTGTGTGTGTGGCGGTGTGTGTGTGTGTGGCGGTGTGTGTGTGTGTGGCGGTGTGTGTGTGTGTGGCGGTGTGTGTGTGTGTGGCGGTGTGTGTGTGTGTGGCGGTGTGTGTGTGTGTGGCGGTGTGTGTGTGTGTGGCGGTGTGTGTGTGTGTGGCGGTGTGTGTGTGTGTGGCGGTGTGTGTGTGTGTGGCGGTGTGTGTGTGTGTGGCGGTGTGTGTGTGTGTGGCGGTGTGTGTGTGTGTGGCGGTGTGTGTGTGTGTGGCGGTGTGTGTGTGTGTGGCGGTGTGTGTGTGTGTGGCGGTGTGTGTGTGTGTGGCGGTGTGTGTGTGTGTGGCGGTGTGTGTGTGTGTGGCGGTGTGTGTGTGTGTGGCGGTGTGTGTGTGTGTGGCGGTGTGTGTGTGTGTGGCGGTGTGTGTGTGTGTGGCGGTGTGTGTGTGTGTGGCGGTGTGTGTGTGTGTGGCGGTGTGTGTGTGTGTGGCGGTGTGTGTGTGTGTGGCGGTGTGTGTGTGTGTGGCGGTGTGTGTGTGTGTGGCGGTGTGTGTGTGTGTGGCGGTGTGTGTGTGTGTGGCGGTGTGTGTGTGTGTGGCGGTGTGTGTGTGTGTGGCGGTGTGTGTGTGTGTGGCGGTGTGTGTGTGTGTGGCGGTGTGTGTGTGTGTGGCGGTGTGTGTGTGTGTGGCGGTGTGTGTGTGTGTGGCGGTGTGTGTGTGTGTGGCGGTGTGTGTGTGTGTGGCGGTGTGTGTGTGTGTGGCGGTGTGTGTGTGTGTGGCGGTGTGTGTGTGTGTGGCGGTGTGTGTGTGTGTGGCGGTGTGTGTGTGTGTGGCGGTGTGTGTGTGTGTGGCGGTGTGTGTGTGTGTGGCGGTGTGTGTGTGTGTGGCGGTGTGTGTGTGTGTGGCGGTGTGTGTGTGTGTGGCGGTGTGTGTGTGTGTGGCGGTGTGTGTGTGTGTGGCGGTGTGTGTGTGTGTGGCGGTGTGTGTGTGTGTGGCGGTGTGTGTGTGTGTGGCGGTGTGTGTGTGTGTGGCGGTGTGTGTGTGTGTGGCGGTGTGTGTGTGTGTGGCGGTGTGTGTGTGTGTGGCGGTGTGTGTGTGTGTGGCGGTGTGTGTGTGTGTGGCGGTGTGTGTGTGTGTGGCGGTGTGTGTGTGTGTGGCGGTGTGTGTGTGTGTGGCGGTGTGTGTGTGTGTGGCGGTGTGTGTGTGTGTGGCGGTGTGTGTGTGTGTGGCGGTGTGTGTGTGTGTGGCGGTGTGTGTGTGTGTGGCGGTGTGTGTGTGTGTGGCGGTGTGTGTGTGTGTGGCGGTGTGTGTGTGTGTGGCGGTGTGTGTGTGTGTGGCGGTGTGTGTGTGTGTGGCGGTGTGTGTGTGTGTGGCGGTGTGTGTGTGTGTGGCGGTGTGTGTGTGTGTGGCGGTGTGTGTGTGTGTGGCGGTGTGTGTGTGTGTGGCGGTGTGTGTGTGTGTGGCGGTGTGTGTGTGTGTGGCGGTGTGTGTGTGTGTGGCGGTGTGTGTGTGTGTGGCGGTGTGTGTGTGTGTGGCGGTGTGTGTGTGTGTGGCGGTGTGTGTGTGTGTGGCGGTGTGTGTGTGTGTGGAGGTGTGTGTGTGTGTGGAGGTGTGTGTGTGTGTGGCGGTGTGTGCGTGTGTGGCGGTGTGTGCGTGTGTGGCGGTGTGTGTGCGTGTGTGGAGGTGTGTGTGTGTGTGTGTTTGGTGTGTGTGTGTGTAGGAGGGATGTGTGCTGCTGGTGTGCTGTTGATGTTAGCAGGTACAGATTCGGGGTTGTGTTGTAAGTGTCTGGTGGTGAAGAGGAGATTGTGTTTACTCTCGGCGCTCTCCCGCTGTTAAAGCCTCTGATAGAATCAGCAGGAAGTCAGTGAGCAGGATAAAGAGAATGTGGAGGAGGGAGAAGAGGAGGAGGAGGAGGAGGAGGAGGAAGATAAGAGAAAATCTTTACAGCTTCATCAGTTCAGGGTTTGTAGAATTTGTTCTGTGTGTTAGAGTGTTAATCAGATTCATTTGTGCTGTATATTTGTGTTTAAAGAAATTACAGTAGTGTGAAAATTTAATTTGAACCCTAAAGTCACTTTCTCACTCGTCTTTCTCTTTCTCTCTCATGACTCCTCTATTAAACTGCTGGGATTCTCGCCTTGCTGTCAGAGCTACCGTTAGCGCAGTGAGTGTGAATGCTAACATCAGGGCAGGCAGACTTTAGCTTCTCACAAATACATGCATTTAAACAGATTACTATAAACGTCTGATTTGCAGCTGCACTTCTGTCAGAGCTGCTGTTATAGAAAATTATTCAACACCTTCTAACTAATCAGCGTGTGGAATTCAACAGTGATGTAATACAGTTAGGTCACATACATGCAAACCGCTAGTGACGCTCAAAAACAGAAGGGCCATACACACACACACACACACACACACACATGTTGGTGTATCTACTGTATCTACTGTATATATATTAAGACTAATGTAGTATTAAACCTAGCAGTTAATAGAATAACAGTGGAATACCTGTGAGTATAAACGTTAGAAGATCAGTGAGGGTTTTGAAGGACCTGTTGATCTCCTGTAGATGATTAGATGATGTAGATGTTCCTTGAGGAAACAATCACACAAATACACATAAACAGTCAAATAACATGAGGGTTCAATAGAGTCTGGCACCGTCTGCAGTTCTCGCGCAGGAGGTGAACGTGTGTTTTGGTCCCGGCGGAGCGATCGTCCCTGTGTGGACCTGCGGGAAATCAGAGACGCTATTGAGGAGGAAATTGAATGGTATTGTTGCTTGTAACAAAGCGATGTGTCTGTCTGAGAGGAACCTGTGGAACCAACAGAGTGGCCTTTCATAGACGAGTAAAGAGAGCTTTAATTGTTTGCAGGTGAAGGTCACGAGTGCTTTTCTCCGTCCATTGTGCTGCAGAGAAGGTGATTAAATCCATTTCCCTGCTGCTTTGATTAGCCGAGGCCCCGATGATGTTTCTGTTGTTCTGTGAGCTTCACGCTCTGAGGGTAACCTTTTCTACCAAAATCACTTATTTCATGTGAGTTTCCATTACAATATCTCTACATTTAAAGCACGATTGATATATCTTACCTTTTCTAGAAGGAAATAAGAGAGAACTTTTCCGTTATTTGGTCTGATTTATTCAAATGTGAGATTATTTCTCAGGAGGAAAATTCTGCCATATTGGAGATATAATAATAATAATAATACACACACACACAATAATAATAATATTTTAAAGCACCATGTGATTAATTGCCTCTGTTTATGTTAATCTCAAGCAGCTTATCAGAGTGTAAACTGCTGCGGAGTCTTTATTTAACTCAGCACACAATAGATTCCTGCGATTTCCTCCGACTCAGCACCTAAACACAACATTTCTTAATCTCTATTATATTTATTCAGTGTGTAATATAAAATATAATACCTTCATTTCTCATAAGCTTAGTAAAAGACATGAACATTTTCCCCACGTCGCTTCATCAGTGCAGTGCAGGGATTTAGCGGGTAATACGCCGTGACTCGAGTCCTGAACTATGGTGCGGAAAGACGAGTAAATCAGTTAATTTCCTCCAGAAACGGCTCTGATAGCAGCGCAGACCAATATGATGATGCTTCAGTAAATAAATATCTATTCAAACACTTCAAAGTCATTTTTAAACACAGGATTATAGCATGATGTAAAATTCTGGAATGAAAAGTGATTTAGGAAACTAAATCAAAGAATCTGAGGGTGATTAATAATTAGTTTGACTCTTTTCACTCCTTCTGTATGTGATTGGTTTTTTCTTAGTGATGTCACTAGACACCTCAAAGGCTTTGCACTAATTTTAGCTCAGGCCCCGCCCACACAAACAATGCTTCAAATTCTCTATTTAAAAAAAAAAAAGGAAATTATTTGCCCTTATTAAAATTGAAAAAGAAACCACAGGTTCAGGCCATGAACTGTAACTTCAAACACGTCAAGAACAGAATTCCGAGCAGCATGAAAAGGGAAAAACTGCAAACAAAAGGATTGTAGGTGTGGAGTGACGATGAGGTGGAGCTGCTGCTCGAGGTTCCTCTGGAATGCAGCGTGTTCTCCTGAGTCTGATCCTAAACCCAGGTCCTCAGTGTGGTTCGTAGCGCTGTGGATTCAGGAGCAGCTTCCGTCTCCTCCACACACTTTAGGGTTTAATAACAACACAAAGGAAAATTAAACTTAGCAAATAAGAAATTGCAGCTTGATCCCTGCCTCCAGGGGGCGCCATTTAATGACTGACCCTACACTCTGACCCTGTGACCCTACGAGAATATAGGACAAGAATTCGACTGCACAGTGATGAGGGGAGGGGTGCTCAGTGTTGGACTGGTTATCGAAAGGTTCCAGATTCAAACCCCAGTCACACCCAGTTACCACCGCTGGGCCCTTGAGCGAGGCCCTTAATCCTCACCTGCTCAGATGTACAGTGAGGTAAAAGTCAATGCTATAAATGTAAAATGTATATGTGACAACAAAAAAGAGAGGATGAGAAGAAACGTGGGCTGATTGAACGGCTGATTGGGATGAATAACAGAGACAGTAGGGTGTAAAGCCGGAGTTTATTCCCGCATTAGTGATCGTCACTCCATAAAGTGAGACTTTCTATCTTGTCTATGACATTAATGTTCAGGTGAAATCTGACGAAAGTCTGGCATCTAAAGTTCACCTGTAGCTCTCAGTTTGGAAAATGTTTTATTGCACATTCCTTCTAAAAATAAAAACCAGCGTTTGGGAAAAGGGTCATAAACATGCAACCACTTGCTTTGTGATTTCTCTCTTCTTCTGTGTAAAAAAAAAAAATAATAATAATAATAATAATTACCAATAAAGTCCAATAAACACTGCGCTCTACTGTGAAGCCCGTGTTTTATACGACGTGTTAGTTGGATAAATTTGCTAAACAAAAATTGCAGTCTTAAAAAACAGGTAAATCCATAAATCCATCACTTATGTAAAACCTGCGTCTCCAAAGACCATAAAAACATGGAGAGTATAATAAGTAAATGTTGTGCTACGTCTGTACTCGTGCTGTTTCACTGGGCTTTTGAATCTCACTGATCACACTGTAGGAGTGAAGAGGAGCTGGAGTGTCTCCGTGTCTCTGTGTCTCCGAGTCTCCGTGTCTCAGAGTCTCCGGCTTTAGAACTGATAGTGAGATGGTTTTATTTAGTGCTGGAGGTTTCGGTGAAGATGACGTACGACTCGCGCTGAATCGACTCGACAGCTCTGACTGTGAAACAGAGAAGTGTTTTAGCTTCAGGCTGACTCGCAGTAAACGCCGTGTTTTACAGAGATTTCATTTCACTCCAGTTCTAAGGGTTCTGGCTTCTGATCAGAAGATCAGCTCAGATCGCTCTGGCGGTTCTGCGGCGCTAACACTGTGAAGAGCGGGACATTTAACCTGATTTCATCACGACACTAAACTGTAACACTGATAGGATGGAGCTTTGTGTCTTAATGTGACTCACTTCCTAAAAACAACGTCCAATGTCCTGTCCCTGTCCACTCTGGTGGGGGGTTGGGGGAGGTGAGGGGGGGTGCAGTGTGGTGGCTGAACCTGATCTCCACAGTGTTCTGTGTGTGTGTGTGTGTGTGTGTGTGTGTGTATGGGTGTGTGTGTGGGTGGGTGTGTATGGGTGTGTGTGTGTGTGTATGGGGTGTGTGTGTGTGTGTGTGTGGGTGTGGGTGTGTGTGGTGTGTGTGTATGGGTGTGTGTGTGTGTGTGTATGGGTGTGTGTGTGTATGGGTGTGTGTATGGTGGTGTGTGTGTGTGTGTGTGTGTGTGTGTGTGTGTGGGTGTGTGTGTGTGTGTGTGGGTGTGTGTGTATGGGTGTGTGTGTGTGTGTGTGTGTGTGTGTGTGTGTGGGTGGGTGTGTGGTGTGTGTGTGTATGTATGTGTGTGTGTATGTATGTGTGTGTGTATGTATGTGTGTGTGTGTGTATGTGTGTGTGTATGTGTGTGTGTGTGGGTGTGTGTGTGGGTGTGTGTGTGGGTGTGTGTATGGGTGTGTGTATGGGTGTGTGTATGGGTGTGTGTATGGGTGTGTGTATGGGTGTGTGTATGGGTGTGTGTATGGGTGTGTGTATGGGTGGGTGTATGGGTGGGTGTGTATGTGTGTGTGTGTGTGTGTGTGTGTGTGTGTGTGTGTGTGTGTGTGTGTGTGTGTGTGTGTGTGTGTGTGTGTGTGTGTGTGTGTGTGTGAGGGATTTACGAATAAAACTTGTATAAAAAGCTGTCTATATCAATGCAGTCTAAAGGCATCACCATTAAAAATAAGAGCATAAATATAAACATTAAAACGGAATAAGAGTAAAGTAACATGATTTGCTATTCAAAGAATAAAGAAATGTAACTGTGACTAGAGAAGAGTTTTTAAGTCTGAAAGTGATTCATCCATCATTGAATTTCCTTTATTTGGTGTTTTTAGTGGATATTTCTCAGGGTAAAGTATTTGGACAAATTGTCTTGTATTCACAGAAGTTATAGTTTAAATAAGATACTGAATGTAACTCGGAGTCTGAAGGCGACGAATCAATAGGAGTTAAACGTCTCACCGGGTCAGACTCCTAAAATTGATTGTGAGTGATGGGTCGTGACCCGATCTCCTGTCGGTGAGGTTCGTCATGTTCGTGTGTTCAGACCTTTGATTTAATCTGAGCTCCTGAGAGAAGGATCGCTCTGAATCTCAGACTTTTAATTAAAGACGAGTTCAGAAGAAAGCGATGCGTCGCGGCTTCACTCGCACAAATCCACTCGCTCTGCGTTCTTTCTTTTCATTTTTAATTTCTTTGCTCATGGAGAGTTTTAAATTGAGTTTGCCCTGAAAATAATTAGCAGCAGGAAGAATGTTAGCTTTTTATGTTATTATTATAGCGTGTGGCAGAATCTCATAACGAGTCACTTAATTATTCACCTTTTATCACTTTCACTCGGGTTTCATCTACAGACAAAGCTCGACTTCAAACACACCTCCGTCTGTTACCGCGCTACAGTTTCTGCACTCGCCTTTAATTAATTATCATTACGTTTGAGTTTAATGATAAAGATATAAGACTCAGTTAAGCTTCGGATTTTTTTTCTTTTTGTATTTTTATTTAAATATATATGTATGTGTTTTTATTAACATTCATTATAAAATGAATTAATAACATTCATAACATTAACTATAAAGTATGAATAATATTTTATTGATCATGTATTGTTTCAGCATTGAAGCTGCAAAAGTAAATATACAGAATTTACATGCAAAAGTTTAGGCACCCCTTGATTAATAAAATAAAATATGCACAATATTTTCAGCAAACATTGATGCAAACTGATCGTATGCTGGTCAGAAAGACAAATCAAAACCCCCATTTGACTATAAAAACCCTGCAGGAAGATTCAGCAGACTCAGGAGTGATGGTGCAGCGTTCCACAAGACCTTCATGGAAGAGTCAGCAGAAGAAAACCTGACCTGCGTCCCATCATAAAATCCAACGTCAGAAGTCTGTAACAGAACATCTACAGAAGCCTGATGCGTTTTGGAAACAAGTGCTGTGGACTGATGAAGTTAAACTAGACACAATCAGCAAAGGCATGTTTGGAGAAAAAAAGAAGCAGCATTTCATGAAAAGAACACCTGGACAACTATTAAACATGGGGGCGGAGCTATCATGCTTTGGGGTTGTGTTGCAGCCAGTGGCACAGGAAACATTACACGGGTGGAGGGAAGAATGGATTCCACTAAACACCAGCAAATTCTGGAAGCAAACATCAAACCATCTGTAAAAAAGCTGAAGCTGAAAAGAGGAGCTTCTACAACAGGACAATGATCCTAAACACACCTCGAAATCCACTATGGAAAACCTCAAGAGACGCAAGCTGAAGGTTCTGGAACGGCCATCACAGTCTCCTGATTTACACATCACTGAACATCTGTGTGTAGATCTTAAAAGAGCTGTGCATGCAAGACCACCAAAGAATATTACAGAACTAGAAGCCTTTTGCAAGGAAGAACAGGAGAAAATCCCAAGTACAAGAACTGAAAGACTTTTAGTGGCTATAAAAAGCGTTTGCAAGCTGTGATATCTGCCAGAGGAGGCGCTACTGAGTACTGATCATGTAGGGTGCCCAAACTTTTGAACAGTGCCACAATAATGTTTTTTTTTTTTTTATGACATAAAAAGTAACTATGCATCAGTGTTTGCTGAAAATATTCTGCAGTTTTTCTATTTCCAAGTGAGACTGTGTTAAAATCTTTTCAATTAAAAAATCACCAAAATCTGTTATTTATCAAGGGGTGTCTAAACTTTTGCATAAGGCTATAAATAGGATATATTTATTTTTTTTATTTAGACATTATATTCCAATAAATAAAAGATTAATACATGTATCTGTAACATTTTGCTCAGTCCAAGTTTTCTGTGTTCAGTTGGCAGATAATTTAACTTCTTTCTTTCCTCTAGAATTTTTTTATATTAAAATGATCTGGTCAAACAATGAGACAATGGAAAGTAGAGATGGAGATTCAGTTAAGTATCGTGATTCAGTGTTGCAGTTCATGTATCACCACACAGATCCTAAAGTACATTTTTAAAATAATTTTGACATTTATATGCAGTCTAAAGTTGCACTTCGTCTGTGATCCTACAGGTGGCGCACTCTAAACTGCCAAACAGCAGGCAAAAATCTTACAAATCAATACTGTATCAGGATATTTAGAAAATCATGATACGTACAGAGTCCTGTGATGGATTAGTGTACCCCGCCTCGTGCCCTGAGCCTGCTGGGATAGGCTCCGCCCCCCTCCCCCCCCCCCTTCTGTAAGTTTGATACTTACAGAATCAAACTACAAATTAAATCTGCACCCGGGTCTCGTCATGATATCGTATCGCCGCTTCCTGCTGGCTCCGCCCCTAATGCCAAACAAAACGGCAAAATTACATTTTTTTTTCTTTTTTTATTTGTAATTGTTCATACACAGAAATTTCATGATGTGTGTGTGTGTGTGTGTGTGTGTGTGTGTGTGTGTGTGTTTGATAGAGAGAGAAAGAGCTCCTGTATCTTTATATTACATTTTAACATTAATTATGATATCAACAGAAGAATTTGTCATATATGAAATCGTCGCCTTTATAAACTCTCTTTTTCTCTTCCACTTTATTATCATTTCTTTTCTAGGCATCAGTTTAATGAAGACTCACTAACCGCGCTTCAAAGGGTGACCCTTCACAACAAGTATGGGGTCACCATGGAAACCACTTCTGCTGCTGTCAATCATCAGCTGCCTGACAGGTACGAGAGCTCCACCCCCACCCCCCTCCCTCCCCCCTCTCTCCCCCTCCCCCCTCCCCCCTCCCCTCTCTCCCCCCCCCCCCTCCCCCCTCCCCTCTCTCTCTCTTTCTCTCTCTTTCTGTAAAATTAATTCCTCTGGAAGGCTGTGTGTGTGTGTGTGTGTGTGTGTGTGTATTGTTCATGACGGTTCTGTTCTGCAGCCTGGCAGTAGATTATGAACCTGTGCTCATCATGTGATGTCTAAACTGTACAGCTCCTTAAATCCAGAAGAATTGAGTGGAGATGGCTGATGAAGTGTGTGTGTGTGTGTGTGTGTGTGTGTGTGTGTGTGTGTGTGTGTGTTAAACATTTATGAAGACACTTCATGCTGCAGTGTTGTTTCTCACCCAGACGAGGTGATTTAGTGGAAGTCAGACATGAGTCTGATTGCAGACTGTTTGCTTCTCAACAAGAACAAATACTAAACAAACACTTATACATTCATTACATTTATTTTAATATTCACTCCATGTAAATGTTTCTTATTCAGAGTTCAAGGACATCTATTAATTCTCAGAGTGTGAAACTTCTGACACAGGAATTCACTGAAATAACTTAAACTGACAGAGTTTATTATTATTATTATCAATAATAATAATAATAATAATAATAATATCATTTAACAGCAAACAACCACATGTATTATTATTAAGCCTTTATTAGTCACATCTACATTACTGCACGGTAAAATTATTTTCTTCAAGCTTGTTAGGAAGTCAGGGTCAGAGTGAAGGGTCAGCCATGATACAGCGCCCCCTGGAGCAGGCAGGGTTAAGGGCCTCGCTCAACAGCAGTAACTTGGTGGACCTGGGGCTGATGCGACTGGGGAGGCGGGGCTTAACACCCAGCCTTCTCCTTTTCGGCTCCATGTTCTCCAGCGGCCGTCCCTCGGCAGGCGGTTAAACAGCGGGGTGCGGTCCGCCCGTCCCTGAGGCGCGTGGCACGGCCCCCACCCATCCGCGCGCAAGTGGGCTCATGGAGTGAGAGAAGTTTTGGGCGTACGTTTGTCACGTAAGAATCGGTGACAAAGCTGTTAGAATATATTTTTATGAAAGTTTTATTTTTGTCAAAGAGTGTTAAAGAGCAAATGCCAAAACTGATTTTTATATCGTTGTGAATTTTGTGTCATTTTGCCAAACACAATAAATTCACCTCCCACAAGTTTTGTCACGTTGTACAAATCAGCCTCTAGTTGTTTTTGTGTAAATACACAGTTTAATATCAGTAATAGTGTTGGCTGAGATTTAACTTAAAAAAAAAAAAGACAAAATTATTTTAAAAATAATAACAATAAAATGATAAATAAAAAATAATAGCGAGCACTTTGTAGCGAATCACTGGTAGCAAACTGGAACAAAGTTTGTTGAAGATCCTGAGAAACGTTATAAACAACACAAAAACTTTGGTTTACACACCACCAGGCTCCTCCCGACCAGGAAGTGTATGAGGCCAGAACCAACCGCATCTGTGTCCCATGGAGCGTCTTCCAGGAGGAGCTGGTTTTATACACCGACCAGCCATAACATTATGACCCCTTTTGCCACTAAAACAGTGATGCATTGTGGGATCTAACAGCTGGAACTGGAAGCAGCATCAATCAGAGCTACAGTAGCACTTCTATTGGATCGGACCACACGGGCCAGCCTTCACCCACACACGACCCTGTCTCCCGCTCGCTGGATGTCCTTCCCTGGATCACTTCTGCCACGTCCTGACCCCTGCAGCCTGAAACGTTTTGGATACGATACGCATTGTGCATAACGTTATGGCGGATTAGTGTGTTTATACACATCTTCTATTTGCTGTTCCATCGTTCCCTCCAATAGGAGTGTAACGAACCCGCAGCTGAGATGCGCCAGTGCCTACGGCATGATGTAACTGCAACATGATGATGGACAGAAGAAATCCTTGGAGAACGATTGTGTTCACGTCAGCGTGTTTTCTGCACGAGCTGATTTGTGTCATGTCGATGGATGACGTGAGCAGGCTGGAGTCGATTTCTTTAGTTTCTAGAGCTATATATAGTCAGTCGTACAGTGCGTCGAGGAACCGTTTTAAACGAGTGCTGAAATCACAGAGGAAAAACTGCATTAAAAGGTTTGAATGCATAACGAGTGAGACAGATGGATGTGTATGAATAAACCCAAGTCTGTTGAGAATTTTGTCAGGGAGAAGAATTATTAATAATAAAGCTAACAAGAGGAAACCAAATAAATAAATGTGATAAAGAGGCTTTTACGGCAGAAACGTGGTGTCTGATACGAGCTTCTGATATCAGTGATGGAGCAAATACAGAAATCAAGATTCCTGACCACTTGAAAGACTTTAACAAGATGCCGCGCATGTCTACAGTGTAAACAGTGACATGATAAAGAGGACGAGTTAATGAGCTCAATGTGGAATTCACTGATGCGGTTAAAACTGTGCTGGGTCTGTGTCTGAGATCGAAGCTGTGGACGTGAAACACTGAGCCCTTTCCAGTCTCTTTTCATTCCGTCCCTCGTTTGCAGAATCTCAGGGCTTAATTCCTGACGGACAGATTGACAGGATGACCTGCACGTAGCGAATTAACACACCTTGTAACTTTCTAACATCATTACTGTGGCTTGATTAGTCGGGTCTGATCCGCTGGAGGATGAAGCAGCTCGTATACCACGCGCTAAATGAAACAAGCGGGTTCTCAGCAGGTGCTTCTTTAGTCCTCGCTACGAAGGGTCTGTGAGAGCCTCGACCCTAATGACCTTCAAATGATGTGATTTTCCTCAGAGCTGCGTCGGTCTGTGCTACCTCGAGCTGGAGCTGTTGTTTCTGTCTTGAAGCTTTTCTGATCACTGATCTGCAACTGAAACATTTAGTTTGGTTTCATTTACAACAGATTTTGTAGATGTGGGTCATGAAGGAGACGGCGTTCCTGCTTTTCTATTCCTGCTTCTTTCTGAAACTGAAAAGAGGTGGACATTTTGATCAGCATGTGGAACAGAATTGTAATGGAAATAAGGAGAGAGAGGGAAATTGTTTCACTCCCTCTCTGAGCACAAGGTCACAGCAGTCTACTTGTCTTGGTGGTTATTTGGCCAGCAGTCATTGAAGTCCAACACGCGACAGATGTGGTCCGTCTCGCGGTCCGTGTGCCAGCGGCGATCATATCGGATCAGAGTCTGAGACGCCGGACGGACGAGGTACAGGTGATTAAGTATGACGAAGACAATCACCGCTCTCTCCTTCGGTCTGAGATTCTCCAGTCACTGTGTCTTCAGGACGCATTTCATCCCGCACACCCTTACCTCATTAAAGTCATTATAACAGAATTCGTTCATGTGCATATGACATTCGCAGATTAAACTTTAATGGGTTTAATGAATATTTTGCAGTTCAGATGCAGGAAGGTTCTTGGGTGCGTCCTCATCAAATTCATTCTCGCGTGTACAGCTCTTTTAGCAGCGGTCAAAATATATTTAATATCTTAATTTTTTTCATATAATTCTCCTTGCAAAGTTTTCGTTCCCAGTGATCAAGCCAGAAGCACCTGAACTCTCTGAAACAACACTAGGAAGAGAACTTCAGAGGAACCAAACTCCATCCATGGATGATACCAGATAGTGGAATTATATGGAATAAAGTCTAAAGGATTCCAAACTCTCCGGCCACGACCGTTTACAGATACCAGATTTTGTGTGTTTGCTACAATAAAACTGAAATATACAACTCTGAACGTTTACAGACACAAAACCCGTTTATTTTATTCCATATGATTATAAATAATTCTATAACTGTGTGCAAATTGGCCAAAAAGTTTAATAGAAGTTCACTGATGGAGATTTGAGTGCAAATTGTTTGTGGCCAGTGTTTGTTGCAGTCCAAGGCCATCTACATGGTTCTAAGTGAAACCGTACTCAGTTATCATATGTATTTATAAGCAGAGCACATGGGGCATCAGTACCAGTGAGTGTCTCCAGGTGATAAGAACTCAGCAGAAGTCAGCTATAACGATGGATCAGTCGGGTCCAGAGAGCAGAAGGGGTCAGGATCAAGGCCAAGTGTAGCTCGACACAGAGAGAGAGAGAGAAAGCAGTTACATCTACTAACCTGATATATATTTATAATGTACAGTACAGAGCAAAAGTTTGGACACCCCTTCAGCGAGTTTTCTTTCTTGTGTTCTTTCTCGTGTTCTTCAGCCCAAACGCGTCTCTTCTGCTTGTTGCCTGTCCTTAGCAGTGGTTTCCTAGCAGATCTTCTAGCATGAAGGCCTGATTCACACAGTCTCCTCTTAACAGTTGTTCTAGAGACGTGTCTGCTGCTAGAACTCTGTGTGCCATTGACCTGCTCTCTGATCTGAGCTGCTGTTAACCTGCAATTTCTGAGGCTGGTGACTCGGATGAACTTCTCCTCCGCAGCAGAGGCGACTCTCGGTCTTCCTTTCCTGGGCCGGTCCGCATGTCAGCCGGTTTCTTTGTAGCGCTTGATGCTTTTCGTGACTGCACTTGGGGAGTTTCAAAGTTTTCCCAATTTTTCCGACTGACTGACCTTCATTTCTTAAAGTAATGATGGTGCTCGTTTTTCTTCACTTAGCTGCTTTTTTCTTGCCATAATACAAATTCAACCTCTTTGAATGATAAGGTGTGTCCGAACTTTTGCTCTGTACTGTTTATTTAGTGCAAAGTGCAAGCAGGGACTCCGGCAGGACTAACTATGACATCATAACTAAAAGGGAGAGCCAGAAGGAAACACAGACATGAGGGGGAACTGAGATGTAAAGCAACCAATCACCTCACCGTCAACAAACCTGAGTGAACAATGAGAGTGTGGAGGACAGCATCTAAACATACCAGTTCACCAGAATACTCTACGTCCATGAGTCCCCCAGATCTGCTCCTTTACCTAAGGCTCATCTATTTACAAACATGCTGCGCTAAATAAATAGGTTTTTAGTCAAGACTTAAACACTGAGACTGTGTCTGAGTCCCGAACATTAACAGGAAGACTATTCCATAACTTTGGGGCTTTGTAAGAAAAAGCTCCGCCCCCTGCTGTAGTTTTAATAATACGTGGTACTGACAGGCAGCCTGCATCCTTTGATGGAAGTAGGCGTGGCGGATCGTAAGACACTAACAGTTCACTCAGATACTGCGGCGCGAGACCATTTAGTGCTTTAAATGTCAAAAGTAGTATCTTGAAATCTATGTGAAGTTTCACAGGGAGCCAATGCAGTGTAGATAAGATAGGGGTGATGTGCTCGTATCTTCTGGTTCTAGTGAGGACTCTCGCTGCTGCATTCTGGACTAACTGAAGCTTGTTTATACACCTGGCAATATTTCTAAGGTGAAAGAAAGCTATCCTGGTAATATTAAATTTAAAATTAAATAAAAGCCATCTAAAGTTACAGTGTGATCTAAAGAGTCCCTTCTAGCTGCTCGTGGTCCTATGACTAGAACTTGATAAAATATTTACATAGTCAGGGCTAAAAGAAGAATTTTCTGGTGTTGTTAGATGCTTGGTTGCTTCTGATATTATCTGATTAAATAAAAGTTTAAGTATGGGAACTACTACACAAGTTTATGATTTTGTAGAAGAGATTATTGAAGGGGCGTCAAATATTCTGGTCTGATATAGTTAGATTATCACCTGCTTCGAGTCTTTTGTCTGATATTTTCTTGGTATTGAAGAAGAACTCACTCCTGCACGGTCTGCATGTTTCTGTGCTGCTTGTGATCCTAGTTAATTTTGCTACAGTATTCAATACGAATAATGTTTGAGCTGTGTGTGTGTGTGTGTGTGTGTGTGTGTTCTCTAATTGATTTTCTTTTGTTGCTACATTATCTAAGGTATAACGAAATCTTGAGTAAATAATCAGTCTCCTGATTGAGTTCTGACTCTCGGCTGTGACGTCTGTGGGTCAGACGGTGATCCAGTCATAGCTGATAACTCTGATATTACTGCTGAACCTCTGGGTTTGCTAGCTGTTGTGACGGTAGCTTCGTTAGCTGAACATGTGAGGTGCGGTGTGTTTTGCACTGCTGTGGGCTGCTGGATGTGATACTGGTATTGAAAGTGCCATAAATTACAGGATGAGGAAGAAATGAAAAAGAAAGATGGGGGGGGGGGGTGGACTGAGCAGCCATTACTCTGGGCTTCCACGAGGGAAAATAAGTGCACGGTGTAGAGCAGTAAATAAGGTGAAAGATCTCACAGAGGGCCTAGACATCACTAAAGTGCAACCTTCAGAGTGCACAAAGACATTTATATGTTTAGTTTCACATGCACACCTATATTTTTCACTCCTCTTAACCTCCTGGGATGGTGAGAGTCCCCTCCATCTATTGTGGCTAAGCCGCGTCAGGCTGGAATAGTGATACACACTGCACTGCACCAATTGCTTTGTCAGAATAAATGTGAAAAATTGTTGTGAATTCTGTCACAGTACATATGACTACAGGTTTCACATCTTATGTGGTTACTGTACAAACGCTGGATGCCGACATATGGATGACTTTCTAATGACAACCATCTCCCATGTGCTTAGGGTTAGGGTTAGGGTTAGCCTTGGAGGGCAGGGGGAACTCGGTGTTTAAAGCATTGGGCTACAGTTCAGAAGGTCCCAGGTTCAAACTCCACAACCACCAAACTGCCCTTAACCCTAAAATCTGCAGACGCTAAACCCTTTCTCCCAGCTCACAGTCCCATCACACGGCTTTGGGAATTAAAGTCCCGTCTTGTCACCATGTTAGATGTTACACCATTCTGTATATCAGTAATCATGGTTGAACCTGTTGTTCTATGAAACTTGCATAACCAGCAGGGTTCCTCATTATCTTGCTTCACCACAATTCCAGCGAGAAGCCAGAGAGAAGCTTCCAGATTGCATCATATATCACTCTGGAACGTTGTGGTGGTTTCCAGGTGTTTCTAATCATCACTTCTCCTCCTCCATTGTTCTCAGAATCATATTTATAACAGGCTAAAGTAAGAGTATAAAACTCTAATGGTCATTTACACCCCATGAAGGTGTGAGAAGGAAATATTCCACTGGAGGAATCCCAGGTGTGCGAGGATCATGAAAATTGGGGGGAGAAAGTGTCAACGCTTACAGAATATTAATATTAATATCTCTGTCCTGTTACTTCTTTTGTCCAGAAGCATGTCTACGTCTCTCACTGTCATAAAGTTACAATTAGGCTCTTTGAAGTTTGAGCTTTTATGAGTTGAGTAAGATTTTCCTGAGCTGATGTTTGTTCGCGGGATGATGTGATTATGATCCTCTCAGTAATTTGCCTTTTAAATTCCTCACTGTTTAATGAGTCGATGATCGTTACTGGTGTAGCGTGAGTACAGTGAGAGAGTCGGGTCGGGGAGGACCGGGTGCGGAGCGAGCGAGCGCGTGTCAGCTGACGGAGGTGATCATCAGTCTGCTTCCTCTCTGGCAGCTTCATCCAAAGGAAATGAAGTGTTAAGACCAAACAAAGGGCATCAGTATTAGCTTTTTTCCTCTCAGGATAGAGGATGGCATTTCACATCCTAATGATGACACTTTTCACAAAGTGCTTTCACGCAATTACCCGCTTTCCTGGTGTTTGTCTTCATTTCACTCGTGTCCTCTCTCAGACCTTCACTGCTGCAATAATGTGCGCGCTGTTAATCCGGCCAAAACCCTCAACGTTTAGAATGAAATCTTCTTCATAACATGAATAACGCTCATCTATACAGAGTTGTTTTGAAGATTTTTGATAAATAACGCCTTGTTGTGTCTAGAGCCCCGTCACTCCGTGCAGTTTGTTTCTTCTAACTTTGTTTAAAACGAGGAAAATGATCTGTGATGCTCTCCCTCAATCTGTCATGTGTTTTGGAGCTGTTAAACGTGAACTCCAGACATAATGAGTCACGTCGAGCTGCGTTTCACTCTGCAGTTGCATTTTGATTGACGTGACTCGTGCTTCTATTTCTGTGGACGTTTTTAATCACAGTAATCCGGAGGTGGTTTGAAGGCTTCATTGATGCGGCACGAAAAATGCGAGTTTTTCCTAAAATGATCAAAACTTTTGCTTAACTGACAGATACAGTATGTTGTGAGACTCGATGTTTCATTTGAACGTATTTAATATCTGTATGATTCTGAGTCGGAATAAACGGGAACAGATTTACCGAGAGCCGTCCTGTTCCTTCTGCCTTCATGTTTCAAATCTTTTACATCTCCGACTGAAGGCTGGTGTGTTTTCATGAGCTTTAATGGTTTTTTAGACTCCAAACAAAACCCTGAAGTTTAGATATAAACAGGTTCAGGGAAAAACAAGTATTTTCTATTTAATTAACACATTCACATTCCATACAAACTAAAAGAATTCTTTTGATTGTGTAAAGCAGCTTTGCGATGATGACAATTGTTACAAATAAAATTGAATTATAATTAAAGGTATTTACATGAATAAATATATTTATTTATAACGAGAAATTCCATGAGACGACATGAGGAGGAAACCCTGAGACTCTACAGGGACACGTCCTCATGTGGGCGACGCCAGAGAGAGAGACAGAGAGAGACAGAAAGAGAGAGAGAGAGAGAGAGAGAGAGAGAAAGAAAGGGAGAGAGAGAGTAGATCACGTCCTGCTGTGTGTGTGAGGGTGAAATGTGTCTGAGTTCTCATGAAGTCCACCGTACGGAGGTCACACACTGTTCACTGATGGAGACGTCGGCACAAAACTGTTCACGGCGATTTCAGTCCTGAAGCCGCCGTCACGTGTCATCACACTCGGCTTCTTTATGGTTTCTAGGACGAACTGTCCTGAGTCGTCTCATGTCTCTTTACATGTGAGATTGTGTCTCACTAAAGGACACTTGTGTAGAAACAGAGAAGAATCAGCTGATCTGATGCCTGTAATATTATTGCTCTGGGTTATAAAGGAGAATCCATCAGACAAGCTTCAGGACGTCTGGAGTTTTAAAATAAAAGGTCTGGACTTTTCCCTGCTCGTCCGTGTCCAGTCAGACTCCCTCCGTCTGATTACGGCGTGTTTATGTAGGAGAGAGCTTTGAGTCACTTTGTGCTTTTGTGCATGAACCATCGGTGTTGATGTGATCGGGTCTCCTCCATCACTGACTGAACTTCAGGAGTGTGTGTGTGTGTGTGTGTGTGTGTGTGAGTGTGTGTGTGTGACTCTCGCAGCTCCTGAGTGCAGTGCCAGGTGCTGACTGAGCGATCCTGCTAACGACGCGACCTCTGACTCGCGCTTCGCTCGGCTCCGCTCGGCTCCGCTCGGCTCCGTCACCGACTTCAGCCCGGTTCAGTCCGGATCGGTTTCCCCCGGAGGCGCGGGGTGTAATTATTAATGGAGTATCTCTGGGGTTTTATTCTCAGTCTGTCAAGTCAGTGCTCCAGATTTCCTCTTCTATAAACTGAGCTGAAGAAAGAACGCAGTAGATAACAGAATCATGTATATTCACTGGCCACTTTATTAGGAACAGGCACATGCAGTCATTTGATCGGACATGCGGCGGGAGCAGAGCGTATAAACTCACACGCATACAGACGAAGAGCGTCACGTAACATCACGTCATGTCACGTCATGTCACGTTCACATCAACACCAGGATGACGAGAGCGTCTGGTCTCTGTGATCTAAACCCGCGGCCCGGTCGCTGGTACCACAAGGTCCGGTTTGAGTATTTCAGAACCTGCTGGTCTTCTGCTGGAATTTTCACAAACAGCAAAAAGTTATTTTTACTTTTTTAACTTTTTTCTTCAGGATAAAGTCTGTATTACACAACTCCAGACAAGGGTCAAAGGGCGTGGCCTTGTGCGCACACTTCCTGGTCATGTGACCTCCTAATGATTAGGTGCAGCTACCTTGTAATACACACAGTCAGGATAAAGATCAGAACAGTCAGTGTGTGTGTGTGTGTGTGTGTGTGTGTGTGTGTGTGTGTGTGTGTGCACAGTGGGGATACTCCTAACTCTATGATTTACACACATCACTTATTCATCACACACACACACACACACACACACACACACACACACACACACACACACATCTGGAGTAACATCCAACTGATGTCTGTGACCACACCCAAACCCTTGCAGCTCCAAACACCTCAAAGCCCCGCCTCCTCTCCTCATCACTGCCCCGCCTCCTCTCCTCATCACTGCCCCGCCTCCTCTCCACATCACTGCCCCGCCTCCTCTCCACATCACTGCCCCGCCTCCAACAGACAACAGATGAAAAATCAATGCGCAGAAATTGACTCAGCAACAACAAATTAACTGTAGCAGCCAAAATAACCCAAGTCCTTCGAGAACAAAAACACATACACAAGCTGACAGAGACACACACACACACACACACACACACAGTGTATATAATGCAATAACAAATACACAGCAGACCTCTGAATGTGACATACAGCTGCAGCAGGTTGACACTCTACACAGAAATTATAATAAAATAACACACACCGTACGTCCTTCATACACTAATGATGCCACAGAGAGAAGGAGTAACACAACACAATAACACATCAACAACAACAACACAACAACACAACAACAACACAATAACACATCAACAACAACAACACAACAACACAACAACAACACAATAACACATCAACAACAACAACACAACAACACAACAACAACACAATAACACATCAACAACAACAACACAACAACACAACAACAACACAATAACACATCAACAACAACAACACAACAACACAACAACAACACAATAACACATCAACAACACAACAACACAACAACACAACAACAACACAATAACACATCAACAACAACAACACAACAACACAATAACACATCAACAACACAACAACACAACAACAACACAACAACACAATAACACAACAACAACACAATAACACAACAACAACACAACAACACAATAACACAACAACAACACAACAACACAATAACACAACAGACAAAAAGTGATTTTTTGTGGCAATGTTTTTGTGGTCTTAACAGCAAGAAAATGACAACCTCAAACAAAAGAAAATAAATCATATAAATATGTGTGTGTGTGTGTGTGTGTGTGTGTGTGTGTGTGTGTGTTCTTACATACACCGTGTGAGCACTGCTGAACCAGAGCCGTGCCGTGAGCTGATTGCATGTCATGTAGTCTGTATGTCAGGTGGGTGTTATGTAAGCGTTATGTCACGGTGGCATTTTCCCTCGCGCGGTGCCATCAGCCTACACACCTACACGTCCTTTACGGCAAATTAAGATTCATTACAGCGCTTATGCGTGAGATAAAGTCCCAAATGGACTTTATTAGATCATTCTTCAAATGAATTTCCACTCCGTCCCTTTCAGTCCGCGCGGCGGTACGAGGCAGGAGACGTATGAACGACAGACACACACACACACACACACACACACGTTTCTCTTCGTTAAGTGCACGCAGTCATGGGAGGCTGATTACTTCACATCCAAGCGGATGTTTCGCTGAATTATGGCATCAATTAGCTCGTTTGGAGGAGCAGAATGCAGAGCCATAAAAGTGATCTGAATGCGTCGCACTCGTTAAGAGCAACTGCGGCGACGGTGTTTATGACCTGCAGAAACTTTAACGCCTTTTGCCTTCACACACCTTTTTACTCAATAATTCCAGTTTGCCTTTTGTAGCTGAGGTTCCTCCTGCAAAACTACTCAGGAGCGTGACACCTGCTTCACCCTCTAACACGCCATCGCTCTGCCTTTTAGCAAAAATCACGTTCATTATGGAAGCAGCTTTATCCTGTCAACAAATTAGGACGGATTCTCAGCCATCTGTCAGACATCAGCCATTTCATGCTTATTAGTAATACGAGGAAATTAAAAGTCTAATCCAGCGGATTTGTGCATCATTTTAATGAGTGTGTGACGAGCATCTTCCTCCAGTACCTGCTAAGTGTAACTAGCTAGGACACAGCTGTTAGCTCATGTGCTAATTCTTTATTATGGCTTGTTGGTTTGTTAAAATTCTGAATGAATGGAGCTCACCGTCTGCACACACCAGTTCTGTGAAAGTGTGATGGTTAAAGCATAAACACTAATTGCTAATTATCTAATCAGTCAGTCGCGTGTCAAACTCCTGCAGGTACGAACCAGCAGCTTCAGATCAGGATGGGAACTTCTGATCCAGTTTGAGCGATGCTGGGATTCCGACACCGCAGTCTCTAGAGTTTATTCAGAATGGTGCAGGAATAAGAAACTTTCGGCAGTTCTGAAGCCCCTGGACATCAGATAAGCGCTCTGTACAGCTGGGGTGAGATAAAAAGCATCTGAGAACGCACAACCCTTTGAACCTTGAGGAGGAGGAGCTACAACAACAGAACATCAGGTCAGTCAGGGGTAGAAAGCTGGCGCTGCAGTGGACGCACCCACAACCTGCTCTGAAGAAGTTCTGCTGAGGGACAGAAACGGTCAGATGCTCCAGGCTGGTGGAGGTGCTGGAATGATGTGGAGAATGTTGTCTTGGCTCACTATGGGCTGGTAAAGCCAATCAGTCATCGCTAGAATCTCACAGTGTGTATTAGAGGAAATGATATAATGCCGCACGTCACAAAGCAACGTTCTCCTCAAACTGGTTTAATGCATTCAGTGTTCTTCTGTAGTTCCTCTGTCTCAGGCACTGCATAGGAATCTAGCAGAACATCTTTGGGATTTGGGAGAACAGGAGTTTTGCAGCATGAAGGAAAAAATCCGCAGGAATCAGGTGATGCGGTTATGATAACGTGGAGCAGAAACTCAAATAAAATGAAATCTGTGCCACAAAGAACTCAGGCTGTTTGAGAGCAAAAGGAGGCTCTGGCAGCGGATCCTGTGTGCGCGGTGGGTTGTGGGGCGGGGCCTGCGTCAATCAGTCTCGTTTGTACAGTGCATCCCATGAGGCTCCATCAAATTGGGATGAGTTGAGTTTGGAGGTGAGGTCCGGGGCCCTGGGCTCTTCGCCTGCTGGGCTTCGTGTGTGCTGCACTGGGTGTTCTGGTGCCTCTGTGTGCTGCACTGGGTGTTCTGGTGCTGTCTCGGACTGGACGCGCTGGCCTTGGGCGAGCTTCAGCTGATCCTGTCACCAGTTTCCTGGAGTATAACTGATAATCCGTGTTATTCAGGTCGGCTGGCGGTGGTGTTAGTGTTATCACTGAATGGTGTATAAATATATAAATATAAAATCCCCTTCTGAAGTAGGAAGTTTGTTTCCATGGTAACAATCAATGACTCTCCACTTGACACATAAATGCCACGGTCCTTCACACAGAACCCGACACACACCAGCTCCAGATAATCAGCCGAGTGAATCAGGCCGATCGGCTCTGATGGGTTTCTGTAGGAAAGTAGCGCTTCAGGGGCGGGGCTGATGTGGAGAACACGTGGTGGTGGAGGTTTGGGTGTGGTGTGTTCAGGCGGGTGTAGAGGCAGAGAAAAGGGTTTATTATTTAACCAGGCTTTCCTGTGTCATTACATTAAAACTTTAACAAGTTGGTCAGTTGCTGTGGTGTATAAGGAAGAAAACATCTAGGACGTGCCGTTAGAGGAAACTAATCAGCTTATATATAACTGTATTACTCCAGGACACCACCGGGGGCAGGTGCGTCGGTGTTTATTCATTACGTGCGTCCTGGTCACATTTATTTACGTCTGACTCTGACTGAGTTGTAGAGATTTGCGAGTGTAAATATAAAGCGTACATGTCGCTATGTAATGGTTGTTTGTGTCAGTGTGTGTTGTTGTGTGTGTGTGTGTGTTATTGTGTGTGTGTGTAGGTTTGTGACGTTGTGAGTTATTATTGTGATGAGTTACGGGTGTTAATGAAGGCAGGCTGCTGAGCGAGCAGAGAAACACAGAGCCATCTGTTAGCGTAAAACTCCTGATTTTTTTCTGGAGAAATTATCTAAAATCATTTCATCTACACAAGACGATGATGATCATATTGCTTTTGTTCTTCTTTCTTGCTTTCTTTCTTTTGTCATGTAAAAGATTAAAAGCACTGAAAGCGCAGTCGCTCTGTCGTATGTGGAATATTAGATGCAGGCGAGATGCAATATAGATGTACGATGTGGTTTAAGTAATGCATGAAACCATTTTCACCAAGGGCACAGCAGGCGCGCTGCCGGCGCTCAGGGGATTAGCATGCACCTCACACCGCCAGACCTGCTCAGTAATAAATGGCGATTGGTTTTGAGACAGGTGGTCGAACTGCTCCGTCCCAACTCGACGCGCCCGCACGTTTCAGCTCCTGAAGGTCAGTCAGTCCTGAAGTCTGATCTGCATGAAGATGGTCCGGGGGACGCGCCCGAGCGGGTTCACGCGCGGCTCTCGGTGCACGCGGAGCCTTCGGGCGTCTGTGGGAAGTTATCGGTCCTGTGAGGACGCTCCACCTGTGATGTACGAGTTTCTGCATTGTTAATGCTTTTGAATAAATGTTCAGCCTCAGTCAAGTTAATCTCTGGAGATCTTCATTAATTTTTCAGGAGATGGTTAATCACTTCAGGTCCTACGATCACTGCACCTGTTTCTGTTAGTGTAATTAATTTGTGCTACTGAGGGACACGGACGGCGCGAGCATGAAGAAATGTTAGCGCGTGTGTATTTATTACACTCACAGCTCCAAGGCCACGCCGAGACACTGCAGCGCGCCGCCGCCGTTTAGCTTCACACACACTGAGGTCGTCCCGCTGAGCCGCGGATCTACTCGTCTCCTTGTAGCTTAGCAACAATAGCTGGACATGAGCAGTGTTGAGAAGAGAACCGTACTCTTATATCCACACTCATCCTGGTTCTAAATAAATCCCTCACAGCTCAGACCTCAAAGATCTCGTCTAAAGTCAGACTGAAACAGAACTAGACTCAGGGAAAGGGGGAGAACACAAGGAAGTGAGTGTGAGAGCTAAACGTGAATGTGTGTTAGCGCCGCCGTAGCGCTGACGTCAGTAGCAGTGTGGACATGAGGCGAAGTGGATTTTACTGCAGATTATTCTCTCGGAGAAACGTTTGAGACATAAAACAGTCCAGAAATCAGAAAAAAAGGTCTTTATAACTTTAATCCCATGCAGGTGATAAATTAATCTAGCAGCATTAACTCCGCCCACTCCAACTTGTCTTTTTTTTTTTTTTTTACAGCACGATTTTATAAAAATGCAGATTAGACTTTTTCAGATTGGAAATCTAATCCCGTAATCTAATCCTCTAATCTAATCCCCTAATCTAATCCTCTAATATAATCCTACCACCTGTAAGATTACAGATTGGAAATCTAATCCCGTAATCCAATCCTCTAATCTAATCCCGTAATCTAATCCTCTAATCTAATCCTCTAATCTAATCCCATAATCTAATCCCGTAATATAATCCTCTAATCTAATCTAATCCTCTAATCTAATCCCGTAATCTAATCCTCTAATCTAATCCCATAATATAATCCCATAATCTAATCCCATAATCTAATCCTCTAATCTAATCCTCTAATCTAATCCCGTAATCTAATCCCATAATATAATCCCATAATCTAATCCTCTAATCTAATCCCATAATCCAATCCTCTAATCTAATCCTCTAATCTAATCCCCTAATCTAATCCTCTAATATAATCCTACCACCTGTAAGATTACAGATTGGAAATCTAATCCCGTAATCCAATCCTCTAATCTAATCCCGTAATCTAATCCTCTAATCTAATCCTCTAATCTAATCCCATAATCTAATCCCGTAATCTAATCCTCTAATCTAATCTAATCCTCTAATCTAATCCCGTAATCTAATCCCGTAATCTAATCCTCTAATCTAATCCCATAATCTAATCCCATAATCTAATCCCATAATCTAATCCTCTAATCTAATCCCATAATCTAATCCCGTAATCTAATCCTCTAATCTAATCTAATCCTCTAATCTAATCCCATAATCTAATCCCATAATCTAATCCTCTAATCTAATCCCATAATCTAATCCCATAATCTAATCCCATAATCTAATCCTCTAATCTAATCCTCTAATCTAATCCCGTAATCTAATCCCATAATATAATCCCATAATCTAATCCTCTAATCTAATCCCATAATCTAATCATCTAATCTAATCCTCTAATCTAATCCCATAATCTAATCCTCTAATCTAATCCTCTAATATAATCCTACCACCTGTAAGATTACAGAATAACAGCAGCATATGCACATAAAAACATGTTTACAATATATAGGATTAGTATCTGAACAGACGCACAAAAGAACAGTAATACATTTATAGAATGTTTGTGTAATCTGAATACTCTAGCACATTGTTTAGAAATATATGTCTGTGTGTGTGTGTGTGTGTGTTATTAATTCTTCTCAGCATGTCTTTGTTCTGCTCCGTGTTGCTGTGGTCATGTGACCTGTGACACAGCTTCAGCATCTTCAATATGAAGAACAGGGTTTAGCACTGTGTGTGTGTGTGTGTGTGTCTGTGCAGACCTTCATTATTTTTAAAGAGATGCAGTAATGGTGTAGGTGCTCAGTGGGCGGAGCTCTCATCAGAGGTGTCATGTGATCGTCTGACTCTCTCTGATGAGGTTCTGGAGCAGCTGCACGTCTCTGATGATCTCGGACCTGATTTCATTTCTTCGCTCTGGTTCTTGTACAGATGT
>QNUK01000990.1:60000-90000 GCA_013621035.1 Clarias magur
CTAGTTCTCTGATATTTCGGCTAATTTTAAGTCCTTGACACTTTGATATCCCACATCCAACAGGACGCACGTTCCCAGTTGGACGCGGAACATCTTGTAGGTACAGCTGAGACGCTCGGCGTCTGTGTGAAACTGGAGTAATTAAGTCATCGCAGCAGGCTGATGTCAGTGTAATGGCGAGAGTGACCTCGAGAGGAACGCCCGGCCGATCCATCACCAGCGCGTGTGCGGCGAGGTCACGGCCTGCAGGAAATTGAAGAGGGATCATCGGAACGCTTTCGGCTCCCCGAGCCCCGTCTCTGTTCGCTCTTCCTTCTGATAGATGCATTTGTCAAGAAAAAGGGAAATATTCATTTTCACAGGAGCAGAATGGAGCCCCAACATGACAGCTATCATTAGAAATAAATCACAGCTCTACTGCGCGATTCACGGCGGGTCTCCGCTGGGTCGCGCGCCACCTGAATGGCAGAGATGATTATTGAAGGGAAGATTTGTTGGTGTTTTGGGTCGGATGTGCTTGACACCAAGTGCTGTCTTGTATCGCCTCAGAGACGAAATAATCTCTGGCTTCATCAGCGTTGTTGGTTAAACCTTCATGCAACACTTGCAGGGTTTATTTATGATATGAAGTGCAAGATTTTTATTTCCGTTGTATCTTTAAAAAAAACTCCAGCCTTGTCCATGAAACGTTACATACAAACCAAAAGCAGGTGACATTTTGATCTTAAATTGAATCCATTGAATAGCTGGAAAAGAAAAGAAAGGACAGAAGTTCGCTCCCTCGATGGAGCCGTCACGCCGGGTTTTAGACCGAAGGGTCAAACTGACTTCATTGTGTTTGAATGTTTTTTTCCTCTCACGCAAATGACGAGTCTCATAACAAGCTGCTAAGTGGAATCAGGTGTGTTAATGCGAGAAATACAGACACTGCTACAGGTCAGGCATCGGCTGTTTGGCTGTTGAAATGGCGTGTGTGTGAATTTATTCACTTACTACATTTACTGATAAAATCTGCGGACAGAAGAACATCTCTCAGTGTGAGCGAAAAGCCCTGGACACCGAGGTGTTTCCGGTGGATAAAACTGAAACAGTAAATTATTGATCAGGCGCACATTTCTCAGGCTTTGAGCTGAATGGTCTCAGTGCTTTGTTGTATGAATAATTTATTGCTCACTGGAGCAAAATGACGAATAGAAAAAATGTCATTGTGTTACCCGTCTGTTCTGGAGTCAAATCCGCCTCCCTGGTGCCCTCATGGCTGCCGGGCAATAATTAAACCATCATCAGGAACATCTTGAACTGTTCAGTGTCGATATCTGATCTTTGACACTGTACAATTCTCAAGGTGTCAGTTTTTGCTCTTGCAAGGACGCCAAACCCATGGGACACCTACACATCCAGCAAGTTCAGGCAACATGCTAACTGTCAGAAACGAAGACTGATACCGTTAAAAATGACGAGGGAAGCATGCAAGCTGCCCTCTTCTGGACTCATACACTGTAGAACAGGAAGAAACATAGTTGTGAACGTTCGAGAAACTTGCTTGGCCACCAATACGTGATGCTTAGGAGCTGAGATGTCCTTCGTGGGGTGTCAGGATGCCCAGGGTAGCTGACGTGTGAGACCATGTGGTTCATCTGCCTCATAGCAGGAAAGTAAATCTACCCAAATATTTTTTAGCCATGTCCAACAGGGGCAGTCCACACCGTTCCCCAGAACCATGATGCTGCAGAAATGTAGAGATGCTTCTCAGTTTCTTGGTGGTGGAGCTGGTCTTAAGCACAGGGGTGGCTCAGTGGTTAAAGCTCTATGTTTAGGATGAGCGGTTCAAGCCCCAGCATTGCCGAGCTGCCACTGTTGGGCTGTTTGGGCTGTTGAGGAAGGCCTTTACATCTGCTGTAGGGGGCGCTGTATCACAGCTGACCCTGTTCTCTGACCCCAACTTCCTAACAAGCTGGGGTATACCAACCTTGGTCTGTAGCAAAGCATGAACTTGACCCGAACCAGGGACGCCATTCTTCTCGTGAGAGCATGATGGCCAGTATTTCTCATTTTCCTACATTTAAGTGTGCTTAACTGGATGAAGCTTGGATCTTACACGGAATCTTTGGACAGAACTGCAAAAAGCTCAGATTTCTGAAGTCTCCTTCCACCACAGATGTTTAAGTTGGATGCGGATGCTTCCAAATAGGTGCAGAGAGTAAATACGAGTTGTGTGAAGAGAGATTGTCTCAGCAGCTGTGTTTCACGACAACATTTTCATCCTCTCTCAAACTGAGCTGATGGTATCAAAGCTGTGGTGACCTCATGGAAAGCCAAGACGAGAGATGAGGATCGTGAAGCTGCCGAGGGAGTCCTAAAATCAGAGAGGGCTTCGAGCTCGTGGTGACCTGGAAGTGACCTCATTATGAAGATCTCTGACTTGAAGAACAAGGGGTCACTGGCAATCTTTAAGGAATGACTAAAGACAATTGACTTAGTGACAAAAGCTTCATAGCACTTTTGTATGTCACTCTGGATAACAGCGTCTTGTAAATGGTTAAATGGAAGGAGTTGTAGACACCAAATGATAAGATGATGCACATTACAGATGATTCTCCATCACGCCTGTTCTAGTTAACATGATCCTTCCTCGTTGTCTGGGTTCAATGTGATTAGACTGGACAGCCTGTGCCATGGAAACGTTCAGATCAGATGATAGCTTGATGCCCACGTCGATGAAAGCATTCAGTGTGGTTTGATCGTTGCAATTCCAGGTTCAGTCGCTGCTGGAATGCAGCTTTCAGTGTCGGCTCATTCCATCGACTGTCTGCAGTCAGAGATCAGAATTCTGTGGAATTTTTGGCGAAGCGTCTTTTTCCCCGAATCACTACGAGAACCTGATCAAACTCTTGTTTAAATAGCTTGATGAGTCGATCATAGGAAGACAGGAAAATGTCATCTTCTTCCCAGGTCGCTGGAGCCCAACGTACCACTTGGTTCCGCCAACAATGTGCTAATTTCCTATTGCTCAGTCAGTCACAGATATGTAAAAGAAAGACAGAGCAGCACCTTGTTATGATTGTGCATCACCTGAATATGTCTCGGGGGGGGGCAGGGGGGGTCTGAGGGGGGGCTGAGGTTATTGGCAGCTGGTGCAGTAGAACATAAAGAGAGAAGCAGTGAGGAAAATGTGTTATTGAAGGTCTTGTTTTTGTTATTCATCTGGTTTATTTGTTGGTCCTGGTCTCCCTGGACAGCCGTAGCATCAGGCCATGGAGCCTTCTCTGCTGCATCCATGAATATTGGTGAAGTCATCTGTCAGGACAGGAGGCTGATGCGGGACGTAATTGCAGTTATAACTTTACTGAGCAAATATCAAGTCAGACAATCCAAAGACAGTAGCAGGAGCCGTGGACAAACCCAGGACAAACCCAGGACAAACCCAGGACAGCAACGCACCAGAGTGTGAACCAGTTCGTCTGCCGTCAAACCTCTGAACTGTAGCTCTGAGCCGACTCGGTCCAGGATTCAGGCCGTGAGGTGACACGAAAGGACATAAAAAAATCTCATTACCTCAAACTTGCTCGAAAAGTGTGTGTGTGTGTGTGTGTGTGTGTGTGTGTGCAGTTCTGGCGGTGTGTGTGCGGTGTGTGTGTGTGTGTGTGTGTGTGTGTGTGCAGTTCTGGCGGTGTGTGTGCGGTATGTGTGTGTGTGTGTGTGTGTGTTTGTGCGTGTGTGTGTGTGCGTGCGGTGTGTGTGTGCCTGCGGTGTGTGTGTGTGGTGGGTGTGTGTGCGCGCTGTTGTGTGCGGTGTGTGTGCGGCATGTGTGTGTGTGTGTGTGTGTGTGTGTGTGTGTGTGTGCGCTGTGTGTGTGTGTGTGTGTGTGGCATGTGTGTGTGTGTGGTGTGTGTGTGTGTGTGTGTGTGTGTGTGTGTGTGTGTGTGTGTGTTGCGCCTGTGTGTGTGTGTGTGTGTGTGTGTGTGTGTGTGTGTGTGTGTGTGTGTGTGTGAGTGTGTTTATGCCATGAATGTTTTCTGCCGGAGCTGATTTCTGGATGATGCTGATTGATGACATGCAGAATGTCGTCGTTTTCTTTAATCACTGCGATTGTAAATGATGGAAAACACGAGGAAGAAACTTTAAGAGGAAGCAGATTGAGGAAGCCGCGTTCATTCAGGCCGTTATAAATGTACAGAGTTTATAGGTGTAGAACATTAAAGCAGAGTCAGAGTTTGTGTAACTCACTTGAGGGATATTTTATTCTACGTCCTTCCCTGACTGTGTGCTTTAGGAAGGTCAGGATGTTCCACACTCACACACACACACACACACACACACACACACACACTAGAGGTTGAGTTTGTGCCACAGTGAACATACAGTTTAAAAACCCTGAAAGAAAAAACTCGGTTATATTCTGATAATAGCTCATCCCCAAGTGTGTTATTCTTGACTTAGATCCTGAAAAATTGCTTACTGAGGATAAGTGAATAAATTTATGCCACTATAAGACTAAAAATAAACCCTGAATATGTTAATCCAGGACTCAGTGACCTCCATGATGAAGCATTATGCTGTGACAAGCTTGTAGGACTGAGACACCCCTGTGGACATTTATAATAATAATAATAAGAATAATAATTCAAATATATCGTGATATCTTGAAATTCAGCTCTCCATTATGGATTTGCACACAGAACATCAGAAGCAGATTTCTCAGCCAAGCAGATTTTGGCAGCATGATTTGTGTGGCTGTGGAAGCCAAGTAGAAAAGCTCTCCAGGGGAACGAGGCTGACTGAGGAGGGGCGAGAAATCTGGCGAAATATTTCACCATGATTATTCTCAGGCTGATCCACAAATATAACACATTTCTTCAGTCATTAAGACGATGTTGCAAACTTACTTAATACTGCCGCCAAACTGCAAGGACCGTTCAAGTCAAACCGGGACTGGTGATGAGATTTAAATTTTGTAAAGTAAACGAAATAAAACAATCCACCTTAAATATAAATATATATTTTACAACTTCAAATAAAAAGCACATCACCTTTACTGATGTTTTCAGAATTTTAACGTGTATTGATGAGAGACTGATTGTGACAGGAGACTTGAATGTGTCTAAATTCTAAGCTTATGAATTCGGCCTGATGATCCAGTGAGAGTATCTCCTCCTCCTGCCTTGAGGGTTTCGATGGGGAACATTAGACACAGGGGGGCACGGGGGTGGGGAGGGGAGGGGCACGGGGGTGGGGGGGCACACGGGGTGCGCTGTCAGTGCCAGTCCACGCTTCTGTCAGCGTTACAGCCAAGCCATGGCAGAAATAGAAAAATATATGTGATTCTGTCATAGCAAGGATCAGCAAGAAGATCTTCGTTTTTTTAAATCAAAATCAAATTCAAAATCAAATTCAAATTTTATTTGTCACATACACAGTCATACACAGTACGATGTGCAGTGAAATGCTTATACGACCGCTCCGTGACCTTAAATAATTTTACAGATGGAACCTATAAAACAAGATTCCATCAAAGTTACAAATATATATATATAATCTGAAGTATAATGTAATGTAATATATTACAACTATAGTCTGTGAAAAACTTGAGGTAGTATTTTAATGAGATGAGGGGGGGGTGAAAAGAAGTCCTTGAAGTGTGCAAATGTGCAAATGTGCATTGACATAATTGTCCATTCTGTGTGTGCAAGAAAATGCAGAGGTGTTTTTAGGACCACGACTTGGGTACAAGTGCACATTTATCAGAGTGCACATTATATATCAGAGAGGAGATCAACCACTCACTTGAAAACTTCATTTTCTTTAGCAGTACTTAGCAAACAAAAGCACTAATTGCAAAAATGTCATGTACGTTTGGCGCTTAAGCAGCGAAAATTAAATGCTGTGTCTTTCCTTCATCGCTCCTGCAGGCTTTAACATGTCTAACAATAAATGTCAAAGCCTTTCATCTCCTTATCTTTGCTGCTCAGAATCTTCAGAAACTCAGATTAATTGAACATTATTGTATTTTAGATAAAAAAGAAAAGAAAAAAAAACGAACCCAATGCCAGAACCTGCAGTACGCTGGGATAAAACATCCATCAGAAATCGACGCCGATCTGTGTATGCAGGAAAGAGGGAGATTTTCTGTACGGTTCTGTCTGGCTGCTCAGGATGTGCTAGAGGTCGGGATGATGACAGCTGCAGCGAACATGTACCTGGAAGTGGAGATCCATTATGCATGCAGCTCAGGGCTTAAATAATACACCGAGAAAGTTTAGGTGTTTCTAGAGCTGGCATAAATTACAAAGGAAAGATATTCTCTCTCTCTCTCTCTCTCTCTCTCTCTCTCTCTCTCTCTGGTTGCTGTGTGCGGTGCTCTACACTTTCTTCTAACATTCTCGTCATTCAGCAGAAGCTGGACTGAGAAACTGAGTGTAAGTGTATAACAGCATTTACAGCAGACTCGCCCTGGGCGAGAGAGCACGAGGGATCCTTACAGAAAGTGTAGGATAAGAATCTCAGCCCTGACCACAGACATGTAGACATGTTTACCCCAACAGATTTCATCCACACACACACACACACACACACACACACACATATTCGAGTGAATATAAAAGAGGGAGATTGTACCTAGAACAGAACCTTGTGGGACGCCGTCTTTAGCCGAAGATTCTTAAACAAAAAACACAGGAGCTAATCTAAGATCTGAATAAGTTTGCCACATGCTGAGACACCGCGATTAGAATTTGACTATAATACTGTACATGTTAACTCTACAGCAGAAAACTATTTATCGTTGCTTGTACAATTAAATACATTTTCTTAATTCACCTGAAAATATTGATCTTGTTGTTAGACGTGTGTGGACTCGTCGCATCACTGGGCCTCATTTATCACCCTGCATACAAAGCAGCTAATTGATCAGTTCCCTTGGTGTTTACACTAGAAACCAGAAACTAGGTTTTGATTGAAATCAAGTTATTTTAGAAAATAATTTGTAGAATTCTCAAATGTCATTTTCAGCTCTTTCTGAACCTTGCCTTTTAAGGTGTTTTGTGGGCGTGGCTAGATTTTTATCTCTGGCTGGTTGTCGTTCATCACCGTGCGCATGTGAGTACAAAGACAATCAGAAGGTTTTATAAAATCTGTCTGGAATTTTCAGTTATAAAAACATTTATATAAAAACTTCACTAAAAGATAATAAATGAGAGCTAGTATTAAACTTGCCCAGCGAAAATATGGCGTTTTCCCAGAAGAGCTATAATTGGAAAGATTTTTTGGCAAAAAAGTGCTGCGGGGTTGCTGCAGGGTGACAGAGTGAGAAACCTCGCGGAGTTCTGAGTGATTATTTTTGGCAGCGTGGATGCAGCAGGATTTCAGGTTTCTCTCGCTGGTGTAATATGAAAGCGTGGCTTTCTTCCGTACGGGTTAATTACATACTGTAGGATTTTGAGCTTTCAGTAAAGAACGATTTTGTGCCCCCTCTGTAGAAAGTGAAGAATTCGGGCCCGTGTTCATCCAAGAGCCAGACGACGCCATCTTCTCTGTGGACGCGGAGGACAAGAAAGTGGTGCTGAGCTGTGAGGCGAGAGGAAATCCTGCTCCTACATACAGGTACAGAGATTCCCACTTCATGTTCACGAGTAACACATGATTGTCCTGCGTGTAATAAGTTCAGACTTCAGTTTCATCCTGAGGTTCAGGCCAGCGTGCAGACAGATCAGGTTTAACTTGCCGTAAATGCTTACTTTATTATCTTTTTAGTTCGATCGGGTTTGCGGTCGGTTTGTCGAGACTCGATTCAGATGTTGAGCTCGTAACGTTCAGTTTGTTCTGCTTGGTTGCGACGGGATATATTACCGCGTCTGTGAGCGATTGTTCTTCACACAGTGTTGATCTGTAGGATGAATCACAGACTGCAGCATGAAAGAAGGGCTGCTCAGACTAATTGATTCAGTCTGTGGTATTGGACCGAACTCCCAGACACTGATACAATTTAATCATGGCTCATAATTTAGATCAATATCACCGTCTAGCCTCCTAATGGATAATGCACCATTTCCTATCAGGCTGTTCATTTTTGAGCAGTAGGGAAGTGTTTAGGATGAGAGAAGTGAAAAATAAAGTCTAGAGTTTAGAACACAATATAATGATGCCTTCATTTCACTTGCATTTCTGTTTTCTGTCTGTTCTTTACAGTTGGCTGATCAATGGAACAGATGTCGACGTTGAGACGAGCTCACGCTACCGCTTGATTGATGGGAACTTGATGATAATTAACGCCAGCGAGGCCACGGATTTCGGGAAGTACCAGTGCATAGCCGAGAGCAGCGCGGGAGCCGTCCTGAGCCGGGAAGCCGTGCTGCAGTTCGCCTGTGAGTAACCGAAGCTCGGTAGATCCTTCTGCGCTGGACAAGATGGAGTGTAAATCAGCACAGATACACATCTGTTTGTCCAAATTAGATCCTGAGAGAAAGCGTCAAGAGGTGAGCCGTTGGATCGGCTGCTGAAAAAGACTGAAATAGGACAGGAAGTGGATACGCGTTAGCGTTGGGGCTAAATTCTTCTTCCTGCATCACACACAACATCTCATTTACACACTGTGTCACGGATTAGTCTTCCTTAAACATTAGAATTCAGCTCGTGCCGTTCTCTTTCGATGTGTTTAATTTAAACTCCGTGAGGTCATTCCCGTGGGGACAGGGAGTCGGTTGCTGGCACTGCCATGGTTTCTTGCATGTATTTCTAAGAGCAGGCCTGACAGTCGTACCTATTAGTGCCCTGAGTGCTGTGGCTCACTGGCGAGCTCGAGCAGAAAGCACATTTATTCCCACAGTAATCCTTTGGGCTTTGCTTCAAAACATCAGCACAAGCCAAGGAGCAGAGGTCCAGAGGCACAAAGCTCAGTGAAAACACACTGATAGTTTTCTTTTTCATTTCCCCAGCAGCAGCAGCTTTAAAGGTCTTACTGGCACATCCGCACAAAGCGTCACTTCACTGTTTCCTAAACTTTTTGGCTGAACACGGTACAGATGATGCAACGCCTTCTTCCAGTCGAACCGATAGGAAACGTATTTCAGGAACCGAGTCACAGACTGCAGTATATTTTTTCTCCCTCTGCAGAAATGGACACCACTGATCTCACAGCCGACTGATTTCCCTCAGGGCTTTTTATGAGTTTGCTATCTCAGTCCACCTTTTATCATTTTGCTGCCAGCACCGAGGTTCCTTCTGTTACTTTTGGGTTTTATTGGACTTTTAAAACCAGCCTGAGGACCTCTGAAGCTGGGCTGAAATGCCAGGCAGTGAGGTTTATACATTTACAAAGAAGAAAGAAAAAAAAAAAAGCCTCAAGTTTGCTTTACTTAATGCGTTCTTCCAAATTCCTTCACAAACAAAACCAGCCTCTGCTGCTTTGCCATGGCTTCCCATGAAGGCCCTGTTCCAGTTTTGGAGCTGTCTTTGGATTTAACCTTGTAGTTCTCTCCTTGGCAGGAACATTAGCAGGCTGTCAGCGAGACAAAGGAAAGTCTCCTGCAGCAGGAGCTGTTGTGCATAACGTATGGTGACCATTTATCACCCTGCTGGAGGCTCAGGGGTCTTTCTTCTTTTTTTGTGTTAGGAAATCTTTCATGTCTGATTGGGTGCGTCAGCCGAACTAAACAGGACATCAGAGCCTCTGCGGTCATGACATAATCAAGAGCTTCCAGGTAAATGCAGGAATAACTCAGATGCATGACAAATGTAGTAGAGACCGTGTTTAAGTATGTAAATCATGAGATTTTCTTTAGTAGCTTCTGCTCCATGATTTCAGACGTAATGGTTCCATAATTATGAGTTTTGGAATTTGGTGGAAAAGAAGAAAGAAACACCAGTGCTGGGATTTTAGTATTCGTCCTGCGGTCTGTGGATCGTGTCTGTCCTTAAAGCTCCGAGGCCCAGGCTAGTTTGCAGGCCAGGCTTTGAAGCCTCCATGTTGAAGGCACTCTTCTGATCCAGTTCCCTCGTGAGATTCTCCTCTCTGTCAGCAGACAAGAAGGAGAATGTGACTAAAGTAAAGAGCATCAGAGGAAAAGCAGAGCTGGAGAAACCAGCATGCGGTTCTTCTTCACATTTCTCCTCCCTCTGTCCATCAATACCAAAGCCGTCAGGGGGCTCGGAAACATTCACCCAACTGGGGAACGGATCAATTTGGACTTGAGGAGAAGGAACTGCAGGGGTTCACAGAGCTCAGAAAGTGACCTGAAAATCCAAAGTGAAGTGTGTGAGGAGAGGAGAGCGCACCTCATGCAGGAGGACCGCAGCAAGGACGGTAATGTGGAGCTTCAAGAATCGACACCGGTGGGATTGAGCCTCGGAGTGTTTATCCTCCAAACCGTCTCACTGCTGTGACTCGGGCGAAATCACTGAGCTGAAAAACAACAAAGAATAATCTTCTGTCTTAATTACACGCAGTCACAGATGTAGGCGGATGATTCCCCAAACGAGACGAGCGTCAACCCGACTCGATCTGCACCTTAGCGCTCGCTCGCTCGCTCGCTCTCTTTTCCTTCATACTGTTGAGGATGGATAAATACTGTGTCCTGTAGTTCTGTCTCATGTTACGACCTGACAATCTGAGTCTGAACAATCTGGAGAAAACCAGTCAGCCAAACGAGGAAGAGAGAAAAAACAACAACAAACGCGTCAGCTGATTTTAATCTGTTTCCTGAATGTTCTTAGCAATTTCCTCAACAAGTTACTGCACATCATTCCACCAGCGGTGTTTATTCTCACTCTGATTCTAGGGAAGAATCTGGAATGGCAAAAAAATAAATGAATTCTCCTGGTCACGTCGCCTCGTGTCCTTCGTGTAAGGACTTCAGCTGTCTGGGGGAACTTTATTTATTTCATTTCTTCAATCTCCTCTTAACAGCAACAAAAGAAAATCTATTTTCCCATTTAGACGACAGAAGGCTCCATTGATTGTCTATAATTCATATGTCACAGAGGAAGTGAGGGGTCGAGAACCAACACTGATATGGGAATAAAGAAGAGCCAATCACAGGGACTGATGAATCAATAACACACTGCGTGACACGGCGCTTTAGGAGCTTTCAATTATTTAAAGCTTTATTATTATTATGTCTGGACAGCTTGTTAGAGGAGCTCGACCTCTTCAGGAAACGCAGGTTCTCCGAGACCTGGTGTTTAAACATCCAAATCTGAAGACCTTGATGTTAAATCAGGACCAGCGGACAGACTCTGCTCTGCGCTAATCGTTCTCTGCTAGAATATCGTAACTGTTTGGGCTCAAAATGTGAGTCAATGTTAAAACTTCACAACAGATTTAACCAGGTTTACAGCCTGGTATGGGGGCGGGGGGGGGGGGTCGGGGCGACTACTGCATACGGCTAAATGTGTTAGCATATAAATTAGAGTTAGCCAGCATAACATGTTAGCTAAGCTAAAGCTAGCTAGCGTGCGGGTGTTAACTGAGGTAAGTAGGCGTGTTCCAAGCTCAGTTCGCTCCGCCCACTTACACATTTGTGGATCAACCAGGATTTGGGCAGAGTCAGCTCCTGTCAAGACGGAGACAATCAGAGCTCTGTCACAGAACTTCAAAACTGCTGTGCAGATAAACAGTGGGTGGCGCTATGGAGGGTTTGTCCAGGTCTCTTTATATAGTCTTAACAAAGGCCGCTGTCTTCTGCTAGTCCTCTTTAAGTCGACTATAGTCGTTTATTTTGGTTGGGTTTGCGCGTGCCCAGGAGCAGAACACGTCCTTACGTCATCATGGCGTCTCGTCACCTCTGACACAGCGCTCACGCAGCTCAGTAGACTTTTGGTACCAAGGTGTCGTGTTATATTTGTATACACATTGATCGGTGCAACACACCTGCGTGAGCTCACACCAGAGGAGGTGGAAATTAGCGATAGACTCGAGATCGGAATAGAAGTCTAAAACCTGAGACACAAATCCCAGAGAGACTTAATGATGAAGGAAACAACGAGTGATCAGCAGACGTTAACGACAACGCAGAGCCGCGCCGCGTCTCACAGGGTGACGACTGCTGAACGTGTCCGGCTGCGGACGCGTTCAGGCAGAAAGTCCGGTCCAACACTTCACACCGTCTCTGTCCGGTTGTCTCAAGTGATTTCTAGTGTTGTGGTTTTATAATGACATAAGGACAGTCCAGGTCTTCATGTCAATTATAGGAAAATGCAGAAGAGACAAGACGGTGATATAAACATCATAAACATAAAATAAATAAAATATGGAAAAACACTGATGGAAACCGAACAATAAACTGACAGGAACAAATAATATCCATAAATATATAAAGACGGAAAGAGATGGACAGAGACAGAGAGGATGACTGACGTGAAGGCAGAGGAAGATAAAGTGAAACCCGCAGCCTTGTGGATGTGTGTGTGTGTGTTTTGTGAGAGCGCCCCCCCTCCCCCTCCCCCGCCCCTCCCCCTACCTACCCGCCTGCTGATACATCTTCGTATTTGTGTGGAGGAGAAAAAAGAAACGACGCCCACAGACATGTGGAAATGGTGGGAAGGTGTGACACACACGCACACACACACACACACACACACACACACACACACACACACACACACTCCTGCTTTCCCTATCAGCTCACAATGCTCAGATTAATGATGTTTGTGGGTATGCATGTGTGTGTTGGGGTGTGTGTGTGTGTGTGTGAGTGTGTGTGTGTGTGTGTGTGTGTGTGTGTGTGTGTGTGTCTGGTGGTAAGGAGATATCAGTGATGTGTTTGATCTTCAGCAGAGCACTCGTATGGAGCTGAGTGAGTCTGGAGTGAATTTGGATGAAGTGCAGCAGCTGAAAGAAAGTTCACTTACAAACGTTTAACTTCCTGCTCATCACCTGTACACGTTCCCGTCTGCAACACTGACGCCATGTTTAATCTGATTATCTGACAATGAGCTGCTTTTTTATTTATTCCTAAATAGTGCTAGTACACTGCTGATGGTTAGAGAGTTTTAGAGAGAAACAGTTCAAATGTTAAATCTAATAATAATCTGCTGATCTTTAATGTAATGAGTCATATTATTATTATTATTTATTATTATTATTATTATTATTATTATTATTATTATTATTTCAGGTTGAAGTCAACATACATGAGAAATGGAAACAGTCGATCAGATAAAGATGAAGTTTCGTCTTAAAACGACTCCGGCGTGTTAAAATTCACTTCTACCACTTCAGCGCTGTTATTTCAGCCAAAGTGAAAATATGAACTAATCCCAGTCAAAATATTCACTTTATCTTTTCTCATTAATATCTATTGCTGCAGGTGTTTGTTTACATTGAGACAGTAGCGCATTAGTAGATTATTTTACAGTAGATGATTAAATCCCACACGTAACTGATCATCACATCACTTTTACTCAACATGTAGATTCACTGATGCTGCAGATTAAACTTCAGCCAGAGATCGAAGTGCTGCAGGAGATTCAGTCAGTTCTGTACAGACAGTTTTGTGAGGCTGAGACACAGTCTGGCTGGACAGACATACAGACACACAGACAGACAGACAGGAATTCTTCTGAGTCTGGTTTCTGGTCCTCCAGTGTATGAAACTGAACCGGTTCTGATTGATGTACAGACAAAACTTTTCTTTATTTAGATGAGATGATTAATCCTAATTCTGATCATTTCAAATGTCTTCACGTATCTGATTAGTGTCTAGGTTTACATCTGATAGACAAACGGCGCTCAGTCAAACACATGATCGGTCACAGCTGTTCATGAGCACAAACTAATGATGGACAGAAGAGTGTTGAGAGTCAGGTCCAGTCTCCTGATGATAAGTCATGACAGAACATCTCAGGAAGAGACACAGACATGATTATAAACATATAACATCATTTTCTGATAAAAAATAATATGTTTGAATTAACTCCAAATTTCTCAGCTGGTATTTAAAGAAGTATTTAATGTCTCTATATACAAAGTATTTAATGTCTCTTTTCTCAAGTTTAAATATCTTTAATTATCACTGGCTGGAGAACCCAGTTCCTCTCAGAGCTCCTGCTGAAGACACGGACCTTAAATCAGAGCCTTAAGAGTCTTAACACCCTGTGTGTGTGTGTGTGTGTGTGTGTGTGTGTGTGTGTGTGTGTGTGTGTGTGTGTGTGTTCTCAGACCTCCGTGCTTTCAGTAGTCGACCGAGAGGAGGCGTGTCAGTCAGAGAAGGTCAGGGAGTGGTGCTGATGTGTATGCCTCCTCCTCATTCACCTGGTAAGTGCTCTGTCTCACTGTCTCTCTGTCTCACTCTCTGTCTCTCTCTCTGTCTCACTGTCTCTCTGTCTCACTCTCTGTCTCTCTCTCTCTGTCTCTCTGTCTCTCTCTCTGTCTCTCTGTCTCACGCTCTGTCTCACTGTCTCTCTGTCTCACTCTCTGTCTCTCTCTCTGTCTCACTGTCTCACTGTCTCTCTGTCTCTCTGTCTCACGCTCTGTCTCACTGTCTCTCTGTCTCACTCTCTGTCTCTCTCTCTGTCTCACTGTCTCTCTGTCTCACGCTCTGTCTCACTGTCTCTCTGTCTCACTCTCTGTCTCTCTCTCTGTCTCACTGTCTCTCTGTCTCACTCTCTGTCTCTCTGTCTCACGCTCTGTCTCACTGTCTCTCTGTCTCACTCTCTGTCTCTCTCTCTGTCTCACTGTCTCACTGTCTCTCTGTCTCTCTGTCTCACGCTCTGTCTCACTGTCTCTCTGTCTCTCTCTCTGTCTCACTGTCTCTCTGTCTCTCTCTCTGTCTCTCTGTCTCACGCTCTGTCTCACTGTCTCTCTGTCTCACTCTCTGTCTCTCTGTCTCTCTCTCTGTCTCACTGTCTCTCTGTCTCTCTCTCTGTCTCTCTGTCTCACGCTCTGTCTCACTGTCTCTCTGTCTCACTCTCTGTCTCTCTGTCTCTCTCTCTCTCTGTCTCACTGTCTCTCTGTCTCTCTCTCTGTCCACACTATTTCACTGCCTTTCTCACTAGCTTTTTGCAAACTGTTTAAATCTCTGTGTCCAAACTCTCTCACTCTCTCTGTTCTACCTCCAGAGCTTATGGTCTGATGTTCCTTCAGTTCTGACCTGCAGTTGGTCCTCAGTCACTGTTTATCACAAGAAACCCTAAGTGTAGTTTCACCCTGTTATGTGTGAACTGTAGTTAAATCTGTGTAGATGGATCTCTCTCTCTCTCTCTCTCTCTCTCTCTCTCTCTCTCACACACACACACACACACACACACACACACACATTTGTGTAAACTGTATATATAAAGTAAAAATAAAACAAATAAAACAAATTAACCTGCACTTTACCTTTAAAAAAAGTTAAAATAAATCCCAACAGATAAGTGTTTCTGTTTGTATTTGTGTGTGTTTACACAGTAAAAACTCCTCCTCCCTTCATCCACACAGGAAACACTGTTTTAACGGGAAAAAAATAAATCTCTCTAATGACCCTCGCGTGGGCGCAGACGGAATCGCTGCTGTAAAGTAAACAAACAAACAAACAAACAAACAAACAAATGAACCAGCACTTTACCTTTGAAAATAATCACGACAGAGCAGAGTTTCTGTGTAGAGCAGAGTGTGTGTGTCTGTGTGAAGGTGAGAGAGTGTGGCACTCGTAAACATGCTCATTACTCACCGAGTTACTCGCAATCCGAGGTTCCACTGTGCGAGGATACTAAAACTATTAACTGTGTGAATTCATTCTGTATTTCCAGATGGAAGCCGTTCAGGTTGGCGCGCTGTGTGTTCAGCTCGGTGTGTTTTATTGTGGTTTCAGGGGATGAGTGAGCGATAAGGTCGGCACTGTTCAGGTTACACGAGTGTGTTAAGCGCTGATGGAGTGCTGAGGGACAGCGTTATCATTACTGAAGGACAATGGAGAGACGCATGAAAAATAGTCCTGCTGAATCTCGACTCTCCTTCAGCCGCGTGAGCCGTAAATCCGCGGCTCCGAGCTGACACAGTTTCATCAGCGTCCCCGTCTCACCGACAGATTTATGTTTGACGCGTCATGTGACCGAGGCTTCACGTCCGAGTGCAGTCTGCTTCCGCTCAGAGCCTCGTCCTATCATCATCAGCTGGTCTTTTATTGCGCTGCCACGCCCAGCACTAAAGTGTGACGGATTCTGGAGGAGGCTGTTTCTACTGTGTGTGTGTGAGTGTGTGCGTGTGCGTGCGCGTGCGCGTGTGTGTGGGTGTGTGCGTGTGTGCGTGTGTGTGCGCGTGTGTGTGTATGTAGTAAGCAGGTGCTGGCAGGCTGCAGGCGTGTGTGCGCGTGTGCGTGTGAGTGTGTGTGTGTGTGCGTGTGTGCGTGTGTGTATGCGCAGTGTGTATGCAGGTGTGTAAAGCGTGCAGTGTGTATGCGGTGTGTATATGTGTGTGCGGTGGTGTGTGTATGCAGGTAAGGCTGGGTGGTAAAAGGCTGCAGGCGCTGCAGGTGTGTGTGCTGTGCAGCATGTGTGTGTGCGCTGGCAGGTGTAAGGCGCAGTGTGTGCTGCAGTGTGTGTGTATGCGTAGGCGTAAAAGGCAGGCGTGTTTGTGTGTGTGTGTGCTATGCAAAAGGGCAAGTATGCAGGTGTGCTGCAGTGTGTGTGTGTGTGTGTGTGTGTGTGCGTGCGTGTGTGTGCCCGTCAGTCAACCGGCATGTGGTCTCATCACAGCAGGATGCAGAGACATAACATCAGCCTGAGACGTAGCATCAGCCGTAACTAACGCTCAGCTAACGGCGCTAGCAGGTTAGCTCGTTAGCCGCTCCCTCTCCAGCCGGTTGATGGAACATGCTCCGAGAGCAGCTTCAGCTTCCAGGACTCAAATTTCCTGCATCATTAGGAATGAAACAGATTCTTAGACAGACAATTATCTCCCACAGCAGGGGATCTGTGTTTCTGCACGAGCGTATCTCAAACTCTCCGTCTAATATTCTTCTCTAATGGATCATCACGTGTGCAGCTTCGTGTTCTTCTGCTTGACCTTCTGCAGCTCTGTTTCACCGTTATTAGGATCATCTCTGCTCCTCTGCTGCACAGAGACGGAACATCTCTCAGGCTGGGAAGCTGAAGGTCTCCAACATGATGGACACGGGGTTCAGTGCAGCACTTCAGGACGCGCCGTGAGCGCTACGTCACTGCGTTAGAGCTAAAATACTAAAAAATCTATGAAATAAATGAAAACTGTTGGTCTTTTACTAAAACCAGGACAGTGTAATATTTTCTTTAAATATTTATTGAATTAAATTAATGATTAAAAAATAATCAACATTAATCAATCCCCAAGATTGATTCATCTTCAGCCCAGCGAGAGAGAGAGAGAGAGAGAGAGAGACTAAGTAAATTTTTCTCTAATCGATATTTGTGAGAAATGAATGGTTAGTCCGGTCTGTAAGGAATAAAACACTCAGCACTGTGCTGCGATAGGAAATTAATCAGTGGTGCAGTGGTTTATGAAGCGGACTTGCCATCACCACCCTGAAGATTATTTTCCAATAACAACACGCCCCCAAGACGTTAATCCCTTTTATATCACAGCAATTACATCAATTAGCGATTACAGCTGTTTATTCATTATAGAATCACACTTACATGCTCTTTATAGATTTTACAGCTTAATATAATGAACACCCCCCCCAACCCCCGACTCAGCAGCTCTGTGTGTAAAATTATAATATTTATATACGTCAATCATAGGCTCCGCCCCCTCGACCCTGAATACAGGATAAAGTGGTGCAGACGATGAGTGAGGGAGTAAAATTCAACCTTGGACTGTAAAGTGTTTCTGCTCGCTGTGACGGGTTTCATCTGCAGAAATACTACAGGAAGAGAAGGATTTTCTCCAGCCTTGAGGTTGGGTTAAGCGTCCCTTCTTTTCCAATAAGTCCCGCCCTCTGTGTTATGATTGGTTACAATAATTGAGTCTGATCTCTGATTGGCTAAATGCTTTTTTAAACAGAAAAGTTCACGCATACTGAACAACAGACGCCGGATAAGTGGTGCGGTGAAGGTGAAATAAAGGAAGAGAATTATTCCTATAGCTAGAGACAATAATGATGTGATGCGAGTGAAGTGAAGATGTGAGAGGGTCTGCAGATAAAGATGTAGCAGAAGAGCAGCAGAGATGGATGAAGCTGGTCACTGAACCTGCTCTTCACCCAGATCAACACTGAGTCTCCATCTGTTCCCCCGCCACACTCAGCCCCCCCTCGCCCGCCCCCCGCCCCCCCCCCTGCCCGCCCGTCAGACTCTATGGAGCTGATGCTCACTTTTCACTGTCATTGTCACCCAGTAGGGCAGAGTAACAGCAATGACCGGGTTCAGAGAAGGCTGAGGAAATTGGTGACTTTATTGATGTTTGAGGAATTGATTGAAAAAAAAAGAAAAGCAAATTGTAGAACAAAAGTGAGGAGCATCGTGGGTAACTGACACACTGAAAGAAAAATCCAAGTCATCAAGTGAAGGAAAAATATTACAAGTGTTTCTTATCAGGGCAAAACCCTTACACACTCAGACGTCTCTTCATCAGGGCGTGTGTGTCTGACTCAACTCAACTCATATATAAACTACAGCCAATAAGATACAAGAATAATATCATGTGATCTCAGTGAAGTCATGTGATCAGAAATAAAGAGACGAACGTTAGAACCCTCCAGAACATCACCACAGCTGTCTGCATGGCACAGAGACGTACAGATATAAGCGTCCTGGACTGTGACTGAACGCTGAGGAGAGAATCAGCGGCCTGTGATGAAGCCACGCCTCCTGTACTCAAGTCAGACAGCGCTGATCTAAGGCACTAAATGAGTATTCCTCTCCTGCCAGACTGATTTATTTGCTGTACAATCCTGGCATGAATTTCATACACCATTGGTTCGCTTTGCATATCGAGTTGTCAGAGACGTCCAGGTGCCGCGTCGTCTGCGCGGTGATTAATCGGAGAAACCGCGGCCCTTTTAAGAGATCCGCATTCAATTTCTCAGACACAGGCCCTGATGTCACCTGAATCAACACTGAATATTTATCTCGTAAACAAAACTCCTTCACGAGCGTCATGAGCGGCGAACGCCGAGCGCCATGAATCACGCGGGTTTGGGTTTTGTGAACGCAGGCCCGGTTATTCTCTCCGGCACTCAGGAACAGAGAAGCGGGACGAGGGAAAGTACAATTATTGTTCATTATTGCTGTGTGATTGTAATTTCTCATCACAGCGAGACTCGGGACTCGGATCTCTCCTGCGGCCTGGCGTTCGCTCCACGATAAATATTCATCTAGCGTTCGGGATTAAATGCCTCGTGAATTCTCCTGCAGTAAACGGAGAGGAAATGCTGACGAGGTTCTGCAGCTTTGATCCAGATTAAGAGGAACGATCAGCGCTGCCACATGCGCGGCATCAAGACGTCACAAATCAGTTCTGCGAAAAGAAATCAGGATCGAAACGTCTGTAACTTTCAGCTGTCCGACTCCGCCCGTCTCCGTCCCGTCTGATAAAAGTGAGAATAATATCCTGTTTACATCTCAGTGATTCCAAATTATTTTCAATTACTTTGCCACTTTATTTTTACAATCATCTTGCTAATGGGCCTGAACCCTCCTACAAGCAACTCCAACAAACAGAAGACAAATTAACCTCCGAGTGTGTTTATGAGTTCTGAAATAAATTTCATCCAGCGCCTCACTTTCAGAACACGCCCAACTAGTAATTAACCTCGCAGGCAAAACTGTAATAGCTGTAATCCATCATGACATCACTCCTTTACTGTTTTAAAGCCCCACTGGCTCTGTTTTTATACCCCCACCCCACTCTCTCTCTCACACACACACACACACACACACACACACACACACACACACACACACTCAGAGTAGTTTTAGAACATCACTGTGTCTCCAAGTCATTTTCTTCTCTTCTCCTCCAGTTATTTTTATGTTCACAGATGAGTGTGTATGTGCTGATGCTGATGCTGGCGTGGTGCGATGTGGTGGGGTGCGGTGGGGTGTGGTGGGGTGGGGTGTGGTGGGGTGCGGTGGGGTGGGGTGCGGTGGGGTGCGGTGGGGTGCGATGTGATGGGGTGCGGTGGGGTGCGGTGGGGTGGGGTGCGGTGGGGTGGGGTGCGGTGCGGCGCCACAACAGGAAGTGTCGCGTTCAGTGCCTGAAAGTCTGGAGGTGTTACAGGAGCTCTTAGTGGAGGTGTAACTTCCTCTTAGTGCTAAAGAACAAAGACTTCAGTTTAAGAGGGAGAATAAAGAGAGACGTGGACGAGGGTTTAGAGCCTCTGTAGCGTAAGTGACCACAGGAAGTCACTCGTTAAGGGTAATTGTAACTGTAAAGGGATAAAAGGTGTCGTTCTTTAATTAAATGAAGAGGAAACTGTGGGCGGGACGCTGGGATTCCAGTCCAACAAAACAATCACAGATTTTATTGAATTCTTTTAGCGTCTGTAAATATGTTTTATGTGTTATATTGCAGTGACACGCCCCTGTGTATGGGCGTGGCTCTAACCGCTCGTCATCGTTTATTCTGTGTAGATTAACTTTAAATTAAATGACACATTGAAGTGTCGAGTCTCAGTGCAGCAGGAAGAGGTTTTATTAGCTTCCTCTGAGATTGTGTGTGTGTGTGTGTGTGTGTGTGTGTTTGAGTTTGTGTGTGTGTGTGTGTGTGTGTGTGTGTGTGTATGTGTGTGTGTGCGCGTGTATATATGTGTGTGTGTATGTGTGTGTTTGTGTGTATGTGTGTTTGAGTTTGTGTGTGTGTGCGTGTGTGTGTGTGTGTGTGTGTGTGTGTGTGTGTGTGTGTTGAGATTGTGTATCCTGTTCCAGCTGTAGGCTCTACACGCGCTGTTGGTTGTGTTTGTGTCCTGTATTGTAGCCCTTTAACCCGTGTGTGTGTGTGTGTGTGTGTGTGTGTGTGTGTGTGTGAGAGTGAGAGAGAGAGAGAGATGACTCTTACATCCTGCAGGGTTTTTAATGTTTAATGCTGTACTGTGAGTGAGCTCTCCGATCAGAGCGCGTCTCTGCGCGCGGTGTGTTAGCGCTCTGGGCCACGACGCCTTCAGTTCAGTTCTTTACGAAGCGTCTCTTATTGACAGCGCTGCAGTAACACTGACAGGATTTAGAACATAAAAGAGAAAATAAAAGAAAAAACAGGTGAAGATTTAAACATCATAGACGGGAGCGGGCGAGTGGGCGGGCGGGCGAGTGGGCGGGCGGGCGGGCGAGCGGGCGGGCGGGCGGGCGAGTGGGCGGGCGAGCGGGCGGGGCCACGGGGCTGAGGTCAGGATTAATGATGTAAAAGCGCCAAGCGTTCTGCTCGGGGTGAACAACGCCAGCACTCATCTGTCTCTCACCCTCCGTCCTCAGAGATCATCTACAGCTGGGTCTTCAACGAGTTTCCATCGTTCGTGGCTGAGGACAGCCGGCGCTTCATCTCGCAGCAGACGGGGAACCTGTACATCTCCAAGGTGCAGCCCTCTGACGTGGGGAGCTACATCTGTCTGGTGAAGAACATGGTGACCAACGCCCGGGTCCTGAGCCCTCCTACACCACTCACGCTCAGAACAGATGGTGAGATACACACACACACACACACACACACACACACACACACACACACACACACAGTACTTTATGATTATATAGAAATCAAAGCCCTTTATTATTGTGTCAGGAGATTCTGAGGAAGGTTATAGTTTATTCTCACTCAGAAACACACACACACACACACACACACACACACACACACACACACACACAGCACCTACTGTAGCTAACACCTCATTTCTCTTTAGTCTCAGTTATTTGGACAGTAAAATGATTTCATGAAGCTGGGGGTCGGAGCTCGCGGTCTCAGCCGGGACACAGCGCCCCCTGGAGGAGACTGGGTTCAGGGCCTTCCTGTTTTAATAATTCCTGACGATGCCCATGACACCCCTTTGTGTAAAATTACAGTAGCTGGAAGCGTGAGCTGGCTGCGGGACGCGATCGATGAGCTCGACGTGATTGGGACACAGGATTCTGGACTTGTTGTGTTTTATGCATGCAGTAGGAACATCTTGCGGCCGAGTAGCTCATCGTGCGGAGGAAACCGCCTGCAGGTCAGCGATGCCGGGTCTGTAAACACACACCAGACGGAGTTTATCTGATCTCACACACCGAGCTGAAGTGGCTCCTGCAGCAGCTACACGATCTCCTGTGGGTCCTTCAGCAGCGTTCTTCTACAGATACACAGGATGAACAGCAGTGAGGAGCTCTCCGGCTCTCCGTCCTCATGCTGCAGGTGTTACTCAGGATGTCTGGACGCTCGTGCTGCATTTTAGAAATAATTAAATAAATCTCACCAAAGCTTTCTGAGCGTGACGTGTGTAAGAGATATTATGGCTGGAAGAAATGTGAAGAATCGGCGACGTCAGTGACGAAGGTGTCAGTGTTTCTGCTTCCTCTCCGCCCACACACGTGCTTTATCTTTAGCTTCAGGGCTTCTGTCTCTGCTTACCGTGCAGTGAGTGGCCACCAGGGAAATCACGTTCTAGAGCAAAATTAATCGAATCACTGGTCCTGTTCATGAACGGGCCTCGGATCTTTTTATAGTGGCGTCCCAGGGGCCGATCGGGAGAACCGAGCTCTCTCTCTCTCTCTCTCTCTGTCTCTCTCTCTGAAGCCTCGGGCCGTTTTCCTCCGCGCGAAAACACAGACGAGCTTCATCACCTGCAGCTCAAAGTCAGACATCATCGTCCTCCGTCTCTGTGCAGCTCGTCTGAAAGGACCTTGATGGGAAGAGACAATCACTGATGTCTGGAGGTCACTGGGGATTGTCACACACACACACACACACACACACACACACACACACACACACACACACAAAGACACAAACACACACCAAACTTTGTTACTGACTGCAGGATTCAAATGACCTTGTTGCACAGAACACAGCGAGTGCTTAGCGCATTAGCATGCTAAAGCAGATTTGGGCTTCTGATTAAACAGAGGAGGGAGAGATGGAGAAGAGGAGAGAAGAGGAACGTGCAGACGGATGTGCTCGAGCCACAGGTTGGTGAAGTGCTGCCGCTAAATGTCCTTGTCTAAACAGGCTCTCGGGCGCCGTGTCGGAGAACGGCACGTACGGCACATTCGCTGTTTTTGTGAGCAGCTTCAGTCACCCGGAAAAAACAAACATGGCTGACGGGAGTCTTTATCCGTCCTGCAGCGCGGCACATGCATTATCCTGTCGGCCGGCGCTCTGTGTGGAACCTTCGAACCATCGCTGGCCTAAAAACCTGAAAACGACTTTGGCACTGATGACCTGAAAGCAGGAGCGCTCCGTACTTCTCTCACTGCAGCGCTGGAGTTGTTTCAGAGTTCCTCCTCAGGGCACCCGAGAGTTCCTCCTGGATTCTGTGGACGGGTTCTCATTGTTCCTGGAGCGATCTCAGGCAACATGCTCGGCTCCTCCAGAGGAACGAGCCGAAGAACCTGTTCTGAGAGAACTGTTACTGTTATTTATTTGGGCAGATGATATGGCGGTGATTGTTGGTCCTGGATCAGGTGACTTCAGAAGCAATGTGATGGTTCACACTTCAATCAATATAGGTTCCTCAGTGCTTATTGGGTTTCTTATATAATACTTTAGTGCTTTCATCTTTTTTAAATTAGACTGTTGTAATTTTTTAGAAAACAGAAACCATCTTTCAGCTCTTTGCTCTCAGTCACACAGGAACTCCTCCTAGGTGACCTTGATGTAAAGTGAAATGAAGCGTTTTTGTTTTTGTCCTTCTCACGATCGTTCATGGAAAATGAGTTACATGGTGCTGAAGCTAGGGGGCGCTATAGCAGATTACACCTATAGCAAAATAAAAGAACAAATAATAAATGAATAATGAATAAATAAATGTGTGTGTGTTTCGTAATAGTTTGAGTCCTGCGCTCTGGTTGGTCAGCTGTTGATTAATTCTCTCCAGCAGCGGCTCTGACAGTAGTGCAGACGCACAGGCATCGCCGCGAGAACGCTCGTCCTTGTTTCGGGGAGTTTTGGGTCGAACTGTTTGAGCGCTGAGCGTAGCCGCTGACGGTGGTTAGCCGCTCTGTGTTCATTCTGTTTGTGCCACAGAGAGACTTTATTTCTGCTGATCGTCAGCTTCCTGCTCGCGTGTGAAGACATCAGTGATTTGTTACGAGTTCACCGGATTAGTTGCTGGAACAGGAAGAAAAGAGTTCGGCTTAAAAAGGGCATCAACAACAACATCCATCTTCAGGAATGCTTACAAGCGAGGCCAGGTGTATCGCCCTCCACAGACGCCTTTCACAATTAATCCAGCTGCGGCTACAACTCTGGAATTAATTAGTGTGAGCCGGAGTTATGACTCGTGTAGCGCCGGGACGCGGGAGACCCGGGACGGAGCGGCTTCGTTTCAGATCTGCTTCTCTCCGTCGGCCGGAAGGTAAATTAGCGTCTCCGGGTAGAGCGGCTTCCGCGTCGTCCGTCCCCCTCTGAGACGATCTTAATCAGGCGTCTGGATCTCCATCGCACCGTCGCTCCTGTCGTCTCATTTATCACCCGGCGGAAAAGTGCCGCAGCGACACCAGGAAGTCTTAAAGAATCCTTCAGCGCTCTGCATCAGGGGGTCACCGAAACCAGAGAGAGAGAGGCAGAGACGCACACAAGCTCCGCGCTCCGCTCCGATTCACATCGGGTCNTCTCTTCATCTCTTCATCTCTTCTTCTCTTCATCTCTTCATCTCTTCTTCTCTTCTTCTCTTCATCTCTTCATCTCTTCATCTCTTCTTCTCTTCATCTCTTCATCTCTTCTTCTCTTCATCTCTTCATCTCTTCTTCTCTTCATCTCTTCATCTCTTCATCTCTTCTTCTCTTCATCTCTTCATCTCTTCTTCTCTTCATCTCTTCATCTCTTCTTCTCTTCTTCTCTTCATCTCTTCATCTCTTCTTCTCTTCATCTCTTCATCTCTTCTTCTCTTCTTCTCTTCATCTCTTCATCTCTTCATCTCTTCTTCTCTTCATCTCTTCATCTCTTCTTCTCTTCTTCTCTTCATCTCTTCATCTCTTCTTCTCTTCATCTCTTCATCTCTTCATCTCTTCTTCTCTTCATCTCTTCATCTCTTCATCTCTTCTTCTCTTCATCTCTTCATCTCTTCTTCTCTTCATCTCTTCATCTCTTCTTCTCTTCTTCTCTTCATCTCTTCATCTCTCTTCATCTCTTCTTCTCTTCATCTCTTCATCTCTTCTTCTCTACATCTCTTCATCTCTTCTTCTCTTCATCTCTTCATCCTTCATCTCTTCTTCTCTTCATCTTCTTCTCTTCTTCTCTTCATCTCTTCATCTCTTCTTCTCACAAATCTCTTCATCTCTTCTTCTCTTCTTCTCTTCATCTCTTCTTCTCTTCATCTCTTCTCTTCTTCTCTTCTTCTCTTCATCTTCTTCTCTTCATCTCTTCTCTTCTTCTCTTCATCTCTTCATCTCTTCATCTCTTCTCTTCATCTCTTCATCTCTTCTCTTCTTCTCTTCTTCTCTTCATCTCTTCATCTCTTCTTCTCTTCATCTCTTCTCTTCTTCTCTTCATCTCTTCTCTTCATCTCTTCATCTCTTCTTCTCTTCTTCTCTTCATCTCTTCTTCTCTTCATCTCTTCATCTCTTCATCTCTTCTTCTCTTCATCTCTTCATCTCTTCATCTCTTCTTCTCTTCATCTCTTCATCTCTTCTTCTCTTCTTCTCTTCATCTCTTCATCTCTTCATCTCTTCTTCTCTTCATCTCTTCATCTCTTCTTCTCTTCTTCTCTTCATCTCTTCATCTCTTCTTCTCTTCATCTCTTCATCTCTTCATCTCTTCTTCTCTTCATCTCTTCATCTCTTCTTCTCTTCTTCTCTTCATCTCTTCATCTCTTCATCTCTTCTTCTCTTCATCTCTTCATCTCTTCTTCTCTTCTTCTCTTCATCTCTTCATCTCTTCTTCTCTTCATCTCTTCATCTCTTCATCTCTTCTTCTCTTCATCTCTTCTTCTCTTCATCTCTTCATCTCTTCATCTCTTCATCTCTTCTTCTCTTCATCTCTTCATCTCTTCATCTCTTCTTCTCTTCTTCTCTTCATCTCTTCATCTCTTCATCTCTTCTTCTCTTCATCTCTTCTCTTCATCTCTTCTTCTCTTCATCTCTTCATCTCTTCTTCTCTTCATCTCTTCATCTCTTCATCTCTTCTTCTCTTCATCTCTTCATCTCTTCATCTCTTCTTCTCTTCATCTCTTCATCTCTTCTTCTCTTCATCTCTTCATCTCTTCTTCTCTTCATCTTCATCTCTTCATCTCTTCTTCTCTTCTTCTTCATCTCTTCTCTTCTTCTCTTCTTCTCTTCTCTTCATCTCTTCTTCTCTTCTTCTCTTCTCTTCATCTCTTCTCTTCATCTCTTCTTCTCTTCGTCTCTTCTCTTCATCTCTTCATCTCTTCATCTCTTCTTCTCTTCATCTCTTCTCTTCATCTCTTCTTCTCTTCATCTCTTCTCTTCATCTCTTCATCTCTTCATCTCTTCTTCTCTTCTTCTCTTCTCTTCATCTCTTCTCTTCTTCTCTTCATCTCATCTCTTCATCTCTTCTTCTCTTCTTCTCTTCATCTCTTCATCTCTTCATCTCTTCTTCTCTTCATCTCTTCTCTTCATCTCTTCTTCTCTTCATCTCTTCTCTTCATCTCTTCATCTCTTCATCTCTTCTTCTCTTCTTCTCTTCTCTTCATCTCTTCTCTTCTTCTCTTCATCTCTTCTCTTCTTCTCTTCTTCTCTTCTCTTCATCTCTTCTTCTCTTCTTCTCTTCTCTTCATCTCTTCTCTTCATCTCTTCTTCTCTTCATCTCTTCTCTTCATCTCTTCTTCTCTTCTTCTCTTCTCTTCATCTCTTCTCTTCATCTCTTCTTCTCTTCATCTCTTCTCTTCATCTCTTCATCTCTTCATCTCTTCTTCTCTTCTTCTCTTCTCTTCATCTCTTCTCTTCTTCTCTTCTCTTCATCTCTTCTCTTCTTCTCTTCTTCTCTTCTCTTCATCTCTTCTTCTCTTCTTCTCTTCTCTTCATCTCTTCATCTCTTCATCTCTTCTTCTCTTCTTCTCTTCTCTTCATCTCTTCTTCTCTTCTTCTCTTCTCTTCATCTCTTCTCTTCATCTCTTCATCTCTTCTTCTCTTCTTCTCTTCTCTTCATCTCTTCTCCTCTTCTCTTCATCTCTTCATCTCTTCTTCTCTTCTTCTCTTCTCTTCATCTCTTCTCTTCTTCTCTTCTTCTCTTCTCTTCATCTCTTCATCTCTTCATCTCTTCTTCTCTTCTTCTCTTCTCTTCATCTCTTCTCTTCTCTTCTTCTCTTCATCTCTTCATCTCTTCTTCTCTTCTTCTCTTCTTCTCTTCTCTTCATCTCTTCTCTTCTTCTCTTCATCTCTTCTCTTCATCTCTTCATCTCTTCTTCTCTTCTTCTCTTCTCTTCATCTCTTCTCTTCTTCTCTTCTCTTCATCTCTTCATCTCTTCTTCTCTTCTTCTCTTCTCTTCATCTCTTCTCTTCATCTCTTCTTCTCTTCTCTTCATCTCTTCATCTCTTCTCTTCTTCTCTTCCTCTGCATCTCCAAATAATCCAAACTCTCCTTTAGAAAATAACTTTTTACATCTTTTTGTTTTTACTGCTGTTTTTATAAAGTCTCATCACGTTTGTGTCTTACTTTAAGTATGAGTTATAAGGTGGAATATTTTCTTTCTAAACCTGAGTTATAAATACAGACAAGGAAATAAATACACGGAAACGCTGAGTCCCAAAAGTTTACACACCTTACGTCCAAAATAAGGAAGCTGTATTTGAGCGCGAGCAGACGTTTCATTTTCACATTTTCATTTCCTTCACGCTTGCTGCAGTAGCGAGAGATCGATGGAGTGTGAAAGCTGTTTTCGAGCTCGTGTCGGGTCCTGAGCGGTCTGAGGAAGTTCTCCGTCTGGAGTGTCCCGTCTCCGCCTGTCCCCCGTCTCCCCCTGTGTGGTGCGGGGACGCGGCTGCTCTGGTCACTGAGTTATAAAAGCCGGAGCGTCTCAAAGTTCCTAAAGAGGAATAACTGGGAGTCTGACGGCGTTCCCGGACGATGCCGCTCGTGAAAACACTCGTACTGTCTCGCTGACGTCTCGATGTATTTTATCGTAAGGTATTAATATAAAAAATCTAAATGTAGGGTTGCTTTTAATTTGCATTTTTCTTCTTAAATGTGACAGAATATCTCCTTTAATAATAAACTCTTTATAGTCGTTATATTAACTCCAGGTTTTTCCGCAGCTTTTGGATTTAATATTTGGACTTTTTGTTTTCACAATAAACAGCTGGAGGTGAATTTATTTATTTATTTATTCATTTATTTGTGTATTAAATAGTAAATGTAAAAGTAAATTTCAGTTAATTAAAGTTCGACATTATTCCACTTGTTCCCGGAGTTTCACTTCCTTCACAAACACACTTTTCTCTCAGCGTGACGCCGTTTTCTGTCTTTTTACTCAAACTCTTCTGAACTGATTTAATTGTTAGAAAACAGACATAAAGCCCAGAGACGGGATAATGTGCTGCTGCTGTTGTTGTTGTTGTTGTTGTTGTTTTTTCACTCGCTGCAATATTTTAAAAGCTTTGAGCTGCTGATGGAGGCCTGAACGCTCATCAGATAATTGTGCCGCGTGGCAACAACAAAAGAAAAGGAAAATTGCTTTGCATCAAACAAGCTCATTGTAATCTTAATAAATGGATTAAATTGGGATTTGAGGCTCGACCCGGCGACGTCCCGTTTGTTTCAGCTCAGCCAGTCGAGACTCCGCCGTATCAGTGTCAGCCTCTCACACGCGACTGCCGCACTGCCGGAATACACAACGCTCACATGTTAAAAATGGACTCGACGCAGAGGGAAGCTCGAAACGCAGCTTTCATGAGAAATTCACTTTAAATCAAATCCCAGTAGAATCCCAATGTAATCCATTTATTAAGCTTGTGTGAGAGAGAGATGTGAGTGTGTGAGTGTTAATATTTGTAATGTGTGTGTATGTGTGTCATATATATAAGTGTGTTTGTGTGTGTATGTGTGTGTGAGAGTGTTAATAATTGTGATGTTTGTGTACAATAGGCCACAGATGCTGGACGAAAAGCCTCACACTGTGATGTCTCTGAACGTGATGCCACTCAATATAATAAATAAATACAGAACGTTTAAGACATTCTCACGTCTGACCCGTTTGAGATATCGAAAATCCCTCCGCAATTTTGCATCCTCAATGTCTTTAGATCTCTTTGGCCCAGTTTGGTAGCGACTGTATAATTTCCCTAGGAGGAGTATATCAAAATCGTATATATATATATCATAAAAAATATCAAAATCCATTGGGTGGGTTTCTGCGAACGACCCAAAATAACCGGCCTCCTGTTGAGTTGAGCCCAGGACATGCAGCGCGAAAGTTGTTCGGCTCGATGAGCTCTAAATGTGTACCGAGTTTCGTGTGCCTACGTGAAAGTGTGTATGAGCTACGCAGCAAAATCTCAGACTCTCAGGCACCTGATGGCAGTTTCATGAGTTTTTAGCATGTTAAATGCGTCCAAATGGGTGGAAATAAATAAATAAACAATCCTTAGGAAAACAAAGGAGTCCTGCGCACCTCATAGTGCTTGGGCCCTAATAAAGGAAGCAGAGCAGCAGTGTGTATGTGTGTGTGTGTGTGTGTGTGTGTGTGTGTGTGTGTCTGCACTTTTTCCTGCTCACTTCAGCTTCAGTAACAGAAAGACAAACTGACAGAAAATGAATCGCAGGAGGTGAAAGAGGAAAAGAGGAGAAGAGAGACGTGTCAGGTGTAATGGAGATGAAACTCAGAATAACCTCTTATTATCATTGTGTGTGTGTGTGTGTGTGTGTGTGTGTGTGTGTGTGTGTGTCTTCCAGGTGTAATGGGGGAATATGAGCCGAAAATTGAGGTGCACTTTCTTCCTACAGTGCTGACTGCGAAAGGATCGACG
>QNUK01000990.1:100000-102500 GCA_013621035.1 Clarias magur
AAAGGAGATCCTATAATATTTATTTATAATGATATTATGAATAAATAAAATTTCTTAACTTTCTTTAATTTATATATATAATTTAAATTTCCTCTAACTTTCTTCAAAGACAAAGACGGTTTTAAAAGCACTATACCAATAAAATTGAATTGAATTCCGTCATGCGGTTGATAGCGGAAGCTGATTAGAGAAGAAACAGAAATCAGAAGTCGTGTGTGGAAGTCTGTGATTGGCTGGTTTAGTGGCACTTTTGTAACACTAGACAAAGGTGAGCGCGCGTACAGGCGCGAGTCGAACGCAGAGCAGAAGGGTGTTGCGTGTACACGCTGAAAACACATTGAACACGCGGATTATGATGATCATAACAGCATACTTCAGTTATATTTCAGTTAATAAATCTACTATAAATTAAAAAGAATTATACAAAGTATAAGATGACACACAACATAATTCAATCGAAAGTCTCACTGTGTTAACGTTTACTTTCGTTAAAATTGATGTAGATAAGAAATTACTGTATTTAATTTAAATTCTAAATTTGTATTGTAATTTTAGTGCCGTGATTATGCGTTTGTTTAGTTACAATGTTTCGCTTGAATTTATATGATACAGTATCATGTGCAGCTGTCGATGAGCTCCAGCTCATTAATACTTGAGTGAATGAACTAAGACCTGAGGCATCAGTCTATAGTTATAGCGCCACTTAGTGGCGTAAAGCCGGCAGACGCAAACCCTAATGAAGCCGCCGGGTGCAGCAACGGTAGCAGTGCAATTCTGGTTGAGTAACATCTGTGTGTGTGTGTGTGTGTGTGTGTGTGTGGTAACAATACCGTATCAGAGTGCAGTAATATAAACCGCCGCTACCGTCAGGGGATTAATCGACACCTTCTGCCCAATAATAATGTCTATTGTTTTTGTGTCTTTATACACTGTATACTTTATGTTTGCACATTTATGTTGTTCTTTGCTGCTGTAACGTAGACATTTCCCCACTGTGGGACGAATAAAGGTATATCTCACCTTATCTCATCTTATCTCATCTTATCTCATCAGAGCGCAGTGTGGTGTGAGAGTGTAAGGAGTCTCCAGTGTGTGACAGTGATGTGTTCTCTGTAAATGATTATTTGCTCAGTGAGCAGCTGATTCTCTCGGTGTGTGTGCGTGTGTGTGTGCGTGTGTGTGTGCGTGTGTCCGTGTTTTACACCTGACCTGCTGCCCTCCTCTGTGAGTTACGAGTTGAATTTAAGAAACAGGCTGGGACGGGTCACTCAGTGGTTAAGGTGTTAATCAAGGTCCCAGGTTCGAACGCCAGCACCACCAGGGCCGTTAACCTCCACTGCTCAGGTCTGTAATGAGATCAAATGTAAGTCGCTGTGGATGAGAGCGTCTGCCGAATGCCAGAGACGTAACGGAGAATGTAAGAGTTAATATCTTGTCCACGTGTCTCACGTGTGTAATGCAGTGTGTTTGTGTCGGCAGCCTCGGCTCCGGTGTTCAGCTTCAACACAGTGAGCGTCATCGCCACCGTGGGGAGAGACGTCTACCTGGAGTGCAGACCTCGAGCTTCACCCAAACCCAGAATCACTTGGAGGAAAGGAGACCGGAAGATCCCGAGCAGCCGCAGGTGAGAGAGTCTGAGGTTCATACAGTTACATTGGTTTGTGCGGAACGCATCGTTAACGAGTGTTGACGCTGCTGATTACAGAGCCTGTGAGCCTGTGGACACGCCGCCGAGTGTTTGTCCAGGTTCACTGAGAGACACCTCCCTGGCCGTGTCCTCACACGCAGACGCTCTCACCCCGATCCGTCCAAACTCGTTCCCCCTCGTAACCAGCTGGACCAGACCGTCTGTATCAACCCTGTGTGTGGACACACGCTCATGTGACCTAAACCAGAGTATCATGGCGCAGGGTTTAGTCTCGCTGTTACCATGACAACGAGGAGCACATGAGCCTGGTCAGTGTGTTCAGCTTCGTAATCATGTGTGTTATGAAGTGCTTTAAAAGATTTTCAGGGATGTCTCTGAGAAACTTTTATTATTAGAGGATTACTCTCGTCAGTCAGGTTTGACACAAAGCAGCAGCCGGAGCGGGATGATGAAACGCTCGGCTGTTTTAAACTCAATAAGCCATTTTTCTGTATTAAATCTAAAATGTTCTGATGGAAATATTGTATAAAATCCCCCACTGTCCTCCTGGAGACGAACTGAACAGAGTGACTCTGTGTCTGTCCGTCATGTGCGAAAGAGAGAGAGAGAGAGCGCGAGAGACGTTCATCAGCGCGACTGAGCAAAACTACATCAACATGGACTCAAAACAGAGAGGGGCGGGGCTTACTGCAAAAAAATATACATTTATATTATATATGTATATATATTATACTTGTGTGGCGTGTATTTCCCGTGTGTGGCGTGTATTTCCCACGTGCAACGTGTATTTCCCTTGTGTGGCGTGTATTTCCTGTTTGTGGCGTGTATTTTTCCCGTGTGTGGCGTGTATTT
>QNUK01000990.1:106542-116542 GCA_013621035.1 Clarias magur
GTGTGTGTGTGTGTGTGTGTGTGTGTGTGTGTGTGTGTGTGTGTGTGTGTGTGTGTGTGTGTGTGTGTGTGTGTGTGTGTGTGTGTGTGTGTGTGTGTGTGTGTGTGTGTGTGTGTGTGTGTGTGTGTGTGTGTGTGTGTGTGTGTGTGTGTGTGTGTGTGTGTGTGTGTGTGTGTGTGTGTGTGTGTGTGTGTGTGTGTGTGTGTGTGTGTGTGTGTGTGTGTGTGTGTGTGTGTGTGTGTGTGTGTGTGTGTGTGTGTGTGTGTGTGTGTGTGTGTGTGTGTGTGTGTGTGTGTGTGTGTGTGTGTGTGTGTGTGTGTGTGTGTGTGTGTGTGTGTGTGTGTGTGTGTGTGTGTGTGTGTGTGTGTGTGTGTGTGTGTGTGTGTGTGTGTGTGTGTGTGTGTGTGTGTGTGTGTGTGTGTGTGTGTGTGTGTGTGTGTGTGTGTGTGTGTGTGTGTGTGTGTGTGTGTGTGTGTGTGTGTGTGTGTGTGTGTGTGTGTGTGTGTGTGTGTGTGTGTGTGTGTGTGTGTGTGTGTGTGTGTGTGTGTGTGTGTGTGTGTGTGTGTGTGTGTGTGTGTGTGTGTGTGTGTGTGTGTGTGTGTGTGTGTGTGTGTGTGTGTGTGTGTGTGTGTGTGTGTGTGTGTGTGTGTGTGTGTGTGTGTGTGTGTGTGTGTGTGTGTGTGTGTGTGTGTGTGTGTGTGTGTGTGTGTGTGTGTGTGTGTGTGTGTGTGTGTGTGTGTGTGTGTGTGTGTGTGTGTGTGTGTGTGTGTGTGTGTGTGTGTGTGTGTGTGTGTGTGTGTGTGTGTGTGTGTGTGTGTGTGTGTGTGTGTGTGTGTGTGTGTGTGTGTGTGTGTGTGTGTGTGTGTGTGTGTGTGTGTGTGTGTGTGTGTGTGTGTGTGTGTGTGTGTGTGTGTGTGTGTGTGTGTGTGTGTGTGTGTGTGTGTGTGTGTGTGTGTGTGTGTGTGTGTGTGTGTGTGTGTGTGTGTGTGTGTGTGTGTGTGTGTGTGTGTGTGTGTGTGTGTGTGTGTGTGTGTGTGTGTGTGTGTGTGTGTGTGTGTGTGTGTGTGTGTGTGTGTGTGTGTGTGTGTGTGTGTGTGTGTGTGTGTGTGTGTGTGTGTGTGTGTGTGTGTGTGTGTGTGTGTGTGTGTGTGTGTGTGTGTGTGTGTGTGTGTGTGTGTGTGTGTGTGTGTGTGTGTGTGTGTGTGTGTGTGTGTGTGTGTGTGTGTGTGTGTGTGTGTGTGTGTGTGTGTGTGTGTGTGTGTGTGTGTGTGTGTGTGTGTGTGTGTGTGTGTGTGTGTGTGTGTGTGTGTGTGTGTGTGTGTGTGTGTGTGTGTGTGTGTGTGTGTGTGTGTGTGTGTGTGTGTGTGTGTGTGTGTGTGTGTGTGTGTGTGTGTGTGTGTGTGTGTGTGTGTGTGTGTGTGTGTGTGTGTGTGTGTGTGTGTGTGTGTGTGTGTGTGTGTGTGTGTGTGTGTGTGTGTGTGTGTGTGTGTGTGTGTGTGTGTGTGTGTGTGTGTGTGTGTGTGTGTGTGTGTGTGTGTGTGTGTGTGTGTGTGTGTGTGTGTGTGTGTGTGTGTGTGTGTTATTTAGTTTAACTGAACAGAAGTTACTCTGTTTATTTCTTGATTGAGAGATAAATACAATGTGTGATACTGATGTGTAGAACGTCACTGCAGTGTGAGATGATTTCTGCAGACGCTCTCGCTGCTGTTTCAGACACACAAAACTAAATAATGATGAAAACCGGGACGCTGCTCTGAGCAGTCAGTGTGTATCTGCTGCACAACCCATCAGACCACAGAACCTCTGCGCTCATTCCTCAGCTCGTTACCTGACAAACACACACACACACACACACACACACACACACACACACACACACACACACACACATTCAGCATAAATTCACAGCGTAAAGCTACATTGCCATTTGCCCTTCACGTGACACCAGTCCAGGAGTCCGAGTGTGTGTGTGTGTGTGTGTGTGTGTGTGTGTGTGTGTGTGTGTGTAGGTCAGAGCTGTGGTTTACACCCCCTGCGTGTGATACTGTGGTCAGTTACCTGCGAGAGGATGATGTGTCGATGGTCAGATGGAGTGTGATGATGCGAGGAGTGCACGTGTGTGTGTGTGTGTGTGTGTGTGTGTGTGTGTGTGTTTCTCAGGTAACGAGCTGAGGAATGAGCGCAGAGGTTCTGTGGTCTGATGGGTTGTGCAGCAGATACACACTGACTGCTCAGAGCAGCGTCCCAGTTTTCATCATTATTTAGTTTTGTGTGTCTGAAACAGCAGCGAGAGCGTCTGCAGAAATCATCTCACACTGCAGTGACGTTCTACACATCAGTATCACACATTGTATTTATCTCTCAATCAAGAAATAAACAGAGTAACTTCTGTTCAGTTAAACTAAATAACACACACACACACACACACACACACACACACACACACACACACACACACAGAAACATATGGCAGGAAACACCAGAGCTCTCAGGATGGGGACTAAGCAGCTGCGCGTCCGGGTGAGAAGGGAAGCGATGTGACGTGATGCTCCCATCATGCATAGTGTCCAGTGTCAGCTGACCACCTGAGTGATGAATCTCCAGCGCATCACATCTGTGGATCAGAGAGCAGATCATTTTTTTAGATCACCAAAATAATATCATTTTGTGATCCATTTTATTACTTGTAGAAGTTAAAGAACACTCAAAGCAAAAAACGTCTGAAAATAAAAAATGACACTCGATTAATAAATTAAAGTGCAACATTGTATGATGATGTTTTTTTTCCTTTATTTGGACATTTGAGTACAGAATACTTTTGTTCATTTACTATTGTCTGAATTGTGAACATCAGTAACGTCAGTCTGCTCCTTTGAACAGCAGAGAATTAAAGAATAATAAAAACCTGAATATTTTTATTATCTTGTACATAACAAAGGCTATTTTTTTATAAAATAATGTACATAAATAAATGGGCTACAGCATGAGGTCTGTACTGAGTATAGCATTACGTGGCCAGCTTTTATTGGGGTTCATACGACATAGGGGGATTTTGTCCGAGTGATCTGGCAACCTTGGCCTGACAATGTGCACAGAAATCTCATTTTCCGTATAATTTTTCTTTGACTTTGGGTCCAGATATAGCAGCATACAGCAGCAGGACGCTTAAACTTTACACACAGACGCTGCTGAATTCTGCTCTCTGATTGGTCACAAGGTGTTGATGAATTCTCTGCGAGTGTTTATAGCCGCTGTAACAGCAGTGACAACAGGAACTCACGTCACACACACGATTCCACATGAAACTGTCTGATCATCAGCAAATCGCTGCGGAGCAGGAAAACTACAGTCAGAGCTGCTGCTATAGAAAATTAATCAACGACTTCTGACCAATCGGGATAAGGACTGGCTTAAAAGATGATTCGATGATTTCTGTGTCGGAGATGAGGAATGAGTGCAGGCCGGCGTCTAATCAGAACACGAGCAGCGCCGGCCGGACCAAAGAAAACTAAAGAAACATGAAACCATGTCAACACACAAGTCCTTTAAAGATCACGAGTCTGAGCGGCTCACAGCGGCGTGCGCGCGCGGCCATGGCAGTTGCACTATTATTTAACTAAATGATCGTAATAAAGCTTTCAGAAAGCAATCAGAAGCTCCGGACGGGACTCCGGACTTTAGAGACTCAATGTAGATGTTGATGGCGAGACGAGCGGCAGTGAGTTTATCTCACCTTTACACCTGTGCTGAGTAATAAAGCTCTATAATTAACATGGATGTGCGCTAATGTTCAGTGCTGCCGTGTCAACGCGAGACCATTAATCCCATTAGCGTGAAAGGACGAGGCTCTTAATGTCCATCGCCCAAAACCATAAAATGTGGACAAAATGAACTGCATCAGGTTTTGTCTCGTCTCTTTTATGCTTCGCTTTTGCTTTTCGTCTCTGCACACAATGAACTCATTTTCACAACAGACTAAATAAAAGAAGGCTGCAGTTTTTTTGGTGTCTTTGGAGATGTTTAGGTGAACATCTGGTAGGTTCACCTCTGTCTCCTCTCTCAGTTTGTTCTGTCTGCTTCGTCTCTTTTGTCTGTTTTCACGTTTCATAATACTTTTGAACAAACTGCTTCACGCCGTCATCTGTTTCTGTCGGCTCTCGTCACCTCGTGCTGGCGGAGAGGGAGAAACCCGCGCCCTGTAAACCTATAAACTAAATTATATAGGCTGATGTAATATGGCAGAAATAAGGCTGAGATTGAATTTTAATAAAACATTTACTTTGTGAAAAATTCATCCTCACGCCTCGATGTTCAATGAAAGAAAAGAAGAGAAAACAAAGAAGGTCACCTTCCAGGAGCTTTCACATCTCCGCGCTTCTCTACACGTAGCAGGTCTTTAGTTTAAAGCTGCGCAGTAAAACTGTACTGAATCCCAGATTAACGTCTGAGAAATTATTATGTTCATTTTATATTCTTACAGCGTAAAAACTTTACACACTTTATTTTTCACACTTGAGCTGGATCTAAAAAAAAAAAAGTTAAAAGCTACGATGATCGTCATGAGCTTCACGTATCCGTCTTTGGTTTTTCTGTTTTTGACTTTGATGCTAAACATGTCCTGGACTTCAGTTCCCATCATGCACTTCACCACAGCCATGTTGTCATAATTATATTCACCTGCCCCTGTTTCTGTGCCGCAGTCGGCTGTTTGCCGTGAGTCTGGTCGAGCTGCTGTTCAGATGGTTTGTCGTTGGTTTTCCCAGTTAGTCTCTCTGTTAACGTTACCTTGCTGTCTTTGCCATAGATCTGATTAGCATTATCCTTAGTTCTTAGCCGTAGTGTTTGTCTTTATAACGTACCTGCTCACGTTTAATAAACCGCCGTCTGCACTTCGAGACACACATTCACACAACGCTGTAAATATGAGAACAGAAAACATTCGTATAACATTTAAATCCCACAGGAGAGAGCAGACGCATTTTATTTGGTATTATTACACTAATCAGCCATAACATTAAACCCCCCTACGTTTTGGGTTCCCCGGGGAGGCTCCGTCCCCCGTGGGCGTGGGGTGTCTTACACCAAGATGTTGGCGTCAGACCCTTTGTGTGCTGTGGGGCGGAGCCTTCGTGGAATGGACTCGACCGGATTGAGATCTGGGGAGTCTGGAGGCGGAGTCTGGAGGCGGAGCCTGGGGCCTCGGGCTCTTTGGCTGCTGGGGCCCGTGTGCTGTGGTGCGTTGGGTGTTCTGGTGTCTTTCCATCACAGCCAGCACTGGGTGTTTACAGTGAGTTGTTCCTGTGGGACCGGATCGGACCGGGCGGGCTGGGGTTGGGGTCGGGGGAGCCTCGGGCCCCTGATCCTGTCACCAGGGTACTGGGGTAGAGCGTATGATCAGTGTTGTTCGGGTCAGCTGGCGGTGGTGTTGGTGTTAGGGCTGATGGTGTGTGTGTGCTGTACACCTTTCTGCTGGTTCCAGGTCTGATCACAAAAAACATCTGTGAAGCTCTCACACCATATAACATAATAATATAAACAGTGAGAACCTTTTCACTGTCCTGTGTATACAGTACATAAATGTTACACGTGTAAAGCCTTTATTTTGTCACATATACATTACAGCACAGTGAAATTCCTTCTTGGCATATCCCAGTGTAACTGGGGTCAGAGCGCAGGGTCAGCCATGGTACAGCGCCCCTGGAGCAGACAGGGTTTAGGGCCTCGCTCAAGGGCCCAACAAAGGCAACCTGGCTGAGCTGGGAATCGAACCGCCGATCTTCCGATCAGTAACTCAGTGCCTCAGCCCTCTGAGCCACCACTGTGTGTGTGTGAATATTTTACAGCATTTTAATAAAGACATCACTAATTAGAGGTTAATGCCTGTGTTGTGTGATAGCGGGCCAGACGTCGGTTCCTCAGTGGGAAAGTTAATAAATAAACTTTTTTTCTTCTTCTACAGACGATTAAACTCTGTTAACTTTAAATCTCTTCAGGTAAACGTCACTAATCCTCACTGATCTGTTCATTAGCATAGAAAATGAGCCGTTATTGATAGTTTCATGTGTAAGTCAGTTTGGTAAATGAAAGCAGCGCAGAATAAACAGTCAGCCGTGATTCTGAATGTTTAGTGTGAAGGCAGAACGTGCAGGAGCACCAGGTTAATTCAGGAAAACATATCTTACAGTCCAAGCCTCGGCATTTAGGTTTTTCCTCGTCATTCACTCTCTTGCCTGTAAATCCATACTCAGGAAATATTTTCGAATAGTTTATGTTGAATATTTTTTCGGGCTCCTGCTGTTCCACTGAGTCAGAGTCACTCGCGGCTGCTGAGGAACTTGTGGAGGTAGATGAATGGAGAAATTTGTCTATTCTTGTTGCTGAACTCCTACATCAGTGCAGCATGTCAGGAAAACATCCCTCCGCTCTGCAGTGGCGAAGTTCTGGGAGACTCTCAGGGAGATTCTGAATCACACACAACTCATCCTCACTCACTTGTTTAATTATTTGTAAAGTTAATTTGTAAGATAAATTGATAAAAGAGGGGAATTTCTCTCTAGACCACATTCTCATCCAGGTTCTGAACGTTTCTTCATTCTGTCTCTCTAAAGGTTGATAGAAGTCAGGATCAACTCAGCGAGCTGGAGAAGTTCTCCGAGTCTCCACTGCAGTGTTCTCCTCTGCTTAAACACACTTCTCTGATTTTTAACAGAATGGTGGTTCTGCGCAACAACACGCTGCAGATCATCAACGCCAGCCGCGCGGACGAGGGCAGCTACGCGTGTCGCGCAGAGAATCAGTTCGGCTCGGCCGAGATGACGAGCTCGCTGCTGGTGAAAGGTGAGTGGCTCCTCATCGCTCCTCTGCGGCTGATGGAAGCCTCATTTACTGCAGATGATTGAGTGTGAAGTGTGTGAAATCGAGCACATCTGCCCCGTTCGAGAAGCAGATCAGAAGCGCTGAAGACGTCTGAGGTCCGTCTCTCTGAGCCTCGTTAAGATCTTACACAAAAGAGATTAGATTTCTGCTTTCAGGTCCAAAAGCTCCGGTTACAGTAAGAATAAGAATAATAAGAGCAATTGTTCTCCATGAATAGGAATTGCACACACGGATCTAGCGATGCTATAAAGACTCCTGGGTTAAAGATACACACGGCTAAGTGTTGTACAGAGCGTGAAAAAAAGCACATCTTGTGTTTGCTCATTTCTCTTCTCAGCACTTTGCTTACAATAGGCTTTATAGCAGAAAGGTCTGACGGTCCACAGAGGAAGAGCTTACAGCAGATTTAGTGTCGAGCGCGAGAGCAGCTGCTTTACGAGACGATTAAATTCTCAGCATGTAAACAGGCCAGTTTGGGGAAAATCACTGATCCGCCGACGTGAAGCGCTTTCGGCTTTCAGCCGACGACGAGGCTTCATTGTTAGGCAGATGTACGGAGAGGATGTGAATGCATGAACTCTGCTCTGTGCTGCGTTTCTGTCTGTTTTCTGAGATGACAGCGAGACAGTCTTGTCCTTACAGAGGCCATGAGGGTGGACCTGAGCCCGAAGCGTGTGGAGGTGACGGTGGGGGAGAGCGTGGTGCTCAGCTGTAAAGCCTCACATGACCCGTCGCTCGAAATCTCCTTCTTCTGGCAGCTCAACAACCAGCCGCTGGGCGCCCGTCAAGACGACGGCCATTTCGAGTTCATCAGGACAGTAAGGACGTCTCGATTGCTCCATCGGAGCGGTGAAACATCTGATAAAGATCTGGAGAAGGTTCCCGTCTCCTGTCACATCTGAATATGTGCAATAGATGAGAGGGAGAGAGAGCAGCAGATCATTTCAATAAGATAGAGATTTACATTTAAAAAGATTGTGTGTGTGTGTGTGTGTGTGTGTGTGTGTGTGTGTGTGTGTGTGAGAGAGAGAGAGAGAGAGAGAGAGAGAGTTACTCCCTGATTCTGATTGGTCAGAAAATCCATCCATTGTCTCCATACCAAATTATATGTACATATACATAAACACACACACACACACACACTACAGACAGTCTGGGAATTGGAGGAAACTGGAGCACACTGAGGGGACACACCATGCGCAGGGAGACATGCTGTTATGGGAAAGTTATCAGTTGAGTGACGCTACAGTGTTTTTCCAGCCTGAAGATCCTGACACGCCCTCCTGCCAGCCTCACGTCCGGGTGTTTTGGGTCTCGTCCAAACCAATCTGCACCTCGAGTTCAAACAGCACACAAGGGGTGTGTGTAACCATGATGATTACCCATAAACCCCTTCTCTGTGTGTCTTTACACAAATACCCCGTGCAGTGAAGTGTGTGTTACGTGCGTCTGGAGAGAGCGATCGCTCGGCCGGTGAGCGTTCAGGAGCTCAGGGGAGGTTTACGCTCCAGATTTCTGGAAGAACACCGTGAGGGAAATATTAAACCTGACATGTTCAGAGATTTATTACAGAATATCAGAAACACCGAGTAACAGATCCGTCTAACACGGATCGGAGCAGCCGCAGGTGGAGAATTCCGAGTTTGTGTTAATCGTCTAAATTATGAGCGACAGATCGTTTTTCTTCATCCAGTAAAAATAAACTGTCACCAGTTTCATCTTAATTTCTCATCTTTTTCTCCAGATCCTGCTCCAGCTCGAGTGGGAATCGATGGTTTAAAAGGTCAGCCTGGCCCGAGTGTCACACGAGATTAAAGAGCCGCTGTCCATCATATTACCGCGAGTCACACGCATGCGACAGTGAGCTCATGGCTCTGCCTGATGGACCTCGTGCTCCTCTCAAAGTTCATAGTCTCATCAGGAGAAATGTCTTAGGTGCGGTGTTTTTATTATCGAGTGACATTTTGCTCATCTGGGTTTTTCTGGTGTGGAGATGGACAGCTAATGTCCACTCACTCTGTACACTAAGGTACACGGACTGCAGGTTCTGCAGGTTCTCACAAAACACAGACTGGTTCCGCAGTCAGGGTGCGTGCCCACCTGACGCCGGGTGTTCCTGTGATTAGCTGCCGTAACGCTGACCAGGAGAACAGCACTGAAGGAGAAACAGGGATCCTTTAATGATTCTTCACCAAGTCTCCTTGGTTCATGTTTCAGCTGGGTCGCGGGGGCGGAGCCTATTCCAGAGGACTTAGCCCATGAGTACATCCTGGACGGGGTGCCAATCAATCGCAGGGCACAAACACACACACACACACACACACACAGTGACGGCAATTTGGGAACAGCAATTAGCCTAATCTGCATGTCTCTGGACTGTTGGAGGAAACCAGAGAACCTGGAGGAAACCCACCACATGAACATGCAAGACCATGAGAGAACACAGAAACTCAAGCAGACCCTGAGCTGAAAATTGAACTCTGACCCTGGAGGAGCGAGGCGACAGTGCTAACCAATATTCCCCACATACACACATATTAATGACCGTACACTAATCACTAATGATTAGAATTAATTAACGTCACTGAATTTATCTGTGAAGAACTTAACCTCGCCAAACTTTCATGATGTTTACTCCAACACTCCTGGTGTAACTTTATATTGTTTTGTATAAAACTCCGGTACAGTTTGTTTTGGCTGGAGCTCAGTTGTATGTCATGAGTGTAGCGTGACTAACGTGGGTCACACCGGCGCTCCCGAGCCTCATCACGTCTCCAATCACGTTATAAATCTCCAAAGACTTCCTAACTGGCGTTTATCCCTCATCAGTGTCAGGCAGGACTGATGCAGTCCAGCACAAACCGACTCGAATCCTTTATATATCCGATTAGAGGCGGTGTTCAGCCTCGATCCAGGTGTTAATACCAGCACTTATCATTTCTCAGCCATGGAGCAGCAGACACATTGCTGATTGGGTTCTGGGTTGTAAAAAAAATGGTCAGAGGGACACTTTTGGAAATTGCATTGTGGCAGAAATCACATTATGATGATGAACAGCACAGAGAGCAAACGAGCCACTCTTGGCTGGTCACTTCGTATTGAACTGTGACTTTAATTTTTAATT
>QNUK01000990.1:121542-144042 GCA_013621035.1 Clarias magur
AGGCCAGAATTTGGAAGAAACTGAGATAACAGAAACTCTGACCTTCTGGTTATGTAACCTACAGCGTGTGAGACGTGGCACCGACGCGAACGTGACAGCAGAGAGGAGGAATCTGATTTAGCAGTGTGTTCTAAGATTGGAACAGAAACAGCTGTGACAAAAGATATCACAAACGCGGCAGAGACACAACTGATGTGTGTGTGTGTGTGTGTGTGTGTGAACACTGATAAGGAGATGTGTTGGTAGAGAACAGGGTGGAGCGGTATTATTAGTCTTGTTTTTATAAAAAAAATTAAGAAATGTTTCCATTCCTCAGCAGAGATAAGAGCTGTGTCTCCTTTATTAATCTGAAAGCAGGAACGCAGCCTCCTGAACCGCCGCCGCACCAATAACACCATAAAGGAGACGTGAGAGATGATCAGCGGCAGTAAAGCCAGGCCTCCAATACACAAGATCCAGATGCAAAACCTCGGCTTTTAAATTTCAACCATGATTAGTAGGAATAGTGTAGACTTTGCTGAAACAAGATGATTATAAAATGTCAGAGATAAAAAAAATAATCAGCGTGTTTGAGGTGAGAGAGTTTAACAGCACAATGGAGTGATGGAGGAAGAATAAAGAAGGCAGACGAGGGCAGATGGAAAGTTTGGATTGAGTGTGTGATCAGACGTCTGGGTCTGGGTGTGATCAGACGTCTGGGTCTGGGTGTGATCAGACGTCTGGGTTTGATCAGACGTCTGGGTCTGGGTGTGATCAGACGTCTGGGTGTGATCAGACGTCTGGGTCTGGGTGTGATCAGACGTCTGGGTCTGGGTGTGATCAGACGTCTGGGTTTGATCAGACGTCTGGGTCTGGGTGTGATCAGACGTCTGGGTCTGGGTGTGATCAGACGTCTGGGTCTGGGTGTGATCAGACGTCTGGGTGTGATCAGACGTCTGGGTGTGATCAGTGTGGGTGCTGATGAAGGCCGTGCGGTCAGTCAGAGGATCCCAGGTGATTCTAAAAGCTGTAAGATTTCTGAAGGCTTCGTGTTCTTCACAGATCCAGACCCGGTGACCGGAGACATGGAGTCCGCCATGGCAGTGGAGCTCAACCCCTGGGTGGAGTACGAGTTCCGGGTCGTGGCCACCAACTCCATCGGTACCGGCGACCCTAGTGCACCGTCCAGGCCGGTCCGGACCAAAGAAGCAGGTGCGTATGTCGGGTCGCTGCTCCCGCTCGGGGGATATAAACTCATGAGCTGATGTTTAATAGAAATTTCACCTGAATATTTAGAGTTCCAGGGACATCAGTCTGAGCGAGACAGTTTGATCTCCGTAATGTCGTTCCTCACTTAAATAAATCATCAGAAATAGAAATGTGCAAAGGGAGACGTGTAGCGTGTGCAAAGAGTTCGATCCTGTCCCGCGCCGGCGTCCTCACTCAGCTGGAGTCGTGTTCAGTGATGATCAGTAACATCACACACACTTCATCAGCGCGTCCCATCAGTCGCATTTCAACTGTTTTATATTTTATTTAATAAAGCAACAAAATACTAAATACATGTGCCAGTGTAATAAATACCAGTGTGTGAAGCTCTAGTGTGTGTACAGGACGTAGGAGATTTTTATTCATTTGAATGAGAAGAATTATAAAATATTGTCTGTTTGTGTTAATTCTCTTCTCTCTGATGAAGATGTCGTCTTCTCTGTGCGTGTGCTAACGGGATAAAAGGATTCATTAGTATCGGGACGTTAATGTATTTAATCTGGATCTCGGAGTGTGTGCGCGTTTAGAAACGAGACGTTTTAGCACAAACTTGCGTCTCTCACATACGGACCGTATAACGCGTGAATGCTGACGTCTGTATCTACGGCAGCGTCTTGTCTGAGTCTCACCGTCCGTCTGTCTCTTTTCAGCTCGTCTCATGTCACACGCCCTGAACGTGAAAGTCACTGTCTGTCGCACTGATACCAGCGCAGGCATCTCTTACTCACTCGTGTGTGTGTGTGTGTGTGTGTGTGTGTGTGTGTTCAGTTCAGATGGTCCTGATTGTTATTTTATACATAGAGGACATTCATTAGTTTTAGTCTCTTGTTGTACGTCTCTGTCTCTGGTTTATTCTACAGTCTGTTAAAATCAGCGTAATAAATTTATGGAGAAAGCCGAGTGTTTAACCCCAGTGAGGATGGAACACACACGCACACACACATGCACACACACACACACACACACACGCACACACACTCACAGGTTCACACCCGGAGAACAGGTGACCTTTCGCAGAGCTCCAGTCCGATCCAGTCGAGCAGCAGCAGCTCAGTGCAGTAAAGCCTCGATCACGTCTCCTGATCCGCGCGTGACTGCTTTCTGTTTAGCATTCCTGATTTCACTGTCGGATCTCGCAATCCTTACTGTGATTAGAGAGAGAGAGAGAGAGAGAGAGACTGTGTGTGTGTGTGTGTGTGTGCGTGCGAGGAAGAACATTAGTTTAACACACAAGCTGCAGATTAGAGATTCAGATTCATGTCAAGTTTCCGTCACGTTTGATCACGTGATCACGTCGCTCTTTGTCGTACATTACCTTTAAGCAGAGTGAAAGTTTTGGCGCTCACTCTGGTCTGAACTGAAGGATTTGTGGCGTCCTGCTGCAGATTCACGCTTTTCTCTCGTCCGCAGTTCCGTCGGTCGCTCCAGCGAACGTGAGCGGAGGAAACGGACGCCGGCACGAGCTCGTCATATCCTGGGAGGTGAGTTTGCCGAGAGCTAACGCTATGCTAATGAATGTAGCATGAAAGGCTCAGCGCTCCTGTCTAAATGAATTCATGTTGTTCATTGACTTCAGCGTGGAGAACCGAAGCCAGGCGTAATTGCTGCTTTCATGAGGTTTGTCTCATCGCGCCGAGTTATTCAGAGCCGCCTGGAACCGATTGAAATTCACGCCGAGCTCAAAAGTAATGTTTAAATGATGAGCTTCTCTCAGAAAGCTGCTTCTAATTATATAGATGCACGCCTGGGTCAGATTTGTTAGCTCCGCTCTACATTCAGGCTTTTCTCTGGTGAAGACGGACCTTCACCTGCTGCTGCGTGAGAGCGGAGCGAGGAGGCGGAGCCGTGCACCAGCGCGGTCTGTGGCGTCTCCGAACGCTCCGACGCCGCGTCTGCTAACCAATGGAGAGATGTGTTCACGAAGATTTACGAACAACGATAAAACAATTCATAATTCTGTTCCATTCTATATGTTTAATATTTGTTTAAAGTTCTGATTGTTGGATTTAGTAACACGGAGTCGGAGCATCGCTCAGGGGTTTCAGAAAGAAGAAGGAATAAAACTTCTGCTGCCTTTATGTTAAAATAAAACAGTTTTGTCTACACTGTGTGTACAATTATTAGGTCGGTTGTTGTATTCCTGAGGATTAATGTTATTGTTGAACAGATCCAGTACTCAACTTCAGCCAATCAAATGATTATAATAACTGATTACACACTGCCTGGGCAAAACACTCACCGCTTCAGGAGGATCAAATGATGGGGCTGAATCAAGCAAAGAAAATCTCTAAGGAGACAAGTTACTGGAACCGGGTTAAGAACCCGTCAACACATCATCACAACCTGTAAGTGTCAACTTTATGGAAGAAATGAGGAAAAAAAGTTCCTGAATAGAGACGAGTTTAAGACTGTGTGAAGCTGCATTGTAAGGAATGTCCAGTAGAAACCAGAGCTGTGTGTATTAGTGACAGTAAGAGCATGTCCACACACACACACACACACACACACACACATAAAGACTGGACTGTGGAGTGAAGGAGAAAGGTCACGTGACCTGATGAGTCCAGACTGAGTCTGTTCCAGAGTGAAGGGCGTGGTCAGGGTGAGAAGGGAAGCGCTGTAATGAAGCGACGCTCCCATCATGCATAGCGTCCACTGTACGAGCCTCTGGAGACAGTGTTATGATCTGGGGTCGCTTCAGTCGCTCAGGTCGAGACTCAGCAACGTCATGTGGAGATAAAAAGAAGTCACATGACCACCTGAATGTACTGAATCACCAGCACATCACATCTATGGAGGGTTTCTGCTTCCCTGATGGAGCGGACATGTTACAGGATTCAGAGTGTGAAAGATCGGCTCTGGGAGCGTGAAACATCATTAACACATGAGCTGGACACCACCTACTGTGTGTGTGTGTGTGTGTGTGTGTGTGTGTGTGTGTGTGTGTGTGTGTGTGTGTGTGTGTGTGTGTGTGTGAGAGAGAGATTAAAGCCAAATGTGACTGAGTGAGTGCCTTTTTTTTTTGTGGCCCCAGAAAGTTCTAACCAGCTCATCGTTAATAAAAAGCAGCCCACACCAGTCCCCCTCCTCGTCCTCCACTCGACATGGTGCTGTCTGTCCATCAGTGGTCCAACCACGTGTCCGTCCATCTACTCCATCAACAGTCATTCTCATTTAGTCTGTCTATAAAAGCTTTGGGGGAAAAAAATGTCTTGTGTTTTGTCCCGTTGTTCACGTTATAACTTGAGGCGTGTGCGATGGCGTGTGCGATGGCGTGTACGATGGCGTGTGCGATGGGGCGTGCGATGGCGTGTGCGATGGCGTGTGCGGTGGTGATGGTGTTCCAGTCTCCCCCCCCTTCACCATGTCTCTGAGCCCGAACACTCGGTAGGCTGCAGTTCTGGAGTGTAACGTGTTCCTGCTCGCTTCACATTTAATTCTTCTCAAGTGTTTTGAAGTTAATTTGCATCTTTTCTTCTCCCCACATTTTTGTGACTCTGTTGACGGTGTGCAGTAAAATGTCTGACGGTCTGGTGCTCACGCCTCGATGGTTCGGCCGCGTCTGCGTCTTTTACAATTCATACCTTTCCACAGTGGACCATTAAAACCATCTTTTTTGGACCATTGTGCCTGGGGTAAAGAGGCCACGCCCTCCCTCATTACATAAATACACCCGAGAACAATTTAATCACGTTTTTATAGTTTGGAGTTAAACATGCGCGGAAGAATGCGCGGTCGGAATTCTCACCTGCTTAACAATTCTGCATACGGTATACAGCGTAATTCACACAAAACAAATATTAACTAACTTTATGATGTTTTATCTCCTTTTCCACACAATCTGAGCTTCATAACATCACCAGCTCTCAGTCGATGGGGACCTTGTGTGTGAAACACCTCAGTGGTGTCTCCATCAGTAATGATGTCCTGACGTGGCGTCGTCTTTGTCTCGACACGAGACCGTAGGAGAAATGGAAGAGATGAGAACTTTGGTCTCAGATGAAGGCTGAACGGGATAATTAACCTTCAGTTCTGAAAGCGGTTTCCCTGTAAACACAGGCCTGGAACATCTGCTCACAGTCTCACCCTTTACAACTTCTGGACGAAATTTAATCAATCTCCCACCGTGTTAAGAGGATATTAGGATGAAACGTTCCTCGGGTGAGGGAGCACCTTTGGCAGCGGGCATCGCAGTGGGAATCTCAGCGTGCACGCTAATGCATTAAAAATGAACAGAGCTGGAGGATCTCAAATGAGGGCAGTTAAAAGTGCGATTAACCAGGGAGGAGGAACAGATGTGGGCTGTAAGTGATGGCTGTTCTTGCAGTTAATAAGTACGCCGGCTACGACTGTCACCAGCCAAATAACCTTCATGTGAAGGAAACGGCGCCTCGGTGAGAGATTACAGGAGCTCCATCCAGATGGAGAGGGACGCTCGGATACGCCGCCACCGCGTAGTGTTTATAATTCCTTTCAAAACCTATTACCATAAGTTCAACATAATCATTAGTTTAATCTCTCAGTTCAATTACAATAAAGAGTCTCGCTCTTCACATTCCGCTCTAAGACGCGGCCCTTGGAGCGAGCGCGACTCGGAGCTGGTGGAGTCCTGGTGTGGTGAAGTCCGAGCTCTGAAACACCATGAGATGCTCTGCAGAGAAGACTCCACTTCAGTTTTATTCAGTTTTGTTTAACAAAAGCAGGAGCATGCATGAAGTTCACCAGGCTAAATGTTTTCTCCAGCAGCCCCTTCACTTGTCGGCCCTTCTCCAACAATACCCCGTCCTCTGCAGGCCAGCGCGAGCAGATTTGGGCCAAACGTGGCATTTCTAAATGGCATTTCTAGGCTGTGACATTTGGAAGTCATTTAACAGAACACTGTCTGTGTTAACTGAACGGATGCTGGATGGGTAAAGCCGACTTACACTTGCCACTCTGGGGCCGATTAGTTTCCTCTGACAGCGTGTCCCCAAGTGTTCGCTCCCTCTGACACCACAGCAGCGTACCAAATCCCCCAATTTATTTTTCCTTTTCATCTGATTCTCTTTCTTGGCGTCGCCAAACCAGATCCTTTGATCTGCAGGTTATCGCCGCATGTTTCACACCGAAGCGTTTCCTGCCGCAATCCAGACTTTTCGCAAGACTTGGGACTGATGTCGAGGACGTCTTCAGGTGCTGCGATTGAGTTAAAGTTAAGATTTCCTTTTGGCAAATATTACTCAAGTAAAAGCAGAAGTTCTCCATTTACTTCTAGAAGTTCTCACCTAAATGACTAAGCAATCAAAATGACTGTGTGTGTGTGTGTGTGTGTGTGTGTGTGTGTGTGTGTGTGTGTGTGTGTGTGTGTGTTTGTGTGTTAGCTCCCAGTAGCCTTTCATAGTAAAATCTCTCTCTCTCTCTCTCTCTCTCTCTCCTGTTACATTATTGGTGTGTCTCAAAGAAAAGGCACACGGTTACACACATCAATCAGCGGTTGGAGGAATCCTCACTTTAACTACAGCACATCACTGTGGTAACGCAACGGCATGCAGAAATGAAGTGAAGTAAAAGTCCTGTACTTCTGAGCAGAGGAAAAATAAACGTAAACTCAGATAAACTAAATAAACTCTACAGGACAATATGTCTATAAAACCTGTAGTATCACTGGAGCTTTGTGCGGATTCTGGCTGGAACGATGCAGAATTCATGAACTCCAGATCTCACTCCAGGTCTCAGTCCAGGTCTCAGTCCAGGTCTCAGTCCAGATCTCAGTCCAGGTCTCAGTCCAGGTCTCACTCCAGATCTCACCCCAGGTCTCACTCCAGGTCTCAGTCCAGGTCTCACTCCAGGTCTCAGTCTAGATCTCAGTCCAGGTCTCAGTCCAGATCTCAGTCCAGATCTCAGTCCAGATCTCACTCCAGGTCTCAGTCCAGGTCTCAGTCCAGGTCTCACTCCAGATCTCAGTCCAGGTCTCACTCCAGGTCTCAGTCCAGATCTCACTCCAGGTCTCAGTCCAGGTCTCAGTCCAGATCTCACTCCAGATCTCAGTCCAGATCTCAGTCCAGATCTCACTCCAGGTCTCACTCCAGGTCTCAGTCCAGATCTCAGTCCAGATCTCAGTCCAGATCTCACTCCAGGTCTCACTCCAGGTCTCAGTCCAGATCTCAGTCCAGATCTCAGTCCAGGTCTCAGTCCAGGTCTCAGTCCAGATCTCAGTCCAGGTCTCAGTCCAGATCTCAGTCCAGATCTCAGTCCAGATCTCAGTCCAGGTCTCAGTCCAGGTCTCAGTCCAGATCTCAGTCCAGGTCTCAGTCCAGGTCTCAGTCCAGATCTCAGTCCAGGTCTCAGTCCAGGTCTCGCTCCAGGTCTCAGTCTAGGTCTCGCTCCAGGTCTCGCTCCAGGTCTCAGTCCAGGTCTCAGTCCAGGTCTCAGTCCAGGTCTCAGTCCAGATCTCAGTCTAGGTCTCGCTCCAGGTCTCAGTCCAGGTCTCAGTCCAGATCTCACTCCAGGTCTCAGTCCAGGTCTCAGTCCAGATCTCACTCCAGATCTCAGTCCAGATCTCAGTCCAGATCTCACTCCAGGTCTCACTCCAGGTCTCAGTCCAGATCTCAGTCCAGATCTCAGTCCAGATCTCACTCCAGGTCTCACTCCAGGTCTCAGTCCAGATCTCAGTCCAGATCTCAGTCCAGGTCTCAGTCCAGGTCTCAGTCCAGATCTCAGTCCAGGTCTCAGTCCAGATCTCAGTCCAGATCTCAGTCCAGGTCTCAGTCCAGGTCTCGCTCCAGGTCTCGCTCCAGGTCTCAGTCCAGGTCTCAGTCCAGGTCTCAGTCCAGGTCTCAGTCCAGATCTCAGTCTAGGTCTCAGTCCAGATCTCAGTCTAGGTCTCGCTCCAGGTCTCAGTCCAGGTCTCAGTCCAGGTCTCACTCCAGATCTCAGTCCAGATCTCAGTCCAGGTCTCAGTCCAGGTCTCGCTCCAGGTCTCAGTCCAGGTCTCAGTCCAGGTCTCACTCCAGGTCTCACTCCAGGTCTCACTCCAGGTCTCAGTCCAGGTCTCAGTCCAGGCGACTGTTTCCTGTGGGGCGACGCAAAGGTGGGGGTGAACAGGACAAAACCTCGCACACTGGGGGACTCTGAGCCACAGATTCAGGAGGTTCCTTCAGAAGACTGAGTTTCATTCCCGGCCGTGTGAGGAAACTGGTCGCGTCCACTGGCGTCTACGCTGAAATTCAGCGAGTTGCTTTCCTTTTCCTAAATGTAATAAAGTCAATGAAGAATTTGTAGAAATATGCACTCCATTAGCAGTTTGTTTGCTCTACTAAAGTACAAAAGCATCAAAGATGAACAAAGTACATGAACTCAGTTCCCTCTGACCTCTGGGGGAAACCCAGCAGTGCTTTAGCTCAACTCCCAACCCTCTGACCAGCAGCATTTTATCCCTCCATAGTCACATTCATCGCTTGTGAAGTGAGTGAGATCCTGTTCTCGTTCCCTCACCGCGCGTTCTCAGAGCTAATATGACAAAAATCACAGCGTAAACGTCTCCGTCTTTACCGTTCCAGCTTAAACCAGGGAATGTGGGAGATATTCTTAAAACCAGTGAAAACCAGAGGCAGACGTGTTCACGGCGGTCCGGCGACGAAGGCTAATGTAGCGTGACTATTATAACAAAGTGTTGGGTATCCGTGTACACAGACCTAACAATACACAAAGTGAAATATTTTGAAATGAAAGTCCGCTTCAGGTGTTGTGTGCTAGCGGTAGAGGACGGGAGAGAGTGTTTGTGTGTGTGTGTGTGTGTGTGTGTGTGTGTGTTTATTAGACCAGTAGCTGACCTTCGTTCACGCAGGATTAGTTGTTAGAGACGAGGTTCTCCTTATTAAACAGGATAAATGGCTAAACAGACCCATCAAGTGCACCTCATTAGAGTGTGCAGAGAGAGTGCGAATGCCCCATTAGGAACGGCCCCGGACCTCATTCCGCTCCTCTCGGCTCTTTAGCCGCAGTATTCGTCACCGTCCTCTGGTTTCTCAGCGCTGGTTTTACAGCGAGCAGGCGAGTGTGTCAGCATGATGGAAGACGATTCATTTCCAGAAACACTGCAGCGAGTTAATTAGACGAGCACGGTAACGCGTCCTAGCGGAGTTTAGCGCGAAGCTGCCGCGCACTCCGTCCTATCGCTCCTCTGCGGAATGACGGCTCATTTGGTGACGGTCTTTAGGGGCCGTGATTATAGTGAAGCAAGTACAAATCACACAGATTACAGCGTGACAGACAGCGACGCTGCCGAGCGCAGAGCCGGCGTGAGTACAGGTGTTTGCCGCTTATTAAATTTGGCCAAGATGTAATTCTGCTAGCTCACATTTTAATTAAATTTCTACATCCCTTAATAGATTGCATTTGGTGCGATTAAATGGCCAGCAGGTGTTGTGGACGGCTTCTCGTCTCACCTGTTTAGGAAAAGCGTCATACACACAGCGGAGCGAAGGAGAAACCGGGGAAATGTCTACGCTCTGTGTGTGTGTGTGTGTGTGTGTGTGTGTTTATTTTATTCATTTAAGAAGATCACTAATGACACGCAGGAAGAGAAAAAGCTGCGATCGCACGACTGCACGGCCTTATGGGTAACTTTCCTGGCCGTCGTGACTGCTGCTCAGACATCGCTCACTGTTCTGATGTTTCCTCTCTCTCCCACACACACACACACACACACACACACTGCGACACTGCGTGTTTAATTGACGTGTGATGTGACATTCACAAGCGATTTCTTTTATTACAGCTGAAGCTCTGTGGACTCCACAGGGGGCGTCCTGACATTCTGGAGCAGATCCGTGCCATTTAGCGCGTTCCCGTCTAACAAAGGAAGCTCTTTAGCTGTGAGACGCCGAGACTGGAACTCGTCATGGCCGTGTTTGTAGATTTTAAAGCTGCGGCTCGTTCCTGAATAAGAGATGAGCGTGGACGAGAGTGCTTTAGCGTTTGGGCCGTGTTGTGGCTCCTCCCACGTGGACGTTGCTGTGAGCTGCAAATTGCTGTGAATCTTTCACTTATTAAGAGCTTTTTTTTTTCTTCCTTCACTTTAGACTCAGCGGGAGCAAATTGTCACCAGAAATAAGGCAGAGTGAAAAATCCATCACCATCAAGAACAATTTTCTCTGGTTTTTCACCCAATCACGACTCATTTTCTAATGTTGCGTCTCTCCATCGCTGGCCGTCTGTGAGCTCTGAACATATTAACAGTCACACGGAAAAATAATCCACATGTCAGAACGCTCTTCTTCTTCTTCTTCTTCTTCTTCTTCTCACTCGATCTTTGCTTCCCTTTCAGCCTGTATCTGAGGAGTTCCAGAACGGAGACGGGTTCGGCTACATCGTGGCGTTTCGTGCCAACGGGACTCGAGCGTGGAAGGAAAAGATGGTGACGTCAGCGGACTCCACCACATATAAGTACAGGGATGAGACGTTTCCTCCTCTCACGCCTTTTGAGGTGAAAGTGGGCGTGTACAACAACAAAGGAGACGGACCCTTCAGTAAAGTGGTGACGGTCTTCTCCGCTGAAGGAGGTGAGGACACAGCGGCGGAAGCGGATGTTAGCAGCGGATATTAGCATGGCGTGATTGTAGCTAGTTTGTCGCTGCACTGGTCTCTAACAGGGTTCATGCGGCGGAGCCTTAAAGTCAGAATAAAGCCTCAGTTGAAAAGCTCATAGTCTAATCAGCTCATCACGGTCTGCAGCTGGTGTGACGTCACTCGTCACTTGCGAGGGACACGTTGTAGTTTGAGACGTGTTCTCGGTGGTTTTACCGTGTGGACGCAGGCAATTACGAGTAGCAGCTTCAGCTTGAACACGCCGCTGTCATGATGGTGTTAAACCCTGCGAAGTTTCCTGTCTGAGATTCCGTCTGTCTTCACACACAGAGCCACGGGAAGCGCCGTCTGACGTTAAAGCGTACGCCATGTCCTCTTCTGAGGTGAAGGTCACATGGAAACCACCGAGCCCGGGACCGGGACGACCCCAGGGCTACGAGGTGAGGGGGGTGGGGGGGGGGTGTTGGGGGCGGGGTTTATGAAGAGCAGTTTATAGATAGCGTTAGATTTCAGTGTGTATGAATTGTTTAAATTGTTTCATGTGTTTATGCGGTGTTTATATTTTTAGCGTACATGTTGAACGAGATTTGTGTGTGTGTGTGTGTGTGTGTGTGTGTGTGTGTGTGTGTGTGTGATCTGAATAAAGAAAGATTATCTAATAAGAGAGAACAGCACCATTGTGTCCTCAGGAAGAGGAATCATCGCCCTTCAGCGCTGCAGGATATTACACGCTCCGCTATTACACTCTTCATGCAAAATGCACGACAGTTATCCAAACTAAATGATGTAATATTAGACAACATTAACAGACTTTTTTTCTTCTTCTCACCAGCGTCTCTCTCTCTCTCTCTCTCTCTCTCTGAATGAAGCCGCGACTCAGACTGTTTTCTCGTCCTCTAACAGGTGAACTACTGGAGAGACTCGGAGCAGGAGGAGACGGGGAAGAGGAAGCGGACGCTGGGAAATGAGACGGTGATGCTGATTTCGGGACTGGAGGGGAACACGCAGTACCACATCACGGTGAAGGGCTTCAACAGCATCGGCCAGGGACCACCGAGCGCTCCGATCAGAACCAGCACCAAGAAAAACCGTGAGTACGCAAAACACCACCAGCACGAGAACACACACTGCGTTCCATCAAAGTGGTGCGACGAGTTCAGACGTCTCTCAGTCCGTTTCAGAAAATGGTGCACGAATCTGTAAACAGACGCGACGTTGTTGAGGCGACGCGTGCTGAGGTTCCTGAAGGAGGACTTACCAGAGATCTCACATGAAGATGAATCCTACCGGCTGCGTGGAGACGCTGCAGAGCTGCCGGCTGGAGGACAGAACGGGTGAAGGTGGAGCAGTGAGCACACCGTGTGGCAACAGAGGGTGATGTGCTGTTAGAAAAGGCTGCTGTGTCTGGTGCGGTGATGAGCAGCGGCAGTGTGAACATCGCGGAGGTCGCGGTGGTTATAACAAGGGGAGACATGGAGTGTCATGGTGCAGGCTGGTGCGGTTACGGAGACCGCTGGAGACGCCAAAAACAGATCTCAGATGGATGTAATGAAACCCAGACGATATTTGGAAAGGTTCTGGACATTGCAGATTTTTTTTTTCTAGCATACATCATGTTTTATATTTCATTATCAACGCTGAAGAAGATGCTTCATTTAAGCAACTGAGCCAACAAAAGCAATTTCTATCTCACAAATGGTTTCTCTCTCATTTTTCCATCATTTGGAGAAGCTGGAAGCAGAAACTTTTAATGTCAGTGAGGACAGGAAGAGGAATAAACCAGCTGTAGTCACGAAGTTTATTAAGCATAAAAACACTGCTGAAGTCGTTTTATAAGGAACATATAGAGGAGAAGAAAGTGAGACAGAATCGGCAGTGCAGGGGGAAGAAATCTTTTCTAAGTCATGAGACTAATTTTAGTGCTGGAGAAGCCGTTTTATTTTCAGTAAGGTTATAAACGCACATATCAGACCGAGCACTGAGCGCGAGCGGGTCGGGGTAAAGTACGGGCAGAAGTCCGAGAGACGGACTTTTTATCTGCAAATGTTTAATGTTTAAATATAAACACCCTCCTCAGTGGAGTTTTTAATGCATATGGAGAAAAGAGCTTTGGGTTCCTGTCTCCATAATCAGCACCTTCATAATCTCATAGCTGTTGATGCCTCAAACTCTGATTCCTTCAGTCTAGAACAGAGAACCGGACCTGACAGTTTGATGTGGTACCTAAATCACCCTGATGGAACCACAACTACAGAACAAGGACTCGCCGTTATGGTACCGCAGTTTTCCACCGGGCAGCGAGCATTCCATGGACTCCCACCGAAACTGTACAAGCCAAACCAAGTCAACCAAATTTCTGCTGAATGAAGGTGTGAAAGTGATGGACATTTACAGAAAACGTTAGTCACAGCGCGGTGATGAGACTCTCAGTGAAACATCTGAACGGTGCGAATGTTTTAAAGAAGGCCGTACAGGGGAACCTTGGATTACGAACATAATTCGTTCCGGAAGCAGGCTTGTATATCAAAACGCTCGTAAACCAAATCATATTTTCTTAGAAGAAATGATGGAAACTCAAATTATTCATCCACAGCCCCAAAAAATTAATACATAAAAATTAATTAAAAGTTTATGTTAAAAGTTAATATAAAATATAAAGTAAAAATAAAACAAATTAACCTGCACTTTACCTTTAAAAAAAGGTTTTAAAAAAAAATCCAGACAGATAAGTGTTTGTTTGTGCGCGCAGATGCTGTGTGTGTGTGTGTGTGTGTGTGTGTGTGTGTGTGTGTGTGTGTGTGTGTGTGTGTGTGTGTGTGTGTGTGTGTGTGTGGAATTAGCCCTCTCCCCTCTGCTTCTTCTCATCTTACACAGTAGAATGTTGATTATACCAGTGAGAGACGAGCACTAAGACCCAGCAGGGGAGACGATTACCCACAATTCCGTAGCGCATGAGAGAGAAAAACCATTTCAGTACAGTCCTGACCTCGCTCTCCACATGTTTGGAAAAGGCATTACAGGAGTTCCTGGGAGGCCGGCGTGTCAGACGTGACCCAGACAGACGGTCCGATCACGTCTCCGGCGTACTGAGAGAACTTTCTGTCCCGATGGTGTCCGAGCTCCAGTGAGACGCTGTGAGAAGTGCATCAGTGTATCAGGGGATTATACAGAGACATCAAGGGAGTGTTTACTCTCAGCACTGCGTTCTGTTATTCTGGACTGTTGTAAAAAGTCCTTATAATTGGACAGGGTCAGGTCTTTCTCTTCCACAAATCAACCAAAGTGTTTTAAAACTAGAGTCCTGGTCACTTTTATATATTAAATACAAAATCTTATTGACAAACTGAAAGAACAGACAGATAAATACTGTGCGCTTTGTTGCATTATCACGAACAGCGTCCTTCATGAACTCAACTCACACAGTCATGGTCACAGTCACATCACGCCTTCTCATCCACTGCATGCTTCTGTAGAGCTGGGAGTGTGTGTCCTACAGGAGACAGTGGTGCGGTTCTGTAGTGAGTGTGAGATGTGGCAGACACGTGGTTATTGTAAGTTATTGTAATGAGACCTGTGTGAGACGTGTCTTCTGTGGGAGAAGAGACAGGAATCCCGTCCCATCGTCTGCTGTAGGAAATGATGAGAGATGAAGAACAGCAACACTTCCCTTCCTCGTCCATTGACCTCCGAGTCGGAGCGTCCTATAGAGACGCACAGCTGGTGCACGGTGGAGGGTGACGCGCGCGTCCATGGGGACAGAGACACAGCGGCAATCGGCTACAACATGCGCATACGATACTGACAGAGGACCTGCTCATGTTTGCTCCTAAACAATAAGTCGTACAAAAAGAAATGATGTTTCTTCAGTTTTGAAATGGAACGGTGACTAGATACCTGATACCCCGGACTGGTGCAGAAGGTCTTCCTGAGGCTCAGAGGCTTTGGGACAGGGACAGGTTCCTTATTCGTAGAAGAGAAAAATGTGCTTTCATAGCTGATATTTGTGCTGTAGATGCTGAGCGTCTCTCTGTCCTCCTGTCCTCCTGTCCTCAGCACCGAGTCACCCTCCAGCCAACGTGATGTGGATTCAGGAGGGGAATAACGTCTCGCTATCCTGGGAACCAGTCAAGGCTCTGGACAACGAGTCTGATGTCATCGGCTATAGGGTGCGGTTCTCTCTTACACACACACACACACACACACACACTCATTCACTTTGATCTAAGTGTTCGTTATTTAGAATGATTGCTTTTTTCCTCAGGTGTTGTTGCGTCAGGAGGGGCGTGGTCACAGTCAGGTCATGAGGACCCCCAACACGGCGGCGGTTCTCACACTGCCGGAAGGAGGAACGTATATTATTGAAGTGTGTGCCATCAGCGAAGGAGGCGAGGGAGCGGCTAGCTCTCAAATCAGAGTGCTCACTTCCTCAGGTGCTTGTCTGCTTCCCTAAACAGCAAGTCACATGACCTTGAAACACCTTCGATACTGACTAAGCCAACGCCGGTTCCTCAGCACTTTATTCTCTTTATTCTCTCTCTTCACATTATTAAGGTAAAATCCACAGCAAATATGTTATAGAGGTTCAATCAAAACCTTGTGACCAATCAGAGCGCAGGACTGAAGCGCACCGCGGCGTCATTGAAACGAAACCGCGCAGAGTTTCCTAGCTGAAGGAGAGACGGCGGTCAGCAGCACCTCTGTTTGTAGGCTGTGGAGGAAACGCAAAGGTTAATTAATTTAGGAAAGTCACAGCTGTACTCACCTTAATGTCTCTTTAATTAGCTTTTCCTCCACACACACACACACACACACACACACACACACACACACACGTAGCGGAATTGAAGCTGATGTGTGAGAGGAGGAATTTAAGGCGTGTTTGGACCTCAGGTGCCTTAAAGGAGAAGAAAGAGTTTATCTGAGAACATGTGAATAATGATTGGAGTGTAAGTCTCATCAAACCTCAGCAGATGTTTCTTCATGATGATGTTTGTATGTAGAGCAGGTTAGTCCTGTACACGCTCGAGGATGTGTGTGTGTAAGTGTGTGTGTGTGTGTGTTACACTGAGTGTTTGTCTCTCTCGGTTGTTCTGTAGGTGTGAGGGCGAAAAGTCAGCAGTGCTCTGTACATACTCTCCCGTCAGGCTGGGCGTGGACTCTCCTGCTCCTGACGGTGCTGACGGTGCTGATGGTGCCTTCTGCCCCGTGGTGAGGACCTTCACCATGTGACTCTGCCCCCGTGTGGAGGGAATGGACTCTGCCGCGTTGGCCCGAACCATCTCCGGGACGCAGGAGTTGGCCAAGTGCTTTTTATCCGACCAGGATTCCATCCAGTTACTTTTTTTTGCTACTAGTTTCCGTTGCAGTTTCTCTTCTCCTTATCAGTGTAGTATCGTGCATTGTGCATAGAACGTCCTTAAATGACACAAACTGCTGAACGTTTATCAGATCCAGCCTTCACTGAGCGCCGGGAACACTGAGGACTGAGACACGTCTCCATCCCTTTAACCCACGGCTGCCTAAACAAGTGAAGCCATTAAAGCTTAGATAAGTGCATTGTTTTTTATTCCCGCATCAAAGAAAGACAACAAGACGGAGGACAAGAAGAAGAAACAAACAAACACACAACAACAACAACGACAAAATGTTTTTATAGTGCTGAATCTTTCCAGACTTCTTTTTTGTACATCATGTTAACTTAAAAGTGCTGTGTGTGTGTGTGTGTGTGTGTGTGTGCGTGTGTGTGTGTGTGTGTGTGTGTGTGTGTGTGTGTGTGTGTGTGTGTGTGTGTGTGTGTGTGCGCGTGTGTGTGTGTGTCAGAGGATTTTCTATGTTGTATGTTTTTGGTCAGTTTCTGATGCACATGCTGCTGAGGGTCTGGGTGGGTGTGGCCAAGGTAGGCTAGGGGGCGTGGTTTAACCTGTAGTACCCAAACGCCTCATTAGACAAAGAGAAAGAATCTGTGATGTCATAGTGAACGCTGAAATAAATGTCCCGTATATTTTTACAGGTGTGTCTGCGCTCTCTGTTCTCACACGAACTCTTTTATTATTCTCAAATCATTTTTGTTTGTATTTTATATTTCCTGCAGCCAATCAGCGGCAGTCCTGTCAGGTGGTTACTGAGCAGAGGGACACGCCCCCTAGAGCTCAGCTCCACTTATTGTCCGTTAATACTGATATTCTGATATTCTAGATAAAAAAGGCTAAACACACAGTGTCGAATTTGAGTACAAAGTATGCACCATGGTGTGTGTGTGTGTGTGTGTGTGTGTGTCTTTACAGCATGGAGCCAGTCGAGCATTACAGCCCTAAACTGTTTAACAGAATGTCGTTAGAAACCAGGAGTGTAGCTTCTGATGTGTCTGGAAGTGTTTGTGTGTTTCTTCCGTCTGCAGGATGATCTCGTTCTCCGACGCTTCGCTCCTCTCACAACTTCATCACTGACACTCATCATTACTGAATGTCCTAATTTAAGCTCATAACTAATATCAGAGTGTCTCACTGAGTGCGAGTGATGATCGTCCTAACGTGTCCACGGTTTATCGCCAATCATAAGACAGAGACGCAGGTTAGAGATTCCATGGCTTTTCCTCTTATTTAAAAGAATCGCAGACTTTTGCCAGACGCTCATCCTGGAGTTCGTTAGCTGACGATCCGTTCGTTACTCCGAGATCAGGTGACTGTCTGGATTCCTGGCATTGTGCTTTCGTCCATGTTTTCTCTCTGTGTAATTCAGCATCACTTGAACTGGCCGTCTGTCTGGACCTGTTTCTACAGTCTGCTCACATGTCTCCGCCTCCAGGGACTGTCGGTCAAAATAAATTCCCTTCCAGTGTAATTAATGCCCGAATCGAGCTGCCACGACTTGCGCTGAGAGTACTGTTAGCGCGCGTTCTCCGACTCGCCCTCGTCCCCCAGAGTCCGGCTGGACGCTCCATTAGAACCCGCCGGCCGGCTCTGACTCACCTTCCCGGCTCTGACTCGGCTTCATCCAGGGAAATGTTGATGAAGGCTTTCAGTAATCCAGGCTGCGCTGAAGTGTCTAATAATAGCACATGCGCTCTAGGAGGAAGTCGGAGTCGAAGCAGCTTCCCATCAGTTAGCGGAGATGAAGACGGCACAGAGAAATCAACTTCATGCCCCTGTGTTATAAATGTGCAGTAAAAATGTCAATTTATCTTCAGTCCTTAAAACACGTCGGTCATTTGAGTGGAGCTGAGTTCATGTGAATCCTGAAACCAGAAAGAAATCCTGCTTGTGCACGGAATGGTGAGGAGACGCCGGGTCTCTGACGCGTCCTCAGACATTACAGAACCTAATAACCAGGAGACAACCAGCTCGAAATCACGTCTTATACTCTGTGTATATACAGATATATATAATGACCACGCCCAGGTTTGTGTGGTCAGTGTTACTGTGAGAGCGCCGGGGGCATTATATATAAACGATAAGTTATAAACTGTACACACACACACACACACACACACACACACACACATTTCAGTATGTTTCCACTGTTTCCCATAATCCTGTGGGAGAGGAAGCGATTTGGGTTTCGATGTGATTTTACATTCACACTCGTTTGCAGTTCGTCGCTTGTGGCTGTGTGGTAAAGGCTTTGCTGGCTCTTGTGGGCGTGGCCTAACATGCAGAACGCAAACACACTCGCTAATCTGGGAGTGAATGTGCTCTTTATTCTGAGATCCGCGTTTTCTGTCTTTATGTCTTCATGCGTATTGAATGAGAAGTTGTACAGTACAAGAGGTTTACATTTCTCTTTTATTTGGGAGTCAGACAGTAAGTGAAAGCGCTGCGTGTGTGTAACGTGTTGCCTGTACAGCATGTAGCCTTAAGCCTGTTAGCCAGACGCAGTTCTGCTTTTAAAGCATCAGTGCACACTACTGCAGCACATCCCGTATCATTTTCATGTGTGTGTGTGTGTGTGTGTGTGTGTGTGTGTGTGTGTGAGAGAGACAGAGCTGTGTAGACATGCACACTAGTTCTGGAGTACTCTCTCACACACACACACACACACACACACACATGTTAATTCTGGAGAGCTTCTTTCTTCTCCTTTTTTTTTTTTTTTTTATGAGCATCTCTTTGTCGCGCGGCTCTCATGCCTGCACACAGCTGCTAATGTGGTGACCTTTAATTATTCATGCATTACCTGTCGGTGTCTGTGCTCCTGATTTATGCTAATGCATTATGTAACCCACAAAGAGAGCGATGTGGCTCAGAGGGGCCGCAGATACAGCATCAGCAATTAGGACACACACACTCCCTTGACTTTAGGGATGGAGGAGTGCTCCACGGCTAGCCACTTAGCGGAGGGGTGTGAAACAGCTGTCATATCAGCCGGACTAATGCACCCTGAGAGCTGATTAACAATGGAGGAAATGTGCGGCCCGAGCAGAATGTAAAACCGCACGGCCTTCCTCCTCGGCACTGATCAGTCACATCGCCGGAGAGATTTTCAAACTTTGATGTAGTTCTACACCCGAGCTTTTAAATATGATAAAAGGCGCCTGGGTGCATTAGCGGCTAAAAGTACACCTTGTTCAGCGTCTCTTCTGTTCTGTTTTTACTAAAACGTCATCATTTCTCAATTAATCTGAAATAGCTGTCGATGATTCTGGCTGAACTATTAATATCCGTGTAAAGGTACTGAAGTATGTCGTGATTAAAGTCTCAGCCGGAACATCCGATCTATTAAAAGACGAGGGATGACGCCGGAGACCCCCTGCTTTACATCTGTAAATCAACACAATTAAATCTGCTCCGGCAGCTGCAGTGACGAAATACGTTCGTTCCATCAAGCTGTTGAGTTCAGGATGGCGTCTGGCGCGCGCGTGGAGTCCTGCGGCGCGGCGCACGCTAAACTCAGAAGATGGAGCGGAACGCTAAGGTCCAGCCTGACGTCTGGTTCTGTAGCATCATCGGTTTGCCTTGTCTCATTCATCAGCCCTTCAGATAGACCAATGGAGACACAAAGTTTGTTACTCGGACAGTCATGCGAGTCAGGGGCAGATGGTGGCGCTGCAGCCGCGAGGAGACGCCGCTAACCGCTGCACATCTACAGTCAGTCATTCAGGAAGGAGAACTAAACAGTAACACATTCTGATTCATCCCTTTATAGTCATCTTTAAAGGCTGTAATATGCTGAAGTCTGTAAAGAGATGTTTATTTGTTATTTACGGAAGGAGTCTCCTGCGCGAGGGCGTTGCCACGGTAACGGTCTACATTATGCAACAGCTTCACGATGGGTTGATGGTGGCTCTGAAGGAAACGATAGACATCAGGTTTATTAAGAAATGATTTAACAACAACATCAACAGTGACAGGGCGGGGCAGTGGTGCGGGCAGGGGGCGGGGCAGTGGTGCGGGCAGGGGGCGGGGCAGTGGTGGCAGCTGATGAAAACCAAGATGTGCCGAGTGCAGCATCAGGTCCAGACATGGAGTCTACGAGTCTAAAGGTGAGCGTTACGAGATGAAGCATGCTGTACTCAGCGGAACTCATTTACACCTTCTCTTATTAGCATAATGAAGCAGAACATCACCGGCTCGCTAAATATGAATCTTCTTCTGGTGTGTAAATTTTCATCCTCCTACTCTGAGGTCAAAATGTCATGAACATCATCTACAGTTTGATGTTGGAACGAGTGTTTTGGTCTAAACAGAATGTAAGCAGGACGTAACCCGGACTGGTGTGGAGGAACCTTCCAGCTCATGCGGCTAACGCTGGAGGTGGCGATCACCTGACCTTTGGGTGTTAGTCTTCTTATTTGTTGTGACCTTCCTCCCATGTGCACTGCTGCGTTCATCCTGACAGGTTAAGTGATTCTGCAGGTCTATTATTCTGCGCTCGATGAGGTCACTAATGCAGCGACACGAGGGTCACCAGGACTCGCTCTTAACTTCACAACACACACAGCTATGGAACGTAATTAGGAGCGATCAGAGCAGCCATTACCGCGCGTTTCTTCCTCGGGGTTCGAGTCTGCTCCGGAGAAAACAAAGAGAGCTGACGGGAATGGATTGCTGTAAACAACTTCATTTGTCTTTGTCCTTTAAGATTTATTTGTGAATATGCTTCTCAAATGAGAAATCCCAGCAGGAAAGTGCACTTTCGTTTTTTACCTGAATTATTCAGGAGTATCGCTGGCTTTCAAAAGGTTCCTCCAACAAATACGCAGCTTCAGCACCTTCCTGCTAAAAGCATCTGTTAAATACTCTTTTGTAAATCTCCTCAAGATTCCACACACACACACCTTCTGGCGATTTAACAGTTTAGCACAGAATGTGTGAACCTCGGCACAGACGCACACCTGAGCTCAGTATGGAACCCTCAATCTAGCATCGCACTGTTCCTCAGTCAGAGGAGATGTGAATGGAATCCTGCAGAAGAATACATGAGACGCCACATGTAGCACGTACTGTATGTGGGTTGTGACATTTCTCCGATCTTGGGTGTCGTGCAGGTAAAAAGCTGGAGGGAAAATAAATGGAACAAGTTCTTGAAGATGATTAAGTGCCTTCAGCTCCATAATCAGGCCAGAGGAAGAAGGTTCCACCAGATTCTGGCTTGTTTAAGGCTCCTCAGGGACCCTTTAATCCGAACAATAAGTTCCACTCAGGAGCGGCGCGGTGGCATAGAGGTCCACCCTGTGACCCTGTGACCCTGTGACCCTGTGACCCTGTGACCCTGTACAGGATAAGTGCTATACAGGATGAAAGAGAGACAGGATGAGAGACCGTGCTCAGAATGGATTCACTACATGAACATTATACAAATGTGGTGAAACTTTTCCTCTGCTGATTCAGATGCTGTGGTTTCCCGAGAACCCCTGTGAGATCCAGAACTTTAGGTGCTGCAGATTTAACGAATGTCATCAGAGTGAAGTGAAGAAAACTATTTTGAGTTACATCTGTTTGTTGAATGAGTAGGACATGCGTCTGATTCTGATCTTCTTGCTTCTTAGACTTAGCAGGTAGTCAGAGGTACTTCAGAGGTCCTTTGTGCACCTTCCAGCCTGGCAGGGAATCAGTGGGAAACGTGAGCCGTGTTCATGCTGCACCTCCGTCCCTCCGCTCGCTCAGGCTCACGGTGTGCAGCGATGCAGCAGCGCGGCTCCGTGCAGAGACTCTCGTTCCGCTTGATCTTCTTTCTCCACGCCAGTGTCGAGGTTAAAACAGCCACCGGATGGAGAGCTTGACTCTGGTCTGTCCTCCGCACTGAGGTGGAACCGAGGCTGAATGCAGATGTTGTTTTCACTCTGATGTGGTCCACTCGGCCGTACGCAGATCGATCGCCGAAGCGTTCTCTCGGGAAGGTGCCGTGACCTCAGGATCAGCTTGGACGTCTTCACCAGCCTCAGGAAAGCCGCAGTGAGTAATGAGGCCTCGGCAGAATCCCGGCTCTAATGAGCCGCACGCGCAGCGTCCTCTCCCTCTCCGCTTACGGTGCAGTACAAATTGGACGGATTACAGGCTGGTCACGGCGCTCTGGCCTCAGATCAGACCTCGTCCTCCAGCTGGCTTCGTGTTAATGACACGGCCGAAGAGGAAATCTTTACAGCCTGCGCTCAGATTAACAGACTGTATTGATTGGATTAAAGAGGCTCTTTTCAGGATGAAGTGGATCTGCTTTAGGCAGGATGTCCAGGCAGAGGCAGAATTTACT
>QNUK01000990.1:149042-155946 GCA_013621035.1 Clarias magur
ATTTCTGTGCTTTTAAGTTTAAAAAGCATTCATCAACTGAAATCTATTCAGCGTGTTTGATGTCACAGTGCTGGCTGGTCACCGCGGGATTAAGTGATTAAATTAGAAATGAATTTTAATTTGATTAAAAGCAACATGAACGTGTGTATGTGAATAGAATCATTTTCATATTTAATCTCACTTTAGTCACTTTTAAGTGTCCTGGGGAAAACTTAGGAATAAGAAATGTGAAGAGAAATATTTTGTTTGTCCTGAGAGGAAAGCTGATAATAAATCCTGCGAAGCTGTAATTAATAGATTTGCACTCACTAATTACTTTTTGCCTCGTCGTTTATTGATTCTGGCGGATCAGGAGCTCTAATTGCAGTTAGATCCAAATGCAAGAAAAAAGAAAAATCCATTAATCTGTCCTTGGAGTTTGTCTGTAAGGTCGAGTGGGTTGAGTTTACGTCGATATCTGACAGAGAGAATTACAAACGATGCTGAAATCATGCAGCTCGGACACCATCAGGTCAGAAAGTTCTCTCAGTACGCCGGAGACGTGATCGGACCGTCTGTCTGAGTCACGTCTGACACGCCGGCCTCCCAGGAACTCCTGTAACATGTGGAGACGTCTTGGAGCGAGGTCAGGACTGTACCAATGGTTTTTCTCTCTCTTGCGCTACGGAATTGTGGGTAATGGTCTCCCCTGCAACCCAACATGTCCTGGAGTGAGATCAGGACTGTACGTGGCGATCACTCCCAGCCCAGGTCCTGTAGTGTGTGAGTGGTGTTGGTGACTGAGTGTGTGTACAGTTCACACACACACACACACACACACACATGCGTCTCTTCTGCAAGTCGGTTTTCAGTGATCAGGCGTTCCAGTCTCTGAATGTTCAGGGGAACGACTGCAGTGATGCTCCGAGCCTCCTCAGCCGGCATCGTCACTCACAGACGTACAGACTTCTTTAAAACGGCTAAGAGTCTGAAATTTCAACACGAGTTCCGGATTGAGTCGAACACTCCTTCATGAAGTTAAATTCAGCTAAACCGATAAACCCGTCTGTGTGCTAGCGGCGTGTAAGAGTGTGAGTGTGTGTGAGAGCAGTACTGCATTGTGAACTGTTCAGACAGCAGGCCTGTGACTCTCTAACCTGCATTGTGCTCAGTGTGTGGAGGAGTAACAGCGCATCAGCAGCTCCTCTTGGCAGGGTGAGTAAATCCAGGCTGAACATCAGCACTGAGAGTGAGACAGACCGGGAGAGGGGGAGACAGACTGGGAGAGGGTGAGACACACTGGGAGAGGGGGAGACAGACTGAGAAAGGGGGAGACACACTGGGAGAGGGGGAGACACACTGGGAGAGGGGGAGACACACTGGGAGAGGGGGAGACACACTGGGAGAGGGGGAGACAGACTGAGAAAGGGGGAGACACACTGGGAGAGGGGGAGACAGACTGAGAAAGGGGGAGACAGACCGAGAGAGGGGGAGACACACTGGGAGAGAGGGAGACAGAACGAGAGAGGGGGAGACAGAACGAGAGAGGGGGAGACACACTGGGAGAGGGTGAGACAGATTGAGAGAGGGGGAGACACACTGGGAGAGGGGGAGACAGAACGAGAGAGGGGGAGACAGAATGAGAGAGGGGGAGACACACTGGGAGAGGGGGAGACAGAACGAGAGAGGGGGAGACAGAACGAGAGAGGGGGAGACACACTGGGAGAGGGGGAGACAGACTGAGAAAGGGTGAGACAGATTGAGAGAGGGGGAGACACACTGGGAGAGGGGGAGACAGAACGAGAGAGGGGGAGACAGAACGAGAGAGGGGGAGACAGAACGAGAGAGGGGGAGACAGGGAGAGGGGGAGACAGACTGAGAAAGGGTGAGACAGATTGAGAGAGGGGGAGACACACTGGGAGAGGGGGAGACAGAACGAGAGAGGGGGAGACAGAACGAGAGAGGGGGAGACAGAACGAGAGAGGGGGAGACAGAACGAGAGAGGGGGAGACACACTGGGAGAGGGGGAGACAGACTGAGAAAGGGTGAGACAGATTGAGAGAGGGGGAGACACACTGGGAGAGGGGGAGACAGAACGAGAGAGGGGGAGACAGAACGAGAGAGGGGGAGACAGAACGAGAGAGGGGGAGACAGAACGAGAGAGGGGGAGACACACTGGGAGAGGGGGAGATCAGCAAAAGGCAGATGTTTTCCTCCTCTAACAGACCTGCAGTCTTCACAACACCAGTCTGTTGGATGCTTTGGGTTTTTTTCCTCATGTTCACTCAGCGTGAGAAATGCAGCATCCAGCTTCTGTTCGAGACGAGCCGAGTGTTCACGGCTTTACTGTCACGATCAGCCGACCAGAAAAGAACGAAAGCCATTTCCAGGGTGAGATTCAAAAGCGTAAAGTGTAAGAAAGACATGTTCAACCATCGGTGCTGTGAGATATCTCCTCTAAACAGGAACGTCAGGAAACCAAACACAAGACAAGTGCATGTGTCCCTCAGCGTCTGCGACCTGGACTTCCTCAGACTCGGTGTTCAGCTCTAAAGTCGAGTCTGTAGCTTCACTGCAAGCGTCTGCGGAGAATTTCACAGCGATGCTGATGGACGTGCGCTGAAGTCTAGGTGAAATGAGAAAAGATATTTTACACAGAAACTGGAAGACATCAGAGTTACATCAGCGCATTCAGAGTCGATACTCGATTCACATCATCACTGATCTGTGAGTGGCAGACGCGGGTTACACTCAGACTCTAAATCTATTGGTGAAATAAACTAGTTAAATATTCACTGATCAACCAGAACATGAACACGTCTATAAGCATCGGCACTTCTGCGGCACTTCTGCACTTATCTACAGTATAAGTATCGATGCCCGTCTGAGCCCAAGGCCCCTGACCTGACCCCGCCTCCGAACTCCTCCGATCCCAAACAAGTCCTGTCTCGCCCCAGTCTCGCCCCAGTGACCTCGGCGTCGGTGTTACCTGTTTGTTTCGGCCCGTGTGTGTTTGCTGCTCGATCGCCCGACCCACCCACGTCTGTCCACCTTCTATGAGTTTGTGTGATTCTCTATCTGTTAAAAAGCTTTAGTCCGTCTGCTGCTTCACTATGAAGGTAAACAAAAGCTGTTTAGAAACGTCCTGTGGTCTGTTTTGGAACGTTTCTCCTTAAAACAGCTGTTATACCGACATCAGCGGTGACGAGGGTCATGATTATGAAGTGTACCACATTTGGGGAAAGCTAGATATCGAGTGTTTCGTTGGTCTTTTGCTCTGATTTTGTCACTCAGACATGGCAACCATCTGACATTTTAAATTCTCTAGTTCTTTCCGAACACAATGAAGCACCTGGACGCGTTTACATGGACAAGGCGCGGTCACTCTGTCTGCACAGAGACAAGCGAGGAGACTGACAGGAGCGGGCGATGAATGACAATGACGTGGTATTAACATAAATCTTTAACGGGTCAGTGTCACACACACAGATTGAGCGGCACGGCTGCTGAAATGGGGTTTGAAAGAGACGAAAAAAAGACCTTAGATAAGCTTTTTGTCTTTACGTGTTAAAAAGCGTGCCCTTGACTCATCAAGCGTCTCTCTCTCTCTCTCTCTCTCTCGCTCTCGCTCTCGGTCTTCTCCCAGCAGTCTGATTTCCTCGTAAAGGCCATGTTGATCAGGTAATATGGGAAAAGATGCTGCGATACGAGCAGCGTGAGAGCCACCGAGTGTGGAAAGGGCAAACCAGCACAGATCACAGGTGCAAATGTGAGATTACGGAGGTGAAGCGCTCCCGAGCCGCCGCCTCCTGCCTCCTCAGGAGGGGCGTGTGGCGAAAGTGGGTTAGATCACAGTGTGCAGTGCGGACAGTGATGGATGAGGAGATATTTAGAGGAGTGGGCCGGGAAGCCGTGTGCCGTTTAGTAACTCACACCATCATCAATCTGTTTGCTGCTCAGTTTAACAATCGCCTGAAACGGGCGTCTGCACCACCGTCTCCACACCCATCGACGTGCCCTAACTCCGCCCACTGAGGTCTGATGGAGCTGTCGAGCGGTCTTCTGGGATACTAACAACGTCTAACCCTTCAAGGTGAAGCAGGCGGTGGAACAGGATCTGATTACGGCACATTTCACACTGAGCACCTGCCTGACGGTCGGCCTGCGCCGCGCGCCAGACGCATCCTCAAGGTTTCCTACGGCACTAAAGATTAAACTGCATAAGTGGATATGATTATAGGGTCGTTCACGTTAATGCATCAGGAGGCCCTGAAACCAAATAATGCAATAATCCATACTAACACACACACACACACACACACACACACACACACACACACACAGCAAGTCCAACAAGCAAATACGAAGTGTAATTAACGCCGCGGCCTCAGTGCACATTTCCTCGCGGTGTACACCGCATCGAGCGTTCAAATAAACAAAGCCTGAAGAATGCGGAGCAGGAAGCACGAAGCCCGTGATGTCACCCATGTTTAACAAGTTTAACGAGTTTAAGGTGTTTCAATCACACACTGCAGCTTAAATGCTAAAACAGAATGAAATGGACTAATCAGGTCAGTAACAAATCATTAATTCTCTTGTGATAGCTGGTGAGGTAAAAGTCTGTATTATAGCACCACCTAGTGGGTGGGAGTGGTGAAGTCACATGCTCACTCCTTCCAATCTGCTGATGTTAAAACAGACTAAATCCATTCATTCTCTATAACACTTATCCTGTCCAGGGTCAGGGGGCGGAGCCTATTCCAGGGGCCTCTGCGCATGAGGAGGGGTACACCCTGGACGGAGGACTGTTGGGAACACACACACACACACACACACACACACACACACACACACAGACACAACACACAATTTGAAAACACAAACGACTCTAATCTGCATGTCTTTGAACTGTGGGAGGAAACCGCAGCACGCGGAGGAAACCCACCAAGCACGGGGAGAACCAAACATCATGAATAATTAAACTCATCTTCCTTCCTCTACATTATGTGGAGTCGAGATCAGTGTGATGTAAATCGTTTTGCTGACAAAATCCAGCTCGAAATGTTGTACAACTCAGCGGTAGGACGTTTAATGTCTCCCTCCATATTATTCATTCACACAGTTGGCTTTAGAGTCGTTTCACTAATTGGAGTCGAATCTCAGACTCTGCGGTGCTCCGGTAACGAGATCGTCCAATTATAGTTGAAGTGAGTCTAATTAGATTAGGTAGATTCCTGGCCGCTTACAAAATGCGCAGTGATGTTGCAGAAACCAAATAAACGAACGTTTAAAGAAGAACCTGGTGGAGACGAGACGTCTGTGAAGTCTGTGGTCTGATTCCAAACTCCCGGCTCGCGTGAGGAGAAACGTGTCGCGACCCGCCGCCGCATTACTGCCAGGATGAACTGATTAATCATTATATGAAGAATAGATGTTGAGTACTACAGCTGACAGCCCCCTAGTGGTGCACTACTGCAGGCATGTCCTACTGGGAATATTATACACTCTGACATAACGAGCATGAGACAGCTAGCTAAGTGCAGACACACGTCCGTCTAAGTAAATGTCATAACAGTTGAGATAAATACGTAGCTTGTCATGTGACCATATTTATTTATTGATTTATTTATTTATATCCTGTCAGGTGATCAGACACTTTACAGCTAACGTGAATATATTTATTTCTCTTTCGTGTGTTTCTGAGAGTTATTTAGCTCAGAGTGACGGAGGCGCTGGACTACATTACCCATCAGCCCCTGTGTGTCGTGTGTTTGTAATCATGTGCTCATGTTGACCCACGTGCAGCTCCTACACCCGGAGTAAGTGTTCGAGACAGGAGGGCGATCCGAACGCTTCGTTAAAGTGCGTCTGTTAGAGAGTTTATGGCAGACGATATTGTTTTAATGTTTTATTATAGAACACAAAAGCTGAATTCTATTAAAAAGTTCTGGCTTTAAAGGTGACATTCAGTCTTTTTGGGAAATGGAGAAATCTATTGAGTGGATATGACGGAGACGAGCTGTATGAAGTACTCCAGTGAAGTGGTGCTAGAAGATAATAGCTGCGCATCTGACAACAGTCCTGGCCTGAAACTCGCTCGGTCTCCATTCTCACTGTAATTTGGGTGGAGTGTCGGCTTCATTTGCGTCTGGAAAGCTCTCTCGAGTCGTCTTTAGCCGCGGAGCGTTCTGCACTGCTTCGTCCCGAATATCAAAAAGCCTGTAATCATTTTGTCTGTTTGAAGCCACGCGGGATGTCGGAGGCCGTCAGCTTTTCCGCTCTGTTTAACTCTCACATCAACATAACTCGCGTCACCTGACTGTTGCAGCCGAGCCTCCGTGTGGAGACGCGCCGGAAAAGTGGAGCAGCGGAGCTTCAGGGAATCCAAGTAAATTGTGGCTCTGTCACCTCTCCTGCTGAAATCAGCACAACGCCGCACGTCTCAGAGCGTCCTCGTGTCCTCGTGTCCTCATGTCCTCAAGGCTTCTTCAGCTTCAGAATGAGACACAAGAGCAGCTTCAACTGCACAGAAACAGAAGTGCTGCTGCTCTGATTTCAGAAAAGGATGATGTGTCTGTGAAGCCAGAAAAAAGTGTGTGTGTGTGTGTGTGTGTGGTGTGTGTGTGTGTGTGTGTGTGGTGTGGTGTGTGTGTGTGTGTGTGTGTGTGGTGTGTGTGTGTGTGTGTGGTGTGTGTGTGTGGTGTGTGTCTGTGTGTGTGGTGTGTGTCTGTGTGCGTGTGTGTGTGTGTGTGTGTGTGTGTGGTGTGTGTCTGTGTGTGTGTGCGTGTGTGGTGTTGTGTGTGTGTGTGTGTGTGTGGTGGTGTGTTGTGTGTGTGGTGTGTGTGTCCTGTGTGTGGTGTGGTGTGTGTGTGTGTGTGGGTGTGTTGTCTGTGTGGTGTGCGTGTGTTCGTGTGGTGTGTGTGTG
>QNUK01000991.1:0-2500 GCA_013621035.1 Clarias magur
CTGACAGCTTTGGAGCAGCGTAGTCAGTGCATTGCCAGCTTTTATTCCTGCAGATCTTAACAACATCATCGTGGCTGACAGATGAGATTTCTAGTCACTCCGGACTCCTTCGGTGCAATTTACAATCAACTCCAGAATTCTGGAGCCGGGCCGCAAGAGTTATTTACATTTCAACATCGAATTAATGCGGAAAAAATGTACTGTATTAGTACTTAATAATATTATCATTAGTATTGCAGTGACAAGTCGCAGGGTTATATACAACATGTACATATTTTATATGTATATAAATGTTATCATTTCTAATAAATAACTTAAGTTTTCATTTGAGTAGCTCATGCTTTTTTTTTACTGTACAGTATAGATCTTATCCTGTTCAGGGTCATGGGAGGACGGAAGCCTATCCTAGGGGACGGACTCGGGGTTTGGGACAGTTTGCCAGTCCACTGCAGGGCACACACACACACACACACACACACACTCACACACCCAATACGGAAATTTCGAAACGGCAATTAATTGACGTTGCATGTCTTTGGGCTGTAGGAGGAAACCTGAGTCCTCGAAGGAAACCCACAAGCATGGGGAGAACAGGCAAACTCCGGGCACGCAGAGAGACGGGGACCCTGGAGGTGCGAGGCCACAGTGCTAACCGCTACATCACCATACGGACGCCAGACATACAGCACTACTGTAACTAATACTAATACTACTGAAACAACTTACGAAACTGCTGACCCTGGAGACTCCTTCTATAAATGTTCAATAAACATCTCATTAAAGGAAATTCACCATATTGCATAGGAATATTCATCTTTATTGATTAATAATAGCACCTATATAAAATATATTCCATTTAAGTCACAGGGCCGCAGGGGAGCCTATTTCAGGAAACTTCGGGCACAAGGCAGGGGAAAACCATGGATGGTGTGCCAATCCAGGGCAAGGCACAAACACACACACACACACACACACACACACACACACACACACGGAATCACCTAATCATACACTACGGGCAATCCGTATACAGTGCAATTCTTGAGACTGTAGGAGAAACCCCACCAAAACGCTACACACACACACACACACACACACACACACACACACACAGAACAGAGGTGAGATTCAGTCCGCCAACCCACGAGGTACAGTATGCGTAGCGTGAAACAGTAAGCCGCCGCGCCGCCGCGTGTATACATGAGGTTAGTTGATTATGCAGATCGTGCACTATACAAAGGCGAATGAGCCGTTGCTATAGAAACGACGATGTATTACAAACAAACATTAACCAGTCTAACACGGTATAAATTGAGAAACTGTCCAGCATCTTCTGACCAATCAGGTCTCAGATGTGTAAATAATAATTCATATCCAAACATCAGCACTTTCTATACTGTATATTTCTTATCTTTAATCTCCACCCTATTAGAGACAGATCAAAGGATTAATCTTGCAATAATACGACCAGGAATATAATTCCTCACAGTCCGTGCCGAAACAGCTTCACTAGACGCATGTATCTGTCTGAACGATCTTGAATTTTTGAGCTAAAGACACACGGAGTTTGTTTTGAAAGATAACTACGGAGCAGTGTAAAAACACCAAGCTGGTATGTTATTTAGGTCAAATCACAGTTATTATTCCAGTCACGATATGGTTTCTCTGAAAATAAGTCATCGTGGTTTGTGGTTTCTGATCTGATCATAAAACAGCGGGAAAAAAATAAAAATAAAAAAATTGGAAACATATTTCGATGCCACACCACGGAACAGGAACACAAGTTCTGCACTTTATCTACCGTATGTAAACACGGGTATCTGTCTATCTCCTGTAACATAAAGACACACTTACAATTCCGCGGTCCGGTCCAGGATTTCCGAACAGGATTTCCTTTTGTTTATGGTTTGCTTGTTAACCGAGGATAAGCGTATACAGTATATCGCCCGATCCGAGACGCGAGCACAGGCCGGTGCTTGTTTGCTTCTTGGATTATCTGAGAGATTAGCCGCAAATGCTGTGTGTTCGAAACAGTGGTGTGTGTGCATATACGCGACATTGCATGGCGACATATCTGACAATTGAACATGATTTAAGTTTACGTATCCAGTAAACATGGCAGATTTTCAATGACAGCTGTACTTCTGTCAACCATAATCATGGGTTAAGACTGGTAAACTTTTCCACATTGTGGTTCAGTTATTTATCCCGAGTCCTCATGTTGTAGCTTGACTGGATACAGTATGTCTTCAGCACAGGAACGATGGAAAAGGAAGAAATAAAATATTCCATGTCATACTGTTGTAGGAAAATATTCCAAAAGAGGACTACTGTTATGTTAATACCGGAGTTGATTCGTTCGCAATAACAGAATCTATCAAAGTCCATCCATCCATCCATCCATCGAGGAACCTGTGGAGGCTAGTGGTGTTTTATACATTAAAACAATTGTATTTATTCGCATTTTTACAACCGGTCAACATTTACTCACTACCGGCAA
>QNUK01000991.1:7500-17500 GCA_013621035.1 Clarias magur
TGGGATCTGTAGTCTGTTAGAATGAGCACTGTGTGTGTGTGTGTGTGTGTGTGTGTGTGTGGTGCACTGGCACTGAAATAATATTTCTTGTAATGTGAAGTGACAGTCAAAATTATGGTCACGTTCTTTCTTTCCCTCAGTCCGCTCTCTTTACAGCGCCGGGTCTGGCTTCTTTGCCAAGTGCTGGTAATATCTCCGTAGGAGCTGTAGATTGCTGGCCGTCAGCAGTTCCAGGGCGCTCAGTCGAGGGCCGTAACCACTCAGGGAAGCGCCGCGCCTCTGCCAAGGCAAATACAGCAAAAAGAAAGTGTGTGACTGTTAATAGCAAAGAGCCATTAATGGTAATGACAGAGGCAAGAGATGCTTTATGGCAGAAGCGTCCGCTATTTACTGCACGAGGTTCATAAAACACGGGGAAGACTTAACGGATAGGTACGCTGAACTCGACCAGCTGCTTAATTAAGGATCTGCGCTCGATCATGATCATGATTGGTGTTGGAGTTCAATTCCTGGAGAATGTTTCACAACACCTTTGGAGACCTGGCAGAAAAGAAAGAAAGAAAAAAAATAAAAAATCCAGCCCGGACCTTTATTTTTACTGTTATTAAGATTCCTTTCGTACTGACATTCCTAGATTTTTCAGTTTATATTTTCACTCCGGTTAATGGTTTCCTGCATTACCCATAATGCAGCGCTTCAGCGTTCACGCTAATTCCGCAGGCAGCACGAAGCACAGCGCGAAGATAGATTAATGAATAAATAGAAAAAAAAAGAATAAAAAACAACATGTTTTACGTTCAGGTTCACGGCTCTGTCTTGGAAAACAGGACAGCATTCACTATTCGGGAGTTTGCACCGTTTTGCAGCGTTTTAGCTTTTATGTAGCTGGAAAACTAGCGCTGGAGGACGGGATGAAGCCAGAGAAAACTCTCTCGGGGGATGGAGCGGACCGGCGGGCTTTTATTTGATGATTCTGGGTGTGTACATAAACTTGAGTTACATTAAAAACTACAGAGTTATGCTGGAATATGGAAAAATAATGATTTCATCCGATTTGAGAAATTATTCCTAAATAAAAACAAAGTAAAATAAAGACAATAAATGCAACACTACTTCATATATATATATATATATATATATATATATATATATATATATATCCTCCTGGAATGTGTTTAGTCTGTAAAAGCGAGGCATTGTATTTGCTCCTGGTCTGTGAGCGGACATGTTTATCCAACTCCTAATCCTGTTAAGCTGAGTTACGGTATGTCGTTTATTATCTGACTGGATTAACTAGAGGAAGCAAAAACAAGACAAGGTCAGAGCTCTGAATGTGTCTTTTCACCCGGTCCGGATCTCAAGCCCAGCTTGTCCTTCATGTTATAATATTATCACGTTGCGTTCTGCGCCGATAGAACAATCGGTTTACAGTGAAACACCTCGGGGGGTGTCAGGGTCTCCATTCGGATTGTTTCTGAAAGTTTTCGAGCAACTTTATCGGATCCCGCGATGATACGCCGCGATTTACGCACCGACTGCTGTGTTTTTAATGCTGCTTTCAGGGTTCATGAATAAATTGTGGAAATCATTTTCAAATATCTGTGTATTTCTGCGGGACGAAGGACGATGGCGTGATAGAAACACAGAAAGTAAGAAGTAGGCTAAGAAGCCTCCAGGGTTGTCTCGTGTGGTGTACGTCCGTGCTTTTCATCAGGCGTCTGAAAATGTAATCATGTGTGTTTCACGTGCCTCGCTCACAGCGACGATAATTGAAACGCCAGATTACAGCTCGAGTCTCGAGGATCCGCGAGGAGGACGCTCCAGCAGAAATCGAAAACGCTGTAGATATTTACATCTCTATTACTTTTTCAGAGTCGATCTTGGAGGTTTTAATCACCGTGGGTGTCATTTAGAGTCATATATTCATACACGGGCTCAGAGTGTAAAAGTATATGCCCCCCTCCTTCCCTCCCGCTAACCTGCTAACTGGGACTGGTAACAAACAACAAACAAACACACAAACAAACAAATACATACTACTCTCTATCTAATTAATTAACTACATTAAATTAAGTGTATTAATTTGAAAGTTCAAAACATATAGGATATATCAGAAGCAACCCAGGTTGCAAACCTCTTTTTTTCTTTCTTTCTTTCTTTCTTATAAATTCAGTTATATTTATACACAATATAAGTCACAGACAAGTTGATACGGTTTTATGAAATGCTAAACAATCAAACAAGTAACTTACATTAAAACACTGTATATATTTATATGCTTCAAAAATATATAAAATATTAAAAATAACCTAAACTATTTATTTAGCTTTCTTTCTTTCTTTCTTTCTTTCTTTCTTTCTTTCTTTCTTTCTTTCTTTCTTTCTTTCTTTCTTTCTTTCTTTCTTTCTTTCTTTCTTTCTTTCTTTCTTTCTTTCTTTCTTTCTTTCTTTCTTTCTTTCTTTCTTTCTTTCTTTCTTTCTTTCTTTCTTTCTTTCTTTCTTTCTTTCTTTCTTTCTTTCTTTCTTTCTTTCTCCCTTCCTTCCTTTCCTTCCTTCCTCCCTTCCTTACATTTATTATCAAGCATTGTTTTTTGCTAAAAGAAAAAAAAAAACACTTTCAATGCAATACATGCCAATAATCAGCTAGAAAAGCATTCATAAAATGTTATAATGCATTCACAAGTCAATGTTTACATTTTTGCAATTGCTTATAAAGATGCACTACATTTTATGCCTATGGTATTATGTAATAAAACTTCTTAACATAATGCATTATAAGTGGTGTCTGATTATAATATATAGCCAGATAACAAACAAACAAACAAACAATTTGTATTTAGTCATCAGTGCCACATTGACCTTCACTGGTTCTTATTTTCCCCTCAGAATACCAGGACAATCATCATCCCACTATCAATTTATAACGCACTGTTACTGTATATGATGCAATTATAACGCATTATAATCATTGATAATAATGCTGTACACCTTATCGCTATCTTTATGATGCATTATGGATTATTAACGTGATGCAGTGTCAGCAGTGCTCATAACACATTCACATTCCTGGCATTTTGTCAGATGCCCTTATCCAGAGCGGCTTACAGTACATGCATCTCGTTATATTATATGAGGGTCGTTCAAGTCAAACTGGGACCCTAGTGACTGAAGGTGTAAAACAGATTGATGTTAACAGAAGACTTTAAACAAAATACACTCATATAGACTCGTAGCCGCAGTAAAAGATGAACCGTCCAAACGTTTTAAATGGAGGCCGTACAGTATGTCTGTCAAAGATGATACTGGCTGATGGGGCTTGGAGCCCATTGCAGTCGTTCCTGTGAGCATTTAGTGAGCAGAACACCTCAATTTTATTTTAATAAGTAACTGTAAGTGTTGAAGCTGTTATAAATACTTTAATTATGAACATTTATTCGCGAGCATATTCATAAGTCCCTGTATATACAGTACAGTATCGCCTTCATAGAAACTGTTACCAAGTTCTCACGGAGTTGGTGACTTTGATGTCTTATAATTACTACCTACTTTAGAGGACTAGTAACAATTCATGATAGATTATACTCATAAAGAAGCTACAGTATAAACTCTAATGCTTTTCGTAAGTAACTATAGCATTGTGTAATTTATACTGTATACAGTAGTTACGTGGCCTTTATAAAAAGTGTTACTAAGTTGCTATTACTAATGCTATTACTTGTGCTGTTGATGACATAATGCACTACAATACATATAAGGGATCTTATTAACGACTCATAATGCATACTAACCACAGCTATAAGACTAAGTCTTTTATGGCCATGTTAACTTTAACCATGTGTTATAACTCGTCTTTTAAATATGTTATTCATAAATACTTATTCATGAAGGTATGCATAGATCAATGTACATATGGTCTTCATAGAAAGTTATTATTTTTTTTATATTTTGATGATTTGGAGAGAGACGCTGCTCTGCAGTGGCCTCAGCTTCAGTTATGACAGGTTTAAACATTTCATGTAGTGTTTATGGCGTGTGAAATGCACTCTTGGAAACGATCCATTTCGCCACGCAGGAGGAGGCAGGTTTTAATTTAAATCCAACACGTTTCACAGGTTCTTCAAAAAAAAAAAAAAGAAAAAAAAAGAAAAAAAAAAAAAAAAGGCAGGCTTTAAAAGTGATGTGAAAGCCAGATGCTGCGTCCAAACCCAGGCTACGACGCTTTCGGTTACAGATGACTGCAGAGAGAATCCACTCCACGACTTCAGTTATAGCTGAAGTCAAACACAATCACAGGGGCTCCGAGCGAAATACACACCAGGCTGTAATTAAACGCTGAATTAACAAACGTCGCAAATGCGACGTGGGTCGTATATGCGTTCCGCACAAGGCAAGAGGAAACATGGCTAATGCTACGAGTTATGTTCGCCGTAAAAGGCTTGAAACGGTCCATATGACATCGTTTATGTTCTCGGATGTCGGTGTAAAGAAATAATGTGCTGCTAAAAACTGTTCATGTTACCAAGCAAATGTAATGAACTAAACAACATCCCGCTCAAGGTTGTGCTGTTGTGCTGAATATTAGCATGGCTGTGATTAGGTTGTAGGCACAACGGCGCAGCCTGAGTACAGGGGTGCTGATATTTAGTACAACAGCACAAACGTGTTAGACCGATTTAGTGTGTTGTTTAAGACGACATATCGTTATCAGATGTGTGTTCTTTCTGAAAGTGCTTCTGTGACTGGGTGTGAACGTGGGTTTTGGCAGGCGGCTGCTCTCCTCTGGACTGCAAACCAAACACGCCTATGCTCACTCATGCTGCGACCGAGAGAGAGAGAGAGAGAGAGAGAGAGAGAGAGAGAGAGCACCTAGGATACGCATCACCACTCATGGAAGGCTTCTCGGCCAATCAGATTACTTGGTTGGAATTAACCGATGTTTACTTATTAGAATGTTTCCATATTTTGTTCTATTTCACAGCGTTAACTAATGATTTAGCCATGCGATTAGCATTAACAGACAACCTACTGTGTCTACTGGTTGAATTAGTGCATTGAAAAGACTATAAATAAAAATAAAGAAAATAAAGCCATATCCAGACTTATTGCCACCCTTCAGGAAAATAAGAAGGAACTACTGTATTAGCATGTACAAAATAAACTAAACATGAAATCAAATGCTTATGCTTTAACTGAGCATAAGCACTGCATTAAGATCAAATACCAAATCTTTATAAAAAATAAAATAATATGTAATGGCACTGTTTAACATATCAGTAATTATATACAGAACATGTAATTAATGCTATGTTGAGCTAACAGTATTGTTTAAAATATAAAAACTAAATAAAGCAATCTTCATAATAAATAAATAAATAAATAAATAAATAATGATTTATTGGTACCTTATTAACAATTATAAAATGTAAAACATATTAAATATGGTGTAAAGATTAAACACAATGCTTTTTAGAGCTTATAAAACCTTATGAACCTTAAGAATAAACTAAATAAGAAACAACCAAACAATAAAATCCTCGAATATTCAATTTCAAAATTATTGGCACCCTTCGGGATCAATTCTTTCCAATATTGAAATGCCTTCTTTTCAGGTAACCTGTTGAAATTGTACTTCATAATGATTTCTTTCTGTTTTTTTTTTTTTTTTTCCCCTCCTCAACAGCACATGTTTCAGTTCCCCACTGTGTGAAATGTGAGGCTGAATTAATTGAGTTCTGTTAGAGTGGATCAGCAAGTTTGCATCTTTTCCATCTGGTTGTGCGGAAATTTGATTAACGATTTTGCAACAATTACACACACAGGATGTATTAGCTAACATGATCTGAGACATATGTTATAAATAAATTGCGCTAATCTATGTGAAGGATGCTTTCTGTTATTAACATTTAAGCGAAGATCTGAAATCGGGCACTTCATCATTCCGTAATTGAAACATACCAGGGAAGATTCATTATAAAGAATTGTAATTAAAGAGACACTTGATTCAGTTAAGTCCTTTCATCCAAAAGAATCAGTCATGAAAGAGGTGTTCAGTGGTTTAATCTGCCCAAATGGATGCTGAGTTTGATTTATCTTGTTGACATTTAACCTGCAGCAATGGTTAAGGGGATAAATAATTAAATAAACAAATAAACAATAATAACAACAACAACAACAATAATAATAATAATAATAATAATAATAAAAAAATAATACTAATAATACTAATAATACTAATAATAATAATATAATAATAATAATAATAATAATAATAATAATAATAATAATAATAATAATAATAATAATAATAATAATAAAACTTGTAGTTAAAGAATAAATTGGAAAAAAGCACATGGCATTGTAGTCAATCTGAAAAGTTATTTGGTTAATCAATCAAAATATACGAACATTAAAGCATAACACATTGAAGACGCAAACAAACAAAATGGCTGTATGATTTCAATCCACTTAAAAACTAGCATAAAATCCCCTTACTGAAGCAGCCAAAACAAACAAACAAACAAACAAACAAACAAACAAACAAACAAACAAACAAACAAACAAACAAAAAACCCTCTAAGTATCTCTGAAAACTCCCCCTGTGCCTGATTACTCCCTGGACCTGCACTTATAACACCTTATGCCCCACTCGATGTGGTCAGCACTCCATGAGTCAATTTTGAATTGCAAATCACCCAAATAACTCAAAAATAATTCCTGGCTTTATGTCACGCCCCTGTCATTTTTCTGCATTTGGTCACGTCGGGGCAGGTGTGAGAAGGGCTTCGCCCTTATTGCTTTTGTCTCTCATAAGATATGTCTGCTTATTGTGCAAGAACAAAGAGAGGTAGAAAAGGAGAACGAGGAGAAAGAGGAGGACAGGGAGATGATCTCTAATATTGCAGCATCACCCTGGTTCAGAACATCTTGGCCTTTTTTTTGTTACCAAGACAGGAGGATATCCATCAGGGGGAAAAAAAAAGTTGCAAACATTGCAGATTTTTTTATTTTATTTATTTTTTACTTAAAAAAAAAAAAAAACTATTTTAACACCTTTCAAGATTCATTGCAGGTCCAATTTCTATTTCTCTATCTAACTATCTATTTTGAATAGAAGGTCATAGAAAGTGAGTATAATTATTACAGTTGTGCTTTCATACAGTACATCATAAACAGTCAAGCTTAAAAATATGTCGATTTACAACAGCTCTATTTGACAGCATACTTTCATTTCACAATGGTTTGCTTGAAAGAAAAAAACCCTATAATCTTCCCATTAGCTCCTAATCAGCATTTTTTTTTTTCCCTCTGCTGCACGGATCATTCGTTTGCAAATTAGCTTGTTTCGAGATGTAGCCAATGTGGCAATTTCATGCTTTGACGCACTTATACCTAGAAGTTAATGAGGAAAATGTGTTGTTTTGTGGTTTGCTATTAAAGATCCGAATCGCTATTCATTTATCCGGGCCTGTGTCCTAATGGAACCGGACCTACCTGAGTCGTGTTCGTTTGGTTTACTAAATTTATCTGTCATCATAATGAGAATAATTACCTCTTCCAAATCTTAGATTGTACAAATTGGCACTATTATCACTATAAGTTGAAATATACACACAATTCTAGTAGATGCAAAAGGATGCTTGAGAACGCAGACTGCTACACAGAGGATGCTGCGGCTATCATTTACACTGGGGATGCAGCCAACCACCAGCACATTATTTAGAGCGCACGCGACAACAAATATCATGCAACAGGGAGGTTTTAACATTGAATGTGGATGATCAGTCAGATATGAAGCTCAGGAGACATGGACAGATCGATGTATTTACAGATATAGATTTAAGAACACTTGTACAGTAGGTGTTCCTACTCATGCTTAAGTACAAACCGCAGGTTTTCCTATTGCTACATAAAAAGAAAGTGTTCATGTAGTTAATTAAGTACATACAGGGGTTGCACAATGAAACTGAAACACTGGCCAATTTAGTGTTGGAGGTTTCATGGCTAAATTTGACCAGCCTGGTGGCCGATCGTCACTGATTGCACATTCCACCAGTAAGAGCAGAGTGTGAAGGTGACATTATGGGAGACATATGGGAGTTCAAAAGAGGACCAATTGTTGGCGCGCATCTCGCTGGCGCATCTGTGACCAAGAAAGCAAGTCTTTGTGATGTATCAAGAGCCGCGGTATCCAGGGTAATGTCAGCACACCACCAAGAAGGACGATCCACATCCAACAGGAGTAAATGTGGACGCAAGAGGAAGCTGTGTGAAAGCACACACAAAACACATAAAACCACAGCTGCCCAACTCACTGCAGAATTAAATGGGCGCCTCACCTCTCCGGTTTCCACCAAAACTGTTCGTCGGGAGCTCCACAGGGTCGATGTACACGGCCGGGCTGCTATAGACAAACCTTTGTCACTCGTGCCGATGCCAAAAATCAGTTTCAATGGTGCTACAAAGAGCAAAAATCTTGGGCTGTGGACAATGTGAAACATGTATTGTTCTCTGGTGAGTCCACCTTCACTGTCTATCCCACATCCGTGAGAGTTACGGTGTGGAGAAGCCCCATAGAAGCGTACAGTACCACCCAGACTGTTCATGCCCAGAGTGAAGCATGGGGGTGGATCAGTGATGGTTTGGGCTGCAATATCATGAGATTCCCGAGGCCCAATACTTGTGCTAGATGGGCGCGTCACTGCCAAGGACTACTGAACCATTCTGGAGGTCCATGTGCACCCAATGGTTCAAACATTGTATCCTGAAGGCGGTGCCGTGTATCACGATGATGATGTACCAATACACACAGCAAGACTGGTGATAGAGTGGTTTGATGAACATGCAAGTGAAGTTGAACATCTCCCATGGCCTGCAAAGTCACCAGATGTAAATATTATTGAGCCACTTTGTGGTGTTCTGAAGTCAGGAAAGGTTTTCCTCCACCAGCATCCTACACCTGGCCACTATTCTGCAACAAGAACAGCTCAAAAATCCCTCTGGCCACTGCGCAGGCCTCGCATCTGTCATTCCCAAGACAAATCGATTCTGTATTGGCCGCGAAAGGAGGCCCTACACCATACTAATGAATTATTGTGGTCTAAAACCAGGCGCTTCAGTTTCATTGTCCAACCCCTGTGTTTGTATTTGTCTAGTATTGGGGTTGTGGACACCTGGATTAATAAGCTTGTTTTAATAAGTACAGTATATTAATCCTCAGTATAGTATATAGGTTCTTGAGATACGGCCAGTGCGAGTTTGCTTTACAAGGGCTTTGGAAAATGCAGTTGAAATCCCATTTTTGTAATATTAAAGGACGATTTTGGGGCAGTGGTGGATCGGTGGTTAAGGTGTGGGACTGCGGACCAGGAGGCTGCTGGTTCGAGTCCTGATGCTGCCGGGTCGACACTTGAGGAAGCTCCTTCACCCAACCATCAATACCCCCCTGCCCCCCAAGTGCTTAGATACAATCAGGCATCGAGCTGGCAACCTGATCCTGTAAATAACTGCCTCGAAAGCAGCGAAATGACAAATGAGGGAATCAGCTTGATTAACCAATGGTTAGGATTTTAACTAAAAAACAAGTTCTGTTGAAAGATCAGCAAGATCTTGCCTGACCTGAAATGGCAGGGCGCATATACAATTTCAGCACTTAGGTTTTCATACACTGCTTTGCAAAAATATTCACACATATACATCACGGCGCATTCATCTGTTTATAGAGAGTTGGATTATACAGTGTATTATATACTGTCGTGCATGCTACAAAGATCGTTATCATTTCTGTTCTGATTGAAAACCCTAACCAAGGATTCCTCCCTGTGGTTTCTGCCTTGGAAGACGTTATGCAGTGAACCTACTGTAAAAAAAATTTAAATAAATAAAAAATAAAAAAGACCTCATGCTAACATGCAGTCAAATCACTGCCAGCTCGCGTAGAAGAGTTTCAGATTAGGTGTTATTAGCCTGATGGATGGAGATATCACTCTCATCATAATAAATCT